>CAWUFW010015407.1:29359-362648 GCA_963921515.1 Calotriton arnoldi | reverse complement strand
TTGGAACAATGTGTCAGACAACTGTGGCCCCGATACTGGGGATCCTGTCTACCTGGACTTTCTATTCATCTAGGAACTTGGGATTGCAAGATTCATGTACAGCACAATCCATCCTATGCACTATTATCACAATAAACACACTAATACACCATACTTGCCTCTGTCGTGATTCCAACGTGGGTGCTGTTATGGGGATGATGAACTGCAAAATTACACAGTGTATGCGAACTGCAACAGCAAGGACAACACAGGCATGTGAGTACAGGCAACGTGACACATATGAGGGAGACACACCACCAGGGCTACACAACACATACACACCTAGGCCATCTGACTCATTGCCTACACTGATGTTGCCAGGGAAGACGGTGCAATGCACAGACACCACACCCATTCCCAGTTGTAGTCAAGTAGCCCACAGGTGCAGTAAGCAAATGGCAGTCAAATGTGTGACCACAGACAACGCACATCACTAAGTGAAGCACAGGTTTATTACACAGTAGCAACATGCCGTAACCACTACAGATGCAAGGTAACCCCACCTGGTAGCGGGCACACAGTCAACAACTGTAGACAGAAGGAAGTCCATGGGTGTGGCGCACATCACCTGTAGGGACACAACAGCTACCAGCCTGGATGTGCAATCACGTCGATCGGTGGACACAGTTGACCAAACGAATCTGAAAGTACCCTGTGAAGGACAGAAATGACACACAGTCAAAAGCAATGCAGTACAGGACAGAACAGCAAAACTCATGCACAATACATGTTACAAGATACCCACCCAGAACCAAGTTAGCATGTCAACACTGTTGGGGAGTACAGCCCACCTGTCACCACACATCGCAACACACATCCTGTCAAGTAGCCCATGGACACACTCCAACAGCACCAGAGCACCACCCACACATCATGCCAACTCACATCATTGACATGACACCTCAGGATACTCACATTCAGCTAAAGAAGTTGGTGATGAGCTGTGTGCGGACATCACCATCACCATCATCATCATCATCGTCACTGGCATCGTGGTCCAGGCCAGGATCCTCCACAGGTGGCGGATGTTGGTCATCGTCATCCTGGATGAGAGGCAACTCCTTCCGCACTGCCAGGTTGTGGAGCATGCAGCAGACGATGATAATCTTGCACACTTTCGCAGGGGCATATGGGAGGGACCCTCCGGTCTTGTCCAGGCAGCGGAAGCGGCTCTTCAGGAGACCAAAGGTCCGCTCAATCACTCTCCTGGTCCGACCATGTGCCTCATTGTAGCGCATCTGGGCAGGTGTCACAGGGTTCCTGAGGGGTGTCAGCAACCACGGCATGTTGGGGTATCCCGAGTCACCTACGGACAGACAAGTGCACATCAGCTGACTTGGAAAAGTGGGCGGAATACTACAGATCAGATCACACACAATGGCACAAAGTCAGTACACACCGACAAGCCAGGCACGCTGGTTCTGCATCTGTGCCATCAACCTGGGGATGCGACTACTCCTCATCACAAAGGCATCGTGTGCTGAACCAGGGAAACGGGCACACACGTGTGTGATGGTCATGTCTGCAAGACACACCACCAGTGCATTGACCGAGTGGTAGTGCTTGCGGTTCCTGTAGGCCTGCTCCTGGGCCTGTGGTGGTACCAAAGCCACATGTGTCCCATCAATGGAGCCAATTACATGCGGCATCCTCCCCAGGGCATAAAAGTCACTCTTCACGTCAGTGAGTCGTCGCAGTCTAGGGAAATAGATGTACCGGTTCAGGAAGAGCAACATTGCCGCCAAAACATCGCGGAGCACACGGCTGAACATGGTCTGTGACATCCCACCAGCAGACGCCACAGTATGTTGGAAGGTACCGGTGGCAAAGAAGTGTAGGGCTGCCATCACCTTCACCTTGGGGGTCAGCGCTGTAGGATACGGCCGGCCAGGCTGCAAATGTGGGGACAACTGCACTGCAAAATCCTCAATCAGCTGCCTGGTGAAGCGGTACCGTCGGATGCTGTCCCGTTCCACCATCGTTGCCAGGTCTGGGAATGGCCGATGGACAGCAGGAGCCCTGCAGTGCAGAGGAGAAGTAAGCAAGATCGTCAGTCACCCCACATATGCGGCATTGAACACACTCAAGATCCCAACATACATCATCATGAGGCACAACTACATGAAGTGTGCAGTACCGGAACGACATTTATGGTACATACATGGCCAACATCTGTCAACACGGTCCTACAGGTGGCATCAATTTGTCCCAGGTTGGCCCATTGGATATCATGATGCTGTGTCACAGTCACCCCCCAGTGACATGTGAGGACAGATGTGCCCCAGGCACCACAGCTCAACGACAGGCACATTCCCAGGGACCCTGTAATGCCACATGGACACTGGCATCACCTGGAGTATCATGTGTACACCACAACAAAACAAACATGACCCCCACAGGTAGTGGCCACACTTGCCATGGCAGGAGAGCCATGGACGTCTGTGACACACACGCACAACATCAGAGTCCATGCACACACAACGTGGATGTGGAGACTGTCTCCCATTGTGCACATGAAATCAGAGACATTGTAAACACTACATGCACAAAGACTGTGGAGGGCCATCACTATTGTGCCACTGGGACACCCTGGCTCAAACATACCGTCCCACATGGGACTCACGGGGTATGTGACATGACATACACAAACACCACTGTGAAATGTGACCATGGCACATGCACAGATATGAACAGTTGCACATCACAGTGGTCACGTACACGTAACACCCAGGATCCTGTCCCCATTAACACGTGCACAGCCTGGGGGTGGCTGCCCACAGGTGACACCCACAGGACAACATGTACACCAACATACACACAATAGGAAATGCAGCCTTACATGCCTTATGATAAGGTTTGGACAGGCTGTCGTGATGTAGGTGTGCCCCTCACTCCCTGGGAGCTATCTGTGGCTGGCATATGTCCATCTGAGACAGGCATGCTGACATATGCCAGTCACATGTACAGTGATGCGTTGTACTGCAATGGACCGATCGGTGCCTCCGGCCGGCCCATTGCATTCAATGTGTGCGGGTACGCGTTGTACCCCTGTGCGCGTTGAACAGCAATGGACCGATCGGTGCCTCCGGCCGGCCCATTGCTTTCAATGTGTGCGGGTACGCGTTGTACCCCTGTGCGCGTTGAACAGCAATGGACCGATCGGTGCCTCCGGCCGGCCCATTGCTTTCAATGTGTGCGGGTACGCGTTGTACCCCTGTGCGCGTTGTACCTCAATGGACCGATCGGTGCCTCCGGCCGGCCCATTGCATTCAATGTGTGCGGGTACGCGTTGTACCCCTGTGCGCGTTGTACTGCAATGGACCGATCGGTGCCTCCGGCCGGCCCATTGCATTCAATGTGTGCGGGTACGCGTTGTACCCCTGTGCGCGTTGTACTGCAATGGACCGATCGGTGCCTCCGGCCGGCCCATTGCTTTCAATGTGTGCGGGTACGCGTTGTACCCCTGTGCGCGTTGAACAGCAATGGACCGATCGGTGCCTCCGGCCGGCCCATTGCTTTCAATGTGTGCGGTGCACGCGTTGTACCCCTGTGCGCGTTGAACAGCAATGGACCGATCGGTGCCTCCGGCCGGCCCATTGCTTTCAATGTGTGCGGGTACGCGTTGTACCCCTGTGCGCGTTGAACAGCAATGGACCGATCGGTGCCTCCGGCCGGCCCATTGCTTTCAATGTGTGCGGGTACGCGTTGTACCCCTGTGCGCGTTGTACCTCAATGGACCGATCGGTGCGCACCCATTGACAATGGGCTTGCCTGGCAACGGACGCGTTTTCGAATATTCGAACGAGTCGGTTGCTGGAAAATCAGTTGGTCACCCACAACAATGTTGCAAAATCATGTATGTCATGAAGTTGAAGATTTGAAGGATGCTGTGGGCGTGTTTTGGTGCTGCTATTCCATGGATTGGCCAGATTCAGAAGATGCAAACGACTTGGACCTATCACTTTGGACACAAGGGACAGTATCTGCCTCTCCAGCACATATATATTGCTGCATGTTCCCCTGAGAGCCCACTTGCCTGCACTACATGCTCCAGGACGACATCTGCCACTGCACTGCTGCTGTCTCTGCCCCTCTGGACCCTGCAATGGCACGTACTGTGGAGAGAGCCCCAGCCTTCAGCCTTGAAGAGAACCAGGCCCTGCTGGACAGCCTACTTCCACAGTACAGCAAGCTGTATGGGACACCAGGGGAGCAGGTGAGTGTTCTGTGCACTGCCTTTCTGAATGTGCATTTTGTCTGACTAGCAAGGCTGAGAGTCAGCACACCACTGGCTAGCAGGCTCACTGAGTAGTTGTCACCCCCATAGTGTGTAGTGACTTGCACTGGACAGGTATGGTGCAGTGACAGTGCTTCTGAACAGGGTTTTACTCCCCATGCTATGATACCATGTAGTGACTTCTGGAAAACTGTCCATGGGCAGCCGTGCACTGCCTGGGTACACCATGTGCCCCTGTGATTGCGACATGTATATGCAACTGTGTCATGCACGGATATGTTGCATGTGTAGTAATGTCCTTATCACTTTGTCATCCTGACAGGCTTCTGCCCATCGGAAGCATGAGATCTGGAAGGACATCGTCCGGGCTGTCCGGTCCGTGGGGGTCTACAAGCGCCGGATCCGCAACTGCCAAAAGAGGTGGCAGGACCTTCGGGGCTGGACCCGGAGGATTGCACGGGTCCAGCTGAAGCTGTCGCCTCCTCGCAGGAGGGGCGGAACACGGACCCTGACCCCCACATGCTCAGGATCCTGGCGGTGGTCTTTCCAGACCTGGATGGGCAGCTGAAGGCCAGAGAGCAGCAAGGAGGGGGTGAGTCAAAGACTGCACTGTGTACTCTGTCTAACATGTTATGTGCCCTCCTCGGGCCAGGTTGAACTGCCACAGTACAGCAGTCATGTTGTCCAGGAGCCATGTCCCTCTATTGTGCACTGCCCACTCCTCATCTGATACCCAGGTGTGGCCCTTACATGCAGGGAATTCTGTCACTTAGGACTGTGTCCTTGCAGTTTGCTTGACTCAAGGTGGGAGACAGCATCTGTTTCCCTGACTCTGTGGTGGGCATCATGGGTGGGTCCATTGCTTACACAATGCCTGTATTCTGACATGTATTCAGCGTGTTACTTTGATCTGTGGTCCAATTGCTGAGCTGATCCACCACATGTGGCTGGGGTACCTGGCACACACCCATGCTGCGGGTGGGAACAATGTTTGGGCCCCAGGAGTATGTATATGACGTGTGTCACACATACTTAGCCAGCTGCCTACAGTCCAGGGCTCATCCCTCATTCATGTGGGGCTGGACAGTCATGCCTACTCCAGGCCATACAATACACTCTGTACTCCCACTCCCGTGTATCAGAGGACACATTGTGCACAGTGATTTGCCCCTCAGGTGTCTGCCTCTGTGTCAGTGTGCTGTGGATTAGTCGCCAGGACTGCTGTGGAGTTTCTTGGTAGGGGCTCAGCATGCCACTGGAGATGTGACCATAGGAGACGATACTTGTGTGACACATAGGTGTCTGATCAGCTGCCCATGCAGACTGGGGCATGTAAATGTGAAGTTCAGGCAGCTGTTCCCCATGCACAGCAGAGTGTGAGGGGCTCAGGTTCCGAGGGTAGTGTCACAGGTCTCCCATATGTCCAATAGGTATGACCTGGACAGATGAGGGTTAAGAGGATGTGTTGTGGGGGGATGTACATGTGCACTTGTGCAGCTCCAGGACTTGCATTCCCCATGACCTACTATTGTGACACAGTGCAGAGTGTTGTTGTCTGGCTGCAAAGTCATACATCACTGAGACAGTGATGTATGACTTTGCAGTCATGCCTCCGCCATGGCATGTGTCTACTGATTGGTGATCCTGCAGGGGAGTGACATGTGCTACATGCACACCATAGTGGCGCTGGCTATCAGGACATGGGTGCATCATGGTGTCTGTCGCTGGTATGCATCACATGCATTTCCTATTTGACTCTGGGCATCCCTTACATCCGTAAACCTGTACTGACTCAGTGGCAAGAGCTGTGATGTGTCCACACCGTGTCCTCTGCACTGTCCAACTACTGTGTACTTGGTGCATGTGTCAACACTGGGGTGTTGCAATCCAACAGACACCAGACAGATGGGTGCAAGGCCATGTGGGATGTGAGTGCCATGCTTGGCATCAGACTGACAATTGACTTCTCCTGTTCAATTAGTGCACTTTTAGCAATGCACAACTAATGATGCCAGGGCTTGCTCTGTGATGTGCTGTGCTCACAGTGGTGTGTGCGTTATGTGCAGGTGACTGATGTCTGTCTGTTTCCCCATTGTTTGCAGATACATCCACGGCCACGGAAGGGGACAGCTCCACGGACCAGGAGGAGCCGGAGAGCCAGACTGGGTCAGCAGCCGAGGAGTGGTCGGAGGGACCCAGTGGCACGGAGGGCGAGGGGAGCCACACCGAGGAGTCCTCAGCAGCATCCACCTCAGCTGAGGACCAGAGCAACTCGGAGGATGACTCCCTTGTGGAGGCGGGTGTCAGCAGCCACCACACCCCAGCTAGTGTTGCTGTCCCCGCCACCACCAGCACCACCACCGCCCTCCCATCGGCTCCCATTCCCCAGGTCCGTGGAGGCTCCCATGTCCGGGAGCGTGTCTCCTTTGGGCCAGGCACCGCACCCCCTGCCCCTGTGTCCCCTGCTGCCCTGAGTGAGGAGTCTGTGTACCTCCTTCGCCAGCTCCATGTAGGGCAGACAGCCATGCTGAGTGTCCTCCATGCGCACACCGCGCTGTTGACTCAGCTGGTGTCGTTCATGGAGGGCATCTCATCGGGCATGTCTGACCTACAGAGGGGCAATAGGTCCATGGACTCCTCCCTGACGGCAGCAGTGTCCCTCCTCAAACGGTCCCTCACCCCTCCTGCCTCTGCTCCATCCACACTCCCCAGCACCTTACCCATCCCAGGCACACACACACTGGCACACACCAGCACACACACATCCAGCACACTGACACACACGCCAATGACAAAACGCACACGCACGCACATTCAGGGGACTGAAGCCAGACTCACAGGGGATGGGGCCCTGGAACACACACACGCATCCACATGCACTGCGCAGTCCTCAGTTCCCTCTCCTCCAAAGCACCCTCCCTTGCCTCACCTGCAACCCCAAAGTCACAGCAGCTCTTCCTCTGTGACCTCGGCCTCTTCCCCACCGATGAAGCTGCTCCAGCATCCCGGGGAAGAGGAAGCCCACCCACACGGAGCAGAGTGCCCCTCGCCCCCGGACACCCTCCCCCAGGCGCAGACGGACTGAGGCCCCCACCCGCAAGTCCCCCGGAGTGCTAAGAGCAAGACCCCGCCACCGCCCTGCAGCTCAGGCACAAGGTCTCCGTCCTCCATCCCTCAGGCCCCCACTGCACAGGTGCCCCCACCACACCCTGCCCCAGGTTCCCCCACCCACAGATATACCATCCCCAAGATGCTCCGGCCTTCTCCCCCTGCCACTTGCTCTCCCAGCACCACACCCCCGCTGCGCTTGTCTGTGCCACTGATGTGGTGAGGGTGTCCCCCCCTCTGTCCAACCCACCTTGCCTGTTCCCCATTCTCCTCCCCTGGAGGTAGGCACTGCAGTGGAGTCCACTACCGCCCTGTCTGACTTGGGCACTGCAGTGGCGGACCTGTCCACCCCATCTGCAGGGTCCACTGCAGTTGTGCCGGCACCCACGACATCTGTGTCATGCCCCCCAGTTGTGCCGGCACACACCATGTCAGACACCTCCACTGCAGTTGTCAGTGGCTCTCCAGCACCCACCACCCCTTCCCTGACTCCCCTGGTGAGCCCTGATCCTGTCCCTGCGGTGCCTGGCCTGCCCCCCGGTTGCCCCTCCTAGTGGATTGTCCCTGGTATTGTGCAGGCATGCGTAGGGTGACATCTGCCAGTGTCACCCTGTTTGAACTTTGACAATGGACTGGCCATTGGCCTTTGCTCTTTTTCAGGACTTCGTTTGGCCTCAACACATATGCTGAATAAAGCAACTTTCTTTTCTCTAGTGCTCATGCTTCAGATGTACATGTTGTTGGTGCAGCTAACCATGCCCTTGCTGCAGTGATGGTGATATCTGGTCTCATGATTATGAAGTGTTACTGTGCAGGAACCCATGTGGTCCAGGGGGAATGTGTCCTATCATGTGGTGTATCCATGTCATCAATAGCAGCATCTGAGGGTGTCATGTGTTCAGTATTTGGCAATGGGTTTCCTACTTACATTGGCAATTTCATATCTGTGGCTTCCACCCCTGCACATCTGTTGTGCCTGCCATCGTTGCATTTGTCTACTTCCCTGACCGTGTTGCCATCTCCAGTGGACATGCAGGTTTGGGCATCAATGGGGAGGGACTCATCCGTGTAGTCAGTGCAACATTGCTATACAAGTGTGTTGGATCTGTGCTGATGATTCCGTTGGCACATCCATGACCAGGCTGATGTGATGGGAGCCCTCATTTGGTGCTAATTGTTGATTGTGTGACCAAGTGCTCAGCTGACATGATGGGGCCCTACTGAGGCAACATATGGCACAGCTTTCCTCACACAGGAGTGGAGTCCCCTCATGGCAGTGTGTACACGTGTGACATTGCCTGCGCCCAAGGTGTGTGTTGTATGTGCATGTCTGTGTGTTCACTTCCATTCATCTGCGCATGCTGTGATCCCTAGTGTTGTACCTGTTTGTGATGCTTGCTGACTTGAGCTATGTTCCCCAAAGTCTTCTCCCTGTGTTCTCTGTGATGTGGGTGCATGGCACATTACTGGTCATCAGGGTGTCACCCATAGGTGTGTTTGCTGTCAGGGCAGAGTTTGTGTGCTGACGCAGATGGGTCACAGTCAGGTTTCCCTTTGGCACTTGTTGTTTGCCCCTGTCATGTGATTTCCAGTTTGTGTTATCTTTCAGTGATTGTGACACGTTGTGTGTGTGACTGCTGGCACTCCTTAGGGTCCGGGCTGCAATGTTGGTTGTTGTCTATGTGTGTTCTTTGTGGGTGACCTTGGCTTCTTCATTGGTGTGTGACTGTGGCTGGGATCCCATTGGTCGGTGTGGTATTGCCGTCATGTCCATGTACAGCGTAGTGTGCAGTGTGTCAGACATTCAGGAGTCTTGTTGAGTGTCCATGTGTGATGTGTTTCTACACCTTGGTTCCCACCCACCACCCTGGAATAGTCATGGGTGCATGTGCAATGTCACCAGTGCATGTGTACTTCACTGCTGCACATTGTTGGAGGTCGAGGGGTGTGGTCTTGAGTGTGTGCAGATGAGAGTCGTTGCCCAGCTAGTCCCCTGCCTCCATGTTGGCCTTGGCTTACTGGCCATGCTGATTGATTTGTGCTTGTGTAGGTGTGATGGTAGTTTGTTGCTCAGGACACCTGACTGTGGTTCACAGTGTGAACGACATTTAGCTTTGTCATCACAGTGGTATTTTTCTTCAGCCCAGGGTCACCACATTGTGGGGGCCCTGGGGGTGGTGCTGTGGTGTGTCTGTGACTTGCTGTGTCAGTTGTTGTTCCTACGTGCCTGTGTGACATGTGTGTTTTGTGCTCCCTCTCACCTGTCAATGCCTGCTTGCCCACATAGGGGATTTGGATCCATGAGTTACCTTAGTGTGGCAGTGTATGCACATCTGTATGATTGGTATTCAGCTCTCCTCATGTGTTGTGTTGTTGCCTGGGGACACTGGCACCCCCACCCCTCACCTGCTGTGTATGATGACAGTGTTGGTCTGCCTGTTTGTGTTTGTGCATCTGCACCACTGCATTGGCATATCTTGGGTGTGCCATTGGCTGTATGTTGTTTGGTGTGTTTCCCCTGCTGTCCCTGGGACTCCTAGGTCATCGGTCAGCACAGTGATCATGGTTTGTGTGTCCCATTGCTGCCATGGTATGGTATCTGTTCACCTCACATCTGCTGTCTCCACAGGGTATCTGCATTTGTGTGCCCATTGGTGCAAATATGTGGGTCTGCATTCTGATGGTCACTTCTGTCATTGTGTCATTGATGACTGTTGACGGTCTCAGCCCCCATGGGTGTTGTTTGTCTGCACATGGCCAAAGGAATGTCTCATTTGCACTGCAGTATTTGGCTCCCCCAATTTATGTTGCAATGGGACACATACACTACTTTGCCACAGATGAGTTTTTGGTTCTGTGACCAGGAATGATCCATGCAGTTTGGCAGTTGCAGCTCTTTCTTTGTCAACAATTACCTTTTGGTCACTGTGATGATGAGGGTGTAGACCCCATTGCCACAATGGTCAAAATGTGCTTCAGCTATGGACCCCACACTTCCCTTTTGGTCACTGTGATGATGGGGGTTTAGACCCCATTGCCACAATGGTCAAAATGTGCTTCAGCTATGGACCCCACACTTGCCTTTTGGTCACTGTGATGATGGGGGTTTAGACCCCATTGCCACAATGGTCAAAATGTGCTTCAGCTATGGACCCCACACTTGCCTTTTGGTCACTGTGATGATGGGGGTTTAGGCCCCATTGCCACAATGGTCATGGGCTGCTTGCATTGTGGGTGCCACACACATATATGTGTGGCACATGTGCTAGGGGGTCACATTGTATGTTCAATGTCATGTTCGGTGTTGTAGGCATTTGACACAGCCTGCTCACACGCTTGTCATGGTGGTGGGGGGATGTCTTAATCTTGCATTCCCTAGGTTGTGGTGTGCTTGTTGTGTCATGCATTGTCCATCCTATGAGTGGGGGTGGTAGTAGTGGTAGGCATCCAGCCCCCTGGCTAAGGGTGGTAGTAGTGGTAGGCATCCTGCCCCCTGGCTAAGGGTGGTAGTAGTGGTAGGCATCCTGCCCCCCTGGTTGAGGGTGGTAGTAGTGGTAGGCATCCAGCCCCCTGGCTAAGGGTGGTAGTAGTGGTGGGCATCCTGCCCCCTGGCTAAGGGTGGTAGTAGTGGTAGGCATCCTGCCCCCTGGGTGAGGGTGGTAGTAGTGGTGGGCATCCTGCCCCCCTGGGTGAGGGTGGTAGTAGTGGTGGGCATCCTGCCCCCTGGCTAAGGGTGGTAGTAGTGGTGGGCATCCTGCCCCCCTGGGTGAGGGTGGTAGTAGTGGTGGGCATCCTGCCCCCTGGCTAAGGGTGGTAGTAGTGGTGGGCATCCTGCCCCCCTGGGTGAGGGTGGTAGTAGTGGTGGGCATCCTGCCCCCTGGCTAAGGGTGGTAGTAGAGGTAGGCATCCTGCCCCCTGGCTAAGGGTGGTAGTAGTGGTAGGCATCCTGCCCCCTGGCTAAGGGTGGTAGTAGTGGTAGGCATCCTGCCCCCCTGGTTGAGGGTGGTAGTAGTGGTAGGCATCCAGCCCCCTGGCTAAGGGTGGTAGTAGTGGTGGGCATCCTGCCCCCTGGCTAAGGGTGGTAGTAGTGGTAGGCATCCTGCCCCCTGGCTAAGGGTGGTAGTAGTGGTGGGCATCCTGCCCCCCTGGGTGAGGGTGGTAGTAGTGGTGGGCATCCTGCCCCCTGGCTAAGGGTGGTAGTAGAGGTAGGCATCCTGCCCCCTGGCTAAGGGTGGTAGTAGTGGTAGGCATCCTGCCCCCTGGCTAAGGGTGGTAGTAGTGGTAGGCATCCTGCCCCCTGGTTGAGGGTGGTAGTAGTGGTAGGCATCCAGCCCCCCTGGCTAAGGGTGGTAGTAGTGGTGGGCATCCTGCCCCCTGGCTAAGGGTGGTAGTAGTGGTAGGCATCCTGCCCCCTGGGTGAGGGTGGTAGTAGTGGTGGGCATCCTGCCCCCTGGCTAAGGGTGGTAGTAGTGGTGGGCATCCTGCCCCCCTGGGTGAGGGTGGTAGTAGTGGTGGGCATCCTGCCCCCTGGGTGAGGGTGGTAGTAGAGGTAGGCATCCTGCCCCCTGGCTAAGGGTGGTAGTAGTGGTAGGCATCCTGCCCCCCTGGTTGAGGGTGGTAGTAGTGGTAGGCATCCAGCCCCCTGGCTAAGGGTGGTAGTAGTGGTGGGCATCCTGCCCCCTGGCTAAGGGTGGTAGTAGTGGTAGGCATCCTGCCCCCTGGCTAAGGGTGGTAGTAGTGGTGGGCATCCTGCCCCCCTGGGTGAGGGTGGTAGTAGTGGTGGGCATCCTGCCCCCTGGCTAAGGGTGGTAGTAGAGGTAGGCATCCTGCCCCCTGGCTAAGGGTGGTAGTAGTGGTAGGCATCCTGCCCCCTGGCTAAGGGTGGTAGTAGTGGTAGGCATCCTGCCCCCCTGGTTGAGGGTGGTAGTAGTGGTAGGCATCCAGCCCCCTGGCTAAGGGTGGTAGTAGTGGTGGGCATCCTGCCCCCTGGCTAAGGGTGGTAGTAGTGGTAGGCATCCTGCCCCCCTGGGTGAGGGTGGTAGTAGTGGTGGGCATCCTGCCCCCTGGCTAAGGGTGGTAGTGGTGGTGGGCATCCTGCCCCCCTGGGTGAGGGTGGTAGTAGTGGTGGGCATCCTGCCCCCCTGGGTGAGGGTGGTAGTAGAGGTAGGCATCCTGCCCCCTGGCTAAGGGTGGTAGTAGAGGTAGGCATCCTGCCCCCTGGCTAAGGGTGGTAGTAGTGGTGGGCATCCTGCCCCCTGGGTGAGGGTGGTAGTAGTGGTGGGCATCCTGCCCCCCTGGGTGAGGGTGGTAGTAGAGGTAGGCATCCTGCCCCCTGGCTAAGGGTGGTAGTAGAGGTAGGCATCCTGCCCCCCTGGCTAAGGGTGGTAGTAGTGGTGGGCATCCTGCCCCCCTGGGTGAGGGTGGTAGTAGTGGTGGGCATCCTGCCCCCCTGGGTGAGGGTGGTAGTAGAGGTAGGCATCCTGCCCCCTGGCTAAGGGTGGTAGTAGTGGTAGGCATCCTGCCCCCTGGCTAAGGGTGGTAGTAGTGGTAGGCATCCTGCCCCCCTGGGTGAGGGTGGTAGTAGTGGTGGGCATCCTGCCCCCCTGGGTGAGGGTGGTAGTAGTGGTGGGCATCCTGCCCCCTGGCTAAGGGTGGTAGTAGTGGTGGGCATCCTGCCCCCCTGGGTGAGGGTGGTAGTAGTGGTGGGCATCCTGCCCCCTGGCTAAGGGTGGTAGTAGAGGTAGGCATCCTGCCCCCTGGCTAAGGGTGGTAGTGGTGGGGGCATCTGGCACCCCCTGGCTAAGGGTGGTTGTGGTGGTTGGCATCCAGCCCCCCTGGGTTGGGGTGGTGGCGCGCATTCAGGCCCCTGTGTGCATATGTGGCATTGGTGATGGGCATCCCGCCCCTATGGTGCTGCTGGTGTAAGTATATTCAGATTCCCAGTGTATGTGTGTGATGTGTCGTGTACGTGTTGTATGTGTTTTGTGGTTGGTGTCTGACTTACCTTCTGCGCCGTACGCGTCCGTGCCTGTTCCGGTAGTAGATGTAGAATATTGGTATGATCGGGACGAAGGGATTCATGGTTGGTTCGTGTCGTTCGTCCTTCTCGTTGCTTCGCGTCGTCCTCGTCGCTTGGCTTCGTCCTCGTCGCTTCGCTTCGTCCTCGTCGCTCCGCGTCGTCCTCGTCTGTGCTGTGTTCGTCTCGTAGCCGTGGATCGTGTTGTGGCGCGATTCGGAGCTTATGTGCGCCTCTCCCGGATGCTTTGACGTGCCGTGCGTAGCGACGGGTTCGGCGCGTACGGAAAGCGCATCGTACTTGTCCGGCCGGACGGGGCTGCATTTTCCCTTCCGTGCGACTCGATTCGGCGTTTCCGGATTCGCCTCGGTCGGAGAACAGGACCTGGTTTGGGTGAGTACGGCTCGGCCGGATTCTTTGCTGTTGTGCGCATCGTACTTGCTCGTTCGGTGTGCTGTACGGATCGGTCGGGAAACTGGCTTTCGCATGGCTTTTTTCCCGACCGAATAGTATTGGGTGCGCCTCCGACCGAGATCGGAATCGGCCCCTAAACGTTTTACATAAAAAACTGACATTACTATTATTTTTCATTGACTGAACGCTGAAGTCTCTAAAAAGGACCCGTTCCGGGCAGCGCCCACTGATGAAGCAAGTGACACTAGAAGTAGTATTAATGTCAAGAGAATTGACAGGTTCTGTAAATCTATCTGGGTTAGATGACCATTAATGCCATCCATAAAAATCACCAACCAACGGGCTATGTGAGACAAGAAGACGCTATAGAAATCACCAAAGAGCAGTTTGCATAGACATGGTGGCCAGGAGCTCACATGAGGATTGATTATGTAGAATCACTACACCATATATTGGGTGGGGGAAACTCCCCACCCAGAGTAGGGTGGGAGGATGTGACCAGGGAGTACAGGCCACTCTTCATTCCTAAAGTACCTTTTAAAATTTAGCGCTACCCACTGCCTCATGGTTAGAAAACATTTAACAGGATTATTCGTAGGTAACAGACTACGCAGGCGGGGGTGTTGTCATCTGTCAACCGGGTCTTAATAATAATTAGGAAATACATTTCCCTTTAAAAAATTAAGACCCGAGATATGTGGCACTATTTTCTACAGAGTGCGTGTTAAGAAGAGCACAATTGAGTTCAGCTATACCTCTTTACCAGCTATTCACTAAATGATTTGTAAAAAGACAATTGTTACAAATCTTTTGTTGGAGCAGTCTGCAAATGGTACATGCGCAGATCACACCTTCTGATGTATTGTCCCACAGAATCTTGCCCACAGTGTACGCTTTGTAAACAAAGACCCTTCGACATATAATGATCTCAGGAGCGACAGTGTAGCTCATCTAATCTTATGAAGTAGTCAAGGAGGAAATGGTGGCTTTTTAGTTGCAAATGTTTCATGGAGGTCATTGAGAGTTCATAGTTTTCAATGCCTCCAATAGTCTCCTCCGGAAGGCATTATAGTGTCAAAGAGTGTTGTGACATGTCATAACACAATGTGTGCCTTGTTGGATTATGTATTAATTGTTGATGGGAAGTGCCAGAATGGTCTCTTAAGATGTACGGTTGATGTAATATATGTGAGGAGAGGTCCTACTTGGTTTTAACTTTTGCATTGATGATTATGTAATTATATGGTATATGTTTATGTTGTAAAAGCATTTGAGCCAAACATACTATTTGAGTAACTTATATAATAACATAACTCGACCTCACTTGTTGTGGAGTTAAGGAGGTCGTACACATTATTCTGCTATCTAAAATCAGTCAATTAAAAATAATAGAAAATTGTGCCAACTTTATTCTGAAGACATGTGCTTTCATGATTGTGCATGAGAGCGCCAATTACAGAATGCTCTTTTTTTTTTTTGGGCGATACTGATCAGCACTAGTAAACAGCATTGCTTTTTACCGATGCTGTTCAGCATTGCCAACTAGCACTGGCGAATCCAGTTGATCCCAAAAGACCTCTTGTCTTTGCTAACACTTGTTTCCTCAAGTAAGCGAGGAATCTGATTTCACTTTCTTGGTTAGTGGCCCCAAGAAATGCTGCACTGAGTGGCCATGGACCTCGGTGAATAGGGGATTTTTCCCTTTTTTTTTTTCCCCCTACAATTATATATTTTAATACATGAATAGGAGCTTTTAGCCAGCCCTCTTCACACATTAGTCTGTTGTCGTTTCATTCAAATTTTTGTTTTGCCCAGTACAGCTTACAGCAAGAGTCAGCTGGTGATACCACTTCATCCATTGGTTAATTTCACTGTGAGTGATGGCATTCTTCTCTTTTACAGCCAGCACATCCGCACACAAAGTAGTCCCTTTATGCTGGAGGCTACAGTGGCAATGTATGCCTTTTTTGACCACAAAAATATTTTTGCTACTAGGCAATTATTTTTTATATATTTGTGAAGGCCCACCATCTACCTACCCTTACAATCAATTTTTTACAAAATCAACAATGAAACAAAATAAGCATTGGCTAGTTATATGCTTGTCATGGGGCCAGAATCTTGGAATTTAAGCACCAATCCCTGACCAGCATAGGATGTCTTTCTCGCCTTCCTCACTCTAAGCAGTGGATCATTCCGTCTGCCTACCGGCATCCAGCGTGCCATGCCCATGTATATAGTTGTTATGCAAGCTTTTAAGTTATATTTATCATTCACTAAACTGTCGGTTTTGCTGTTTTTGATCTTTTACAATACAAGATGCATCTGAATAATTTTCCTATGTAAGAGTGTTGTCCTGACAGTCCCTCTATGGAGCAACCAGGGTTTCTTTGTGTTTTGGTGAATAGTACTTGTGTCTCTGTCCAATATCCTTAACACTAGATCTGACCGCACAATACAAAATTGAGTTAATGTTGACAATGGAAACAAACTTACCTCTGTCATTGTGCTTGGATCCTGGATTTGAGATAAGTATGTGGACTGATGTGATACAATTCTTGCATGTGGTACAATTATTGCAAACAAATTGATGAGGTAAAAATCTTGCATGCCAACTGCTGAGGTAAAACAATTGAATGTTGTTTGATGAGATAAAAGGATGTAGCATTTGAGTGACTTATCAGAACACTGCAGCTTGTCAATACTGAATTTGTCACCTCACAACATTTTAAAGTAATGTGTCTGGGCCTGATTTACAGTTTGTTGTACGGTATTTAGAAAGAAATATCGAATTGTAACTATCGGGAGACAGAAATATCATTGTCAAGAATATAGTTATTTTGGTAAGTAATATTGTTGTTAAGAATATCGTAGTAAATATGGTTTTCAATAATATAGGGCCTAGTTACAATGTAAGTGGATGTGGTTCTGACCGCAGGATTACGATGTGACTGCCCATAGGGCGGTCGCAAACATGCATTTTACAATGGAAGCTTGTGCAGCATGCGGAAAAGGCCCGCAGCACAAGCTTCTATTGTAAAATGGATGTTTTGAAACACCCATAGTGGAGGGCCGGGGGTAAGGGGACCCTGCAAGGGCCCCCAAAGTCACTTTCCGCCTGCCTTTTCATGGCAGGCGGACCGCCATGAAAGGGAAGGCAGAAAGTGCCATCATAATCCCGACGGTGGAGCCGAGCCTGGCTCCGCTGGTATTAGGGGATTCTGGTGCCTTCCGATGCACCGACAGGCTCCTTGAGCCCTTCGGAAGTGCAGTGGATCGTCCCTCCACCCGATGCCTCCGCCCGCCACATCATAATGCAGAGTGTCAACCGCAGTGGCAAATGTTGGTGGGACCTATACCTACGTGCCATTGGTGTTGGTCCCACCGACATCATAATCAGCCCCCATAGTAGTAAATAATATTGTTTTTTAATTCATTTAATGCATTTTAGTTTATGTATTAACTTTGTGTTATCACTGTTTGTATAGTTGCTATAAATTTTTTTAAATATAGTTTGTGACTTTAAGTGACTTAGAATTTATAATGTTATTGTTATTAGTAATTTATAGTGTTGTAGGGGGTTGTTGGGTTTGTAGGGTAAGTATGCGATTGATATTCATTATGTATATTATGTAATATGTGTTTATTATACTTATATTTTAGGTGCAGGTTACTATGTAGGGGTATAGGGTGGGAAATTAATTGAGTGATAATTATTTAACAATTAATTTATAATGTATTATAATATATTTATTTGACTATTAATTAATTATGTAAATTATATAATAATCAAATATTTTAGCTATATTTTATATGCAGACTGCTGGGTTTGTATGAGTATAGGGTTGGAAGTGAATTAACTAATATTAATTTTATTTATTAATTAATTAATAATTAATCAACAATTAATGAATATTCTATTTTTAATTATTGAATTGATTGACAATATAGTACATTATGTAATATTGATTTATTTTAGTTGCAGGTTGCTAGGTTTATAGGAGTATACGGTGGGAAGTCAATTAAATAATGATCAAAAATAATAATTATTAATGTATAATTAAATATTGAATTGATCAATAATTATGTAAAACTGTGTAATAACTATATATTTTAGTTATATTTTAGGTGTGGGCTGCTTGGCTTGTAGGATTGTAGGGTGGGAAGTTAATTGAGTGATAATTAATTAACAATTATTTATTAATTGTTAATTATGTAATTGTTTATCGATTATGTAAATTGTATTATACTTGTTTATTTTCATTATATTTTAAGTGTAGGTTGCTGGGTTTATAGGGGTATAGGGTGGAAATTTAATTAAGTAATAATTGAAGAAGCATTATTTTTCAATTGAAAATTAATTAGTACATTGTTTATCAATTTTGTAAATTGGATAATTGTTTTTTTAATGTTTATATATTTTATGTTGAGTAATGATGTTTATATTTAGAGTTTTATATTTTTTCTAAATTATTAGGGTTATTCAAGTATGTAATGTGTTTGAAGAGAAGTAGTTTACCTACTATTGCTTAGACTGGAGAGGAAATAGTAATTCTTACCTCTCCGAAGTCCAACGCTTTCCATACTGTTGCACAGACTGGAGTTGGAATAGTACATTTTACCTCTCTGAAGTCCAAGGCTTTCCCTGCTGTTGCACAGAGTGGAGTGGGAATTACCCCCAGGCGTCAGACTGGATCCGGAAAGTTTTTCGTCAGCAGTACCCCTGCGCATCAGTAGGTGGCGTCCGTCGACTCTGCGTCCATCGTCGGCGTCGTGGTCGCCGTGATGATGTCGCAGAAGTTACTTAGACGCCGCCCTCGCGCACTGACGTCAGTTCTTTCATTTTCCGCCCCAGCAAGCGCAGATCCGGAGAGAGCGGTACCCCCAGTCACTTTTTGACTGACTTTTTTGCAACTTTTGTCGACTTCTTTTCGAGTCTACATCGACTCCTGGTGCACGAGGGATGCCCGGTTTCAAGGCCTGCGGTTCCTGTTCTCGACTGATGTCGGTGACGGATCCGCACCGCATGTGCCTCTACTGCCTGGAGCGCGACCACGACTCTAAGTCGTGCTCCGAATGCCGGACCATGGCCCCGAAGTCTTTGCGGGATCGGTCCCGAAAGCTACTTGAGGCTCGGCAGTCGGCTCTGCGTCGTTCAAGGTCCCGGTCGCGTGGGAGGTCGAGGGACCGATTGCGGAGCCACCATCACTCCTCTTCTAAGTCTTCGCACTCGGGGTCAGGTAAGTCGAAGCACAAGAAGAAGTCAAAGAAGCATCGTCGCTCTTCGACTTCCCCTCGTCCGTCGGCCGACGCGACGAAGGGTGCGGGTGGTGCCACTCCCGCGGCTCCGTGTGCAGAGCCTTCAGGGTCGACTCTGGCCTTCCCTTCCCTCCCTTCCCGGGACCAGGAGCGACCCCTGCCCAGCTTCGACAGTTCTACGAAGCGATGCATGCCATCTTTGGGCAGCCCGACTCTGCCGGTGCGCCTTTGGGCCCCGCGGACTCGGCTGGGGGCCCTAGACCTTCGATGCCGGTGGCTCCGGCCTCAGCTCTGCAGGGCCCCCTTGGATCCAGGCCTGATCCGGATTGGCGCCGGTCGACCTCGTAACACCTCCACTGGCGCCGATTCCACCGGCACCATGTCCGCAGCCGGCGCCGGCTGGACCTCCAGCCAGCGCCGACCCCGGCTTCCACCCCGATGTGGATACGGAGCCGGACCGGCGTCGGCCGACGCCAGATCCGGCGTCGATGGGTACTTTTGTGCCTGCATTCCACCCTGGCCATTTTCAGCCAGTTTGGCAGCCAGAGGAGGGTGAGGGAGACTGGGAGGGGTCTGAGGACCCTCTCACTGCTCAGCTGAAGTACGATCAGTACTGCAGAGAGGACCTGGGGGATGCCAGTGGTCTGGACACCTCACCAGACCTTGGCATGTTGTCTCCTCCTACCGTGCCTACGGAGGAGGGAGCATCTTACGCAGTGGTGTTGCGTAGGGCGGCCGAGGCCCTAAACCTCGAGCTGCCTACTGCGGCAGTCAGGACTAACATCCTGACAGAGGTGCTTCAACCGGCAGCGAGCTCTTCGGAGCCCTTGCTGCCGTTTAATGAAGCCCTTACGGACATCCTTTTGGGCACCTGGTCCAGGCCCACCACAGGGGCTCCTGTGGATAGGATGGTTGCCCGACGCCACCACCTGGGCCCGGGCGACCCCACATTCCTCTCCCAATACCCCTCACCCGAGAGCTTGGTAGTCCAAGCCTCAGCGTCCCAAAGCGCAATCCCTACCGTACCACCGGACAGGGAATCCAAGAATCTGGATCAGTTTGGGAAGAAGTTGTTTTCTTCCTCCAGCTTAGGGCTGCGGTCAGTGAACACCGCATGCCTCTTGGGCCGTTATTCCCACTCCGTGTGGGATACAGTGGCGCACGTGCTGCCTGTGTCCGGAGGAGCCCGGGCCGTGCTCTCCCGTGCTGTTGCCAAGGGGAGAGACGCAGCAAAGTTCGCCATCCGCTGTGGACTGGACACTGCCGACTCACTGGGTAGGACCATTTCAACGTCGGTGGCGCTTCACCGCCACGCCTGGTTGAGGACGACTGGCTTTTGCTATTCCCACTACTTTCTGGTGTCCAAGAAGGACAAGGGCCTGCGTCCTATCTTGGATCTCAGGGACGTCAACCGCTTCCTCCGGAAGGAGAAGTTCAAAATGTTGACCCTGGCTCAGGTCTTGTCTGCCCTCGACCCTGGAGACTGAATGATAGCGTTGGACTTGCAGGACGCTTATTTCCACATCCCCGTCATGCCGGCCCACCGGCGTTACCTGCCGTTCACGGTAGGCCACGAGCACTTTCAGTTTACCGTGCTCCCCTTTGGCCTTACCAGCGCCCCTCGGGTGTTCACGAAAGTGATGCCGGTGGTTGCAGCTCATCTGTGCAGATCAGGGGTTCCAGTCTTCCCCTATCTCGACGACTGGTTGCTGAAGGAGGGCTCGCCCCAGGCAGTCGTCTCCCACCTCCAGACTATGGCCGACCTCCTGCATTTGCTGGGGTTCTCCATCAATGTGCCGAAGTTACACCTGACCCCCTCTCAGAAGCTCCTCTTTATCGGAGCGGTTCTGGACACGACGCAGTTTCGGGTTTATCCTTCCGAACAGCGAGTCCGGGATATTCGGGCTATGATTCCGATCTTTCAGCCTCTATCCTGGGTTTCGGTCAGGATGACCCTGAGGCTGCTGGGCATCATGGCCTCCTGCATCCTGCTGGTCGATCATGCCAGGTGGCATATGCAGGCTCTGCAGTGGGACCTGAAGTTCCAGTGGGCGCAGCATCAGTGGAATCTGTCCGATTGCGTCCAGATCTCGGAGGGCACTGCACGACAATTGCAGTGGTGGCTCACGACCCAGGATTGGGTCAACGGCAGATCCCTCTCCCTTCCCCAACCAGAACACACAGTGGTGACAGACGCATCCCTTCTGGGATGGGGCGGCCACATGGGAGAGGCGGAGATCAGAGGCCTCTGGTCTCTGGCGGAGTCCGAGCTCCACATCAACCTTCTGGAGCTTCGGGCGATCTGTCTTGCACTAAAAGCATTCCTTCCTTCTGTCTGGGGAAGAGTAGTGCAGGTGTTCACGGACAACACCACCGCCATGTGGTACTGCAACAAACAAGGTGGGGTGAGGTTGTGGACCCTATGTCAAGAGGCCCTCCATCTCTGGACATGGCTGGAACATCAGGGCATATCCCTGGTGGTTCAACACTTGGCAGGTTCACTGAACGCCAGGGCGGACGAACTCAGCCGCAGGTGCATGATGGATCACGAATGGCGACTTCACTCGGAGGTGGTGCAAGGTCTCTTTCAACAGGGGGGAGAGCCTTGGTTAGATCTATTCACCACCGAAGAGAACAAACAATGTCAGCAATTCTGCGCATTGGAATTTCCAAGGCGTTACTCGCTAGGCGACGCTTTTCGTCACGAGTGGATTTGCGGTCTTCTATACGCCTTTCCGCCTATACCACTTCTGCCCAGAGTGCTGAAGAAGATCAAGCGCGACCGGGCCCAAGTCATTCTTGTGGCTCCGGATTGGGCACGAAGAGTCTGGTATCCCGAGCTGCTCAACATGGCCATCGATCCCCCGATCCGACTGCCTCTTCGGGAGGATCTTCTGTTGCAGCAGCAGGGGACGGTCCTCCACCCGAACCTGTCCAGCCTCCACCTCCTTGCGTGGAGATTGAGCGGCGGCAGTTGACGTCATTTGACTTGCCTCCCGAAGTCTGTGATGTACTCTTGGCAGCCAGGCGTCCCTCCACTAAGACGGTATACGCCTGCAGATGGAATAAATTTGTGGCATGGTGCACAGCAAAGGCTTTGGATCCCCTTTCTGCCCCTCTTTCTGAGGTTCTCTTGTTCCTTCTGTCTTTGGCCCAGCAGGGCTCTGCTCTAGGCACTCTTAAGGGCTACCCCTCGGCCATTTCAGCCTTCCTCAGGCATCCTGATCAGCCTTCTCTTTTCAAGTCCCCTGTTGTAAATAGATTTCTCAAAGCCTTTACTCATCTTTTTCCTCCTGTTCCCTTCGTAATGCCTCAGTGGGACTTGAACTTGGTACTTATTTTTCTAATGTGCGCTCCCTTTGAGCCGCTACATAACTTTCCTCTCAGACTCCTCACTCTGAAAACTGCTTTTCTGGTGGCCATCACCTCTGCGCGCAGGGTGAGTGAGCTACAAGCTCTGTCTTCCAAGCCTCCTTTTCTGGCTGTTCATCCGGACAAGGTCGTCCTCAGAACTCGACCTTCCTTTCTTCCAAAGGTGGTCACTTCTTTTCATATTGGCCAAACCATCACTTTTTCCACCTTCTTTCCGCCTCCGCATCCTTCAAAAGAGGAAGAGAGGCTCCACCGTCTGGACCCAAAACGTGCGCTTTCATTTTATTTGGATCACACAAAGCAATTCCGGGTGGATGACCAGCTCTTTGTTGGCTACGTGGGCGCCAAAAAAGGTCGGGCCGTGCACAAACGAACCATCTCCAGGTGGGTCGTTCTGTGCATCAAGGCCTGCTATTCTTTGGCAAAGAAGGAGCCTCCAGGGGGGCTGCGCCCCATTCCACCAGGGCGATGGCAGCTACTACTGCTTTGGGATGAGGAGTCCCCCTAAATGACATCTGTCAGGCAGCTACGTGGGCATCACTGCACACGTTCACCAAGCACTACTACCTGGACAGCGAAGTCCGGAGAGATGGCTTCTTTGGCCGTTCTGTTCTCCAGGACTTTCTGGTGTGAACTTGGTTTGCAGACCCACCTCCAGGGTTGGTATTGTTGGGGTATCTATTCTAAGGTAAGGAATCTTACGGTGGACCGGCATGAGGAACTGAAGTTGTGTGGTTGTTTGGAGTAAGTGTGACTACAAGACCACGGTCCCACAAAGGTCCCGGGTTTGGAGAATTGCTAATAAACCCGTGAAATTGTTCCCTCTTGGAAATTTCCCAGTGTATACGATCTTGCGGCACTGTCCGGCATGTTGAAATAAGGTAAAAACTCCAAATAGGGGTGAAGACCAGGTAACGTGGGACCAACACCCTGACGAATGCCAGAGCGACCCTGTTGGGCGTGAAAAAGTGGCTGAAACATGTTGGTAAACGCAGCAGGGATATAGGGGTCTTTACCTCCCCTGATTATCCCAATTTTTGATTTTTAATCCTACCAAGGGGTTACATGAATAAAGAGTGATGGCAGTTTCCTCTTAGGTAGTTTTAACTGTGTGTGTCTGCACTCTTTGGTCCCTTCTGAAGGGAATCTTTTTTCCTTTATATCTCTTTGTTGTGGGTTTTTGTTGGTTTGTTTGTTCCTCCACATTTTCTGTACCCTCACCACTAATCTTCATATAGATACCCAAAAAAATTGCGCTCCGTCCAGTGTGTTGGTCTGCACCTGGACGTCAGATGCGGCCCTATGATGAAGCATGACACTGCAAAGTGTGTGAGGGCAGTATTAAGACAAGTGTTGCCCTTTTTTCCCTGTACCCCATCCTCTTAGGTTTACTCTGTATTATTGAAAGTGAAGGACAATTTTATGCCTTCGCTCCTGTCTGTTTAGAATAAGGAGTTTTAATGGTTGCAGCACTTCTCTGTTGAGTGAGTTTTCTTTCAAGGAATCTATAACTAACTGTTTCTTTCAGATGAACAAGTTACTTACCTTTGGTAACGATATATCTGTAAGAAACATAGGTTAGTTATAGATTCCTTACCGCCCCACCCATCCTCCCCGTTCTGCGAACTGATTTCTAGGGTTAAGGACATCCTTTCAGGGCCCTAGTTTTGTGCACCAGTGGTCAGTGTCTTGCATGGCTCTGCGTTCCTGGTGCAGAAAGTCATGTACAGAACTGACGTCAGCGCACGAGGGCGGCGTCTAAGTAACTTCCGCGACATCATCACGGCGACCACGACACCGACGATGGACGCGGAGTCGACCAACGCCACCTACCGACGCGCAGGGGTACTGATGACGAAAAACTTTCCAGATCCAGTCTGACGCCTGGGGGTAATTATAAGGTAAGAAATCTATAACTAACCTATGTTTCTTACAGATATATTGTTACCGAAGGTAAGTAACTTGTTCTTTAACCTCTCCGAAGACCAACAGTTTCACTACTGTTGCACAGACTAGAGTGGAAATAGTAAATCTTACTCCTCTGAAGTCCAACACTTTCCCTACTGTTGCACAGACTGGATTGGAAATAGTAAATCTACTGTTGCGCTGTTTGGAGGGAGTCATAATATATTTAACCCCTCCGAAGTCCTACAATTTCTCTACTGTTGGATAAATTGGAGTGGGAATAGTATATCTGTTTAAAAATATTTTTTTAACAGATATACTATTCCCACTCCAATTTATCCAACAGTGGAGATGGTGGCTCCGCAATCGGTTCCTCGACCTCCCACGCGACCAGGACCTATATGCTTAATGTGCTTTTTATAGTAGTAAATTTAAAGAATTAAACAAAAAAATAATATAATGTGAAATATATATTTTTATAATTGTGTTACAATATATACATATGTGTATATATATATAAACATTAACACATATGTATGTGTGTTTGTATAAGTATATATTTATATATATAGTATTAAATATTAGTGAGATTTATTTAATTTACATTCTATTAATGGTATATATTAAAATATTTAAGATATATTACTTTAAACTCTATAAATATATGTGTGTGTGTGTGTATATATATATATATATATATATATATCCATAAAAAATCGTTGCGGTCAGCCTTTCACCTTCCTGACGAGGCCGGTGCCAGCAGCGGTCACAACATCCGCTAGTAATTTTTCAGAGGAAAGCGATTCGGGAATTCCCAAAGAACTTCAGCGGCACACCACAGGACGGCACAATATATATTTTATTGTGTCACAAACAGAACAACGCAAAGCCTTCATCATGTTAGTGACCTGTGCCCAACCACCCATAGAAATACAGGGCAGCGTTAATAAAAAGTGAAGAAATATTGCAACGTAAATTAAATGCGCATAAAAAGTATTTTTAAATTGCACACAATTACAAAAAGGTGCTCTGCAATATTTTCAATTCAAGAAACGTGATCATAAACAAATAATGAATTAATATTACGGAAACAACATCCCGAATCACTTTCCTCTGAAAAAAAATATATATATACATATATATAAATCTATATATATATCTATCTATCTATTATCTACTGGCGGTCGCCAGTAGATAGTTATAGTTACAACCTATTATCCATAGGAAATCCGCGACATTCTATTTGAAATAACTCTCTTGCCGGTTGACGTATCTTCGCAAAATTTTCAAACTTTATGGCCCGCTCCGGTCCGCTCCTACCCTGAAAGTCTCGGGGGGGATTTATCAAGCGGGGGCCGAGAAAAAAGGGGGGTCCCAAAACGCGTTTTCCCCATGCAATTTTCCATAGGAAACTTTAGACACGGCTACAGCCTGAACTGCTGAACGGAATTACACCAAATTTGGCAAAGAGGTAGTTCTTGGTTCAGAAAGAACCCTTTTGTTAAATGGTGTAAATCCGTTCAGTAGTTGCTGAGAAAATCAAAAGTAAAAAGATAGTGATATCTAGGGCCGCGGATCCTCCCGAGCACGAGCTTTATGTTAATTGGCTGTCAACACTCCAAACCAGGAAGTGTTGGCAGCCATTTTGTCCCTCGGTAGAACCGAGGGACAGAAACAAGTGCGCAAAGCGCACAAAGGGGGCAGGGTAGAAACACCCTGACCCCCTAGGTCTGCTCAGGGGGTCCCACAAGGACCCCTGGGCAAAAATTTTTTTTTTTTTTAAATCGGCAGGATGCGCTCAGGGAGCGCGAACCCTGCCGAAAAAAAATCGAAGCGCGGTCTCCCGCGCTTCGATGTTAATTGACCCCGGGTGGGCCAAGTCCCAGGAGCATGCTGGGGGGTTAATTTATGTGTGGGGGGCCTCTAAGGGCCCCCAAGCCCCGGGGACCACCACCCCCGGGGCTTTATGTATAATGGTGCGGGAGGGCTCTGAGCCCTCCCGCAGCCCCGGGACCGCCACCTCCCCGGGGCTTCTTTTTTATTTAAAAAAACCTGTGTGGGGGCTCCAGCCCCCACACGCCCGGGGACCACCACCTCCCCGGGGCACTAAGAAAAATTAAAATGGGGGTCCGTTTTGCACTCCCAGAGCCCCGGGGACCACCACCTCCCCGGGGCTTTCAAAATGTAGGGAGGGGGGCCGCGCGGCCCCCTCCTGGAGCCCTTGATGGCCCTGGGGACCACCACCCCCCAGGGCCGGCTCCTGCAGTGTCCCAGGGTGCCTACCCCGGGACACTGCTGTTTGCAATGACAGGACGGGAGCCTCGCGGCTCCCGTCCTGTCATTGCAAACTTGCTTTGGATATTGGAAGAGAGAGCAGGAAACCTGCTCTCTCTTCCAATATCCAAAGCCGATAGCTTTCCACATGGGGAGCAGCATGTTAGCTGCTCCCCATGTGTAGCAATGCCGGCTCCCGTAGGACACGGGGAGCCGGCGGGACTGTGGGGGTTTGGGGACCCCCCACAGTCCCCAACGAGAGGCCAGGCCCCGGGGGATGGGGTCCCGGGGCCATAAGAGGCCACGGAGGGGGCCACGCAGCCCCCTCCCCAAAGTAACAAAAATTTAAAAAAAAAAAAGAAGTGCAAGGCCGGCCCCGGGGATGGGGTCCCCGGGGCCTTAAATGGCCTGAGGAGGGGGCCACGCAGCCCCCTCCAAATAAAAAAAGAGGCCATGCCCCGGGGGATGGGGTCCCCGGGGCCAATACAGGCCCAGGGAAGGGGGGCCACGCGGCCCCCTTCCCGTTTTTTTTTTTTATTTTAATTTTAAAAAAAGGGGAAAGGCCCTGGGGGATGGGGTCCCCAGGGCCTAAAAATAGGAAAAAGGAAGGGGGGCCACACAGCCCCCCTTCAGGGGAAAAAAAAAAAAAAACGATCGGGCCCGTAGGCCCCGCCCCCTTCCTTCACCACTCTGCAAACGCGCCCCTGGCGCGTTTGCAGAGGGGAACGAATCCCCTTGAATACTGGGGTCCCTGGGGCCAACTAGCCCACCAGGAACCTCCAGTATGCGCCAGGGGCTGCCTTGCAGAGAGGTGTACAGAGGCCACGCCCCTTTTACACCTCTCTGCAACGCAGCTCTATGGCGCTTTTTGGAGGTATATGGTGGGCTAGTTGCACCCCAGGGACCCTCAGGATTCAAGGGGAGTTAATCCCCCGACTTAAAACGCGCCACGGGGCGCGTTTGCACAGTGGTGAAGGGAGGGGGCGGGGCTTCAGGTGACATGTGTGCAAACAGGCCCCGTGGCGCGTTTTAAGATGGGGAATTAAATCCTCTTCAATCCTGAGGGTCCCTGGGGGCCAACTAGCCCAACAGGTACGTCCAGAAAGCACCACAGAGCTGCGTTGCAGAGAGGTGTAAAAGGGGTGTGGCCTCTGTAAATGTCTCTGCAACGCAGCCCCTGGCGCATACTGGAGGTTCCTGGTGGGCTAGTTGGCCCGTAGGGACCCTCATGATTCAAGGGGACTTAATCCCCCAACTTAAAACGCGCCACGGGGCGCGTTTGCACAGATGTCACCTCAGGCCCCGCCCCCTCCCTTCACCATTGTGCAAATATTCCTCTAAAATCAGCCGAAATACGAATTCTGATTTACTCACCTGTTATCAGGAGAGACCTCAGTGCTGCATCTTTCAGCCCAGTACTAATCCTGAAAAGTAATTTTAACCGTACTTACCAGTAACTTGAATTTCCTTCCATAGGCTAACATTGACTGGTTTCACTTGGAAATTCTTCTAAGTGTGAAGTTTTGGAACTTTAAAATATTCCTCTAAAATCAGCCGAAATACGAATTCCGATTTACTCACCTGTTATCAGGAGAGACCTCAGTGCTGCATCTTTCAGCCCAGTACTGATCCTGAAAAGTAATTTTAACCGTACTTACCGGTAACTTGAATTTCCTTCATAGGCTAACATTGACTGGTTTCACTTGGAAATTCTTCTAAGTGTGGAGTTTTGGAACTTTAAAATATTCCTCTAAAATCAGCCAAAATACGAATTCCAATTTACTCACCTGTTATCAGGAGAGAACCCAGTGCTGCATCTTTTAGCCCAGTACTGATCCTCAAAAGTAATTTTAACCGTACTTACCAGTAACTTGAATTTCCTTCCATAGGATATCATTGCCTGCTTTTTGCTGAAAAAGTTTCTAAGTGTTGATTTTTGAAACATACAAATATTCCTCTAAAATCAGCCGAAATCCAAATTCCGATTTACTCACCTGTTATCAGGAGAGACCTCAGTGCTGCATCTTTCAGCCCAGTACTGATCCTCAAAAGTAATTTTAACCGTACTTACCGGTAACTTGAATTTCCTTCTTAGGCTAACATTGACTGGTTTCACTTGGAAATTCTTCTAAGTGTGGAGTTTTGGAACTTTAAAATATTCCTCTAAAATCAGCCGAAATACTAATTCCGATTTACTCACCTGTTATCAGGAGAGACCTCAGTGCTGCATCTTTCAGCCCAGTACTGATCCTCAAAAGTAATTTTAACCGTACTTACCGGTAACTTGAATTTCCTTCATAGGCTAACATTGACTGGTTTCACTTGGAAATTCTTCTAAGTGTGGAGTTTTGGAACTTTAAAATATTCCTCTAAAATCAGCCAAAATACGAATTCCGATTTACTCACCTGTTATCAGGAGAGAACCCAGTGCTGCATCTTTTAGCCCAGTACTGATCCTCAAAAGTAATTTTAACCGTACTTACCAGTAACTTGAATTTCCTTCCATAGGATATCATTGCCTGCTTTTTGCTGAAAAAGTTTCTAAGTGTTGATTTTTGAAACATACAAATATTCCTCTAAAATCAGCCAAAATCCGAAATCTGATTTACTCACCTGTTATCAGGAGAGACCTCAGTGCTGCATCTTTCAGCCCAGTACTGGTCCTGAAAAGTAATTTTAACCGTACTTACCAGTAACTTGAATTTCCTTCCATAGGATATCATTGCCTGCTTTTTGCTGAAAAAGTTTCTAAGTGTTGATTTTTGAAACATACAAATATTCCTCTAAAATCAGCCGAAATCCGAATTCTGATTTACTCACCTGTTATCAGGAGAGACCTCAGTGATGCATCTTTCAGCCCAGTACTGGTCCTGAAAAGTAATTTTAACCGTACTTACCAGTAACTTGAATTTCCTTCCATAGGCTAACATTGACTGGTTTTACTTGGAAATTCTTCTAAGTGTGGAGTTTTGGAACTTTAAAATATTCCTCTAAAATCAGCCGAAATACGAATTCCGATTTACTCACCTGTTATCAGGAGAGACCTCAGTGCTGCATCTTTCAGCCCAGTACTGATCCTGAAAAGTAATTTTAACCGTACTTACCAGTAACTTGAATTTCCTTCCATAGGATATCATTGCCTGCTTTTTGCTGAAAAAGTTTCTAAGTGTTGATTTTTGAAACATACAAATATTCCTCTAAAATCAGCCGAAATCCGAATTCTGATTTACTCACCTGTTATCAGGAGAGACCTCAGTGATGCATCTTTCAGCCCAGTACTGGTCCTGAAAAGTAATTTTAACCGTACTTACCAGTAACTTGAATTTCCTTCCTTAGGCTAACATTGACTGGTTTCACTTGGAAATTCTTCTAAGTGTGGAGTTTTGGAACTTTAAAATATTCCTCTAAAATCAGCCAAAATACGAATTCCGATTTACTCACCTGTTATCAGGAGAGAACCCAGTGCTGCATCTTTTAGCCCAGTACTGATCCTCAAAAGTAATTTTAACCGTACTTACCAGTAACTTGAATTTCCTTCCATAGGATATCATTGCCTGCTTTTTGCTGAAAAAGTTTCTAAGTGTTGATTTTTGAAACATACAAATATTCCTCTAAAATCAGCCGAAATCCGAAATCTGATTTACTCACCTGTTATCAGGAGAGACCTCAGTGCTACATCTTTCAGCCCAGTACTGGTCCTGAAAAGTAATTTTAACCGTACTTACCAGTAACTTGAATTTCCTTCCATAGGATATCATTGCCTGCTTTTTGCTGAAAAAGTTTCTAAGTGTTGATTTTTGAAACATACAAATATTCCTCTAAAATCAGCCGAAATCCGAATTCTGATTTACTCACCTGTTATCAGGAGAGACCTCAGTGATGCATCTTTCAGCCCAGTACTGGTCCTGAAAAGTAATTTTAACCGTACTTACCAGTAACTTGAATTTCCTTCCATAGGCTAACATTGACTGGTTTCACTTGGAAATTCTTCTAAGTGTGGAGTTTTGGAACTTTAAAATATTCCTCTAAAATCAGCCGAAATACGAATTCCGATTTACTCACCTGTTATCAGGAGAGACCTCAGTGCTGCATCTTTCAGCCCAGTACTGATCCTGAAAAGTAATTTTAACCGTACTTACCAGTAACTTGAATTTCCTTCCATAGGAATCCATTGTCTGGTTTTCAGCAGAAAAGTTTCAAAGTGTCGATTTTCACAAACTACAAATATTCCTAAAAAATTGCCTGTATGACTTAAACGCATTCTTTCAACTGTTTACAGGAGATGCACCAGTGCTGGATCCAGGATCCAACACTGAGTAAGAAAAAGTAACGATAACAGTTTTTAACTTCTAAGTGAATTTCCTTCCATAGGATAACATTGGTGATTCTATGAGAAAAAGTTTCTAAGTGTGAACTTTTAAAGTACAATAATATTCCTTAAAAATCACGACTGTAACCAAAACGCTTTTACTCAACTGTTTACAGGAGATGTCCCAGGACTGAATCTAGGATCCAGTAATGTGGTTAGAAAAGTAATCCATAAAGTAACTAATTGCATTTAACTAGAAATTCACATTGAGCTGAATGTTGCATTGTGTTTGAAAATGTGTTGCCCATTGCAACAACTGTAACTACTGTACTTAAAAGTCTATTGCCTATGTGCAAAGTAATTAAACTAAAGTAATTCATTCTGAGAAAGTATTTTTTGTAATGTAATGTATAATGTAATTACAATGTAATTTAAAAAATAAAATATGTAAAAAAAATTGTTTCTAAAAAATTTGGAAATCAGTATGAAAAAAATTTATATAACAATTAATACATTTAAAAATTGTCATTTACAAAACCTTTGAAATTCACTGAAAAAACTGTAGGTTTCAGACATGTTATAGTTACAAATTAGCATTTAAAAAACCTTTGAAATTCACTGAAAAAACCATAGGTTTCAGGGACGTTATAGGTACAAATTAGCATTTAAAAAACCTTTGAAATTCACTGAAAAAACCATAGGTTTTAGGGACAGTTATAGTTAGTTGGACATTGCACTCGTACAAAACCCGTGAAATTCCCCGTTATAGTTAGTCCAGCTAACTATAACTCGCGCCCCGCAATGCACTGCTGATGACGTCACATATTACATCACTCATGACATGGTCAGTGACATCACTGATGACATCACTGATGACATCTCAAATGACATCACTGATGACATCATCCACGTGATAATCTGATGCACCTCCTCACACCCTAATATAACCTTTGATACACCCACTCTAAATTACAGACTGCCATTCGCAAAACCATAGACACTCCAACACCAATAACTACATACCCACTCACTGATTCTTAGGTCTACGCACACATCCACTCACTCACCCGTACAGTCACTCATACTTACGGTCACTCAGTACAGGACTATCATATGCACTCATACTCCTATATAGACACTCAAACACCGCCACTCATCCATAGAGGTACTCACACACCTAGTCAGTCATGCAAATAATTAAACAGACTACCATTTACTCACCTATACAGTTATACACACACCAGCTCACTTACTCATACAAATAGTAGCACATTCTTACGCTCTTATACAATCACTGATACAAGCACACACTCATCCATACAGCCACTATCACAATCACTCACTCTCGCTTATAGCTATTTATATACTCCAACACACATATATACTGCCTTTCACATATGTAGTTACTCACACATGTACCACTGGGACATACATTCACTCACTAACACACTCTTACACACACTTACCCACCCATACAGTCTGTCACAGTTGCACTCTTGAAACCATCCACCCAGTGAATCACCCACTCACACATCTATGCACAGAGTTGCACACACCCCTTCCACACAAACACTCAGGCACCCATACAGATACTCAGACAAGCATTCAATAACTCATATAGACACTCATGTAGCTATTCACAAACACATGCAGCCACTTACACAGCAACAGACAGACGGATACAGACATTCACCCAGTTTAGTCACACACCCATGCATTCAGTAAGATACGTTAAATCACTCACTTATAGAGTCAGTCACGCACCTACTAAATCATCCATACCACCACTTACACACCCACTCATTCTTCAATACGTCTTTTCCTATATATATTAAAAATATATAAACTTTACAGAAACACACAGTCACTGGATGATGTCATCAGTGATGTCATCAGTGATGTCATTTGAGATGTCATCAGTGATGTCACTGACCATGTCATGAGTGATGTAATATGTGACGTCATCAGCAGTGCATTGCGGGGCGCGAGTTATAGTTAGCTGGACTAACTATAACGGGGGAATTTCACGGGTTTTGTACGAGTGCAATGTCCAACTAACTATAACTGTCCCTACAACCTATGGTTTTTTCAGTGAATATATATATATATATATATATATATATATATATATATATATATATATATATATATATATATTACCTACTGGCGGTCGCCAGTAGGTAGTTATAGTTAGGACCTTGTTTCTATTCAAAAAGTGTTTTTTCTTTTGCCAATATCTTTGGTTCCGGTTGACGAATCTTCGCGAAAGTTTCAAAACTAATGGTTCACTCAGGTCAGCTCCTGTCCTGAAAGTTTCGGGGTGATTCGTCAAGCGGGGGCCAATAAAAAAAGGGGGTCCCAAAATGCGTTTTCCCCATGTTAATTTCCATAGGAAATTTAGACACGTCTACAGCCCGAACTGCTGAACTAAATTACACCAAATTTGGTAAAAAGGTAGCTCTTGGTTCAGAAAGCACTCTTTTTTTTAAATGGTGTAAATCCGTTCAGTAGTTGCTGAGAAATTCAAAAAAGAAAAATATCAATATCTGAGCACCGAGGAGGATTCGCGAACCCTCCCGAACACGAGCTCAATTCTGATTGGCTGCCAACACTCCAAACCAGAATGTGTTGGCAGCCATCTTCTGACTCGGTACCGAGTCACAAGAAAAAGGTAAAAATAAAAGGTAAGGGGGCAGGGTAGAAGCACCCTGACCCCCTAGGCCTGCTCAGGGGATCCCACAAGGACCCCCAGGCCCAAAAAAAGCATTTTCTTTTTATAATTTTGTCAGAATTCGCGCTGGGTGCGCGAATTCGGCCGAAATTATTTAAAAAAACGAGGCGCGGTCTCCCGCGCTTTGTTTGTTAAAAATCCCCCGGGTGGGCCAGGTCCCGGGGACAATTCTAAATTAAGGTGTGGGGGCCCGTGGGGGCCCCCACAGCCCCGGGGACCGCCACCTCCCCGGGGCTTCATAATTTATGCACGGGGGCACGCGGCCCCCCCGCAGCCCCGGGGACCACCACCTCCCCGGGGCTTTAATTAAATAAGGGCGGGGGGCCTCGCGGCCCCCTCAAGCTCCGGGCCCGCCACCTCCCCGGGGCTTTGTTAAAATTGGGTGGGGGGGCCTCGCGGGCCCCTCCAAGCCCCGGGGACCACCATCTCCCCGGGGCTATAACTAATAATTAATGTGGGGGGGCTCGAGCCCCCCAACACTGCCCCGGGGACCACCACTTCCCCGCGGCACTAAATATTCAAATGCGGGGGTCCATTATGGACCCCGAGCCCCGGGGACCACCACCTCCCCGGGGCTTTACAAATGATGGCCCTGGGGACCACCACCCCCCAGGGCCGGCTCCTGCAATGTCCCGGGGTGCCCACACCCGGGACATTGCTGTTTGCTATGGCAGGGCGACATTTCACTCGTACAAAACCAGAGAAATTCATCCGTTATAGTTAGTTCAGCTAACTATAACTCGCGCCCCCGCAATGCACTGCTGATGACGTCACATATTGCATCATTCATGACATGGCCAGTGACATCACTGATGACATCATGGATGACATCACGGATGACATCACATCCAGTGACTGTGTGTTTCTGTAAAGTTTAAACATGTTTTATACATATATATATGCCAAGGTGTATTGAAGAATGAGTGTGTGTATAAGTTTCAATAGATGATTTAGTAGGTGCGTGACTGACTGTATAAGTGAGTGATTAAATGTGTCTTACTGAATGCATGGGTTAGTGACTAAACTGTGTGAATGTCTGTATCAGTCTGTCAGTTGGTGTGTAAGCAGCTGCATGGGTTGAGGAGTAGCTACATGAGTGTCTATATGGGTTATTGATTGGTTGTCTGCATATCTGTATGGGTGCCTGAGTGTCTGTGTGGGTGGGGGTGTGTGACTCTTTGCATAGATGTGTGAGTGGGTTATTCACTGGCTGTATGGGTTCAAGAGTGCATCTGTGAAGGGCTGTATGGGTGGATGAGTGTGTGTATAGGTGTGTTGGCGAGTGAATGGATGTCTCAGTGGTACATGTGTGAGTAACTACATATGTGAAAGGCAGAATATGTGAGTGTTGGAGTATATAAATGACTATATGTGAGAGTGAGGGATTGAGAGAGTGGCTGTATGGATGAGTGTGTGCTTGTATCAGTGATTGTATAAGAGAGTAAGTATGTGTTAGTATCTGTATGAATAAGTAAGGTGGTGTGTGTATAACTGTATAGGTGAGTAAATGGGAGTGTGATTGATTCTTTGCATGACTGACTAGGTGTGTGAGTAACTCTATGGATGAGTGGCGGTGTGTGAGTGTCTGTATAGGTGTATGAGTGCATATGATAGTGCTGTATTGATGAGTGACTGCATGTATGAGTGACTGTATGGGTGAATGAGTGGATGTGTGTGTAGACCTAGGAATCAGTGAGTGGGTATGTAGTAACTGGTATTGGTGTGTCTATGGATTTGAAAATGGTAGTCTGTATTTTAGAGTGGGTGTATCAAAGGTTATATTAGGGTATGAGGAGGTGCATCAGATTATCACGTGGATGATGTCATCAGTGATGTCATCAGTGATGTTATTTGAGATGTCATCAGTGATGTCATCAGTGATGTCACTGGCTATGTCATGAATGATGTAATATGTGACGTCATCAGCAGTGCATTGCGGGGGCGCGAGATATGGTTAGCTGAACTAACTTTAACCGCTTAACCGCGGCGGCAATTCCGCGGCGGTGCGGCCTTTTAGCGGAGTGGGCGGGGCCGCGTCGGCCAACGGACGTGCGCAGCACTATGGAGGTAGTGCTCGCGACGGCCGTTGGCCGACGAATGCAGCGAAGGGGATAACGGCCGAATTTCTCTGGTTTTGTTCGAGTGAAATGTCCAACTAAGTATAATGTCCATGAAACCTGTGGTTTTTTCAGTGAATATATATATATATTTCAAGAAACAATATCCTTGTATGTTTTATAATTATATTAGTGTGAAACAATTTCTTTTTCTTCCCGATATTTTTGTACTTACCATTATAAGGATAAAAAAATCGATATTGTTTTAAACAATATTTTTGACCCAATATTTCTGTTACACAATAATGTTGGTCCCAATATTACGTCAGTGATCCTGGCGGACAGAGTAATGTCTGTAAAGATGGTGGAGGACAGTACTCTGTCCACCAAATTTAGGGATGACCACCGGTCCAGCAGTCATCTTTGTACATTGAAAGGAACCATCATCACAGCTGTTCTTTTCAGTGTACTAAAAGTTTGGTGGATGACAGATGTCAGTTTTGACAGGCTTTCTCCAAACTATTGCAAAGTTATTGTTTTTCAGAAACCAACTCCCAAAACAGGAGATAGTTTCTGGAAAAAAGAACTCCCACACCGTGGAACTTTTCATTATAGTTTTTTTCCTGTCCCTCTGTGCCATGTTTTATATGAACAGGTAAAATAAGATATTTCACCAGCCACCTTAAATAGGGCGGGCAATGTAATGTCCTTCCTCTGATGGCCCCTACTCTTTCAGACTGTTGGAGAAAATAATCAGTTGACAGAGCAAGTGGGGTTCCATCAACGAAATACTTAAGTGAAACAGGTGGACCAAGGGTTTGGCAGGCTGCAATGGAGTACCCTGTCTGCCAAACACTAAGGGGCATATTTATCAAATTATCATGCAGCCCAGCAAGCCACCTTTCTGCACTGTGTGATGGGGAAAGGGCAGCAATGCACCATATTTAAGATTATACGGGGCATTCCTGTCATTTCCCAGTGCTGGGAAACAATGTGCTGCCTAGCACCAATGCGGGCAACCTTGCACCCGGGTGCAAGCGTGCCTGCGTTGTAAGCAGGGTTTTGTGCAGGAAGGGACACCTTCCTACATAAAAACAACCCCCTGAGGCATTTTCCTCTTTCTATGTAATGTAGCACACATAGAAGGAGGAAGTAACAAGGAGAAATAAAGATATTTCTCCTTGGCATCCCTCACCTGGAGAAGTTTAGCATTTTGACACATTCCCAGGCTTACCACTGATGGTAAATCTGGGAATGCACCAAAATCCATGGGTGTATGTGTGGGAACACCCACGCTCCACCAATGGAACGCCTCCCTGGGGCAGAGTAACGCAGCGCAGTGATTTGCGCTGCATTGTGTTACTCTAGATTTATCAAGCTACTCATGGACACACAAGGTGGGCTTGCATGGCTTGATAAATCTGCCTTAGGTCTTGAGTCGCTCTTGCCCTCGATGCGTGGCGCAAGGGTGACACACATCTTTGATAAATTTGACCCTGAATCTTGCCCTCTGTCTTTACCTCTGTTATCCTCCAGGGCAGTAAATGTTGTCCATTTTACTAACCAATAGGATGCCAAACCACAGTGTTACAGTATTCAGTGGATACTGTGAGCAATACACTGCTAAATGATAAACACTCTTGTTGAATAAAGCTCTAGAGGCCCTGGAACTACTTGATGCCCTTCTTCATCTGGACAGCCTAAATACAGCTTGAGCTGTCATGCTAAAATCATGATTTACAGAAAGTTTACAATAAAAGTACAACATATGTTAATTTATATATTTATGTAGATGCTTTCAGATAGCCCTCTTCATCTATTGACTATGCTATTCACAATTTGCTTCCACCTGCCACAGTACACAGTATGGGGCAGTGGGTCTCTAGCACTGTGATCGACCATATTTTGATTGTTCACATGTGAGCAGTTGCCTCAAAAGAAGTACACCTCTGGAAGATACTTCTAACCAGTTTCCTTACCTTAGAATATTTCCCAGGTGTTAGATTGGATCAGGAAAATCTTGAGCAGCACCTCTGTTCACCAGTAGATGGTGTCGAAAGTTCTGTATCGACTTTGCCTGTAACGGATGTGACGTGCATGGTGTCGACTTAGGCACCATGCTGGTGTGCGGACATCAGTTCCTTTCCTTCCATGCCGTCAGTCAACGATCCAGAAAGCAACCTTTGTCTTACTTTTTCTCTACTTTTCTTGAGACCTTTTTTGTATTGTTTCCAGTGTTCAGGGAATTATGTTCCCACAGAAACATATGCGTTTCAATTCTTACGAAGAATGCCACAGACAGATGTCTATGACTGATCACCACTTGGTCTGCCTGTGGTATCTTGGGTTGGGCCACGACTCCAAGGCCTGCTTGGACTGCCAGTCAATGCACCCAAAGGCGATTCAGGAGAGAGCAATAAAGCTCCTCGCAGGTCGACATTGAAAGTCTTCATGTCATTCCTTCTCCCAAGGAATGTTTTGATCCTACCGCCATTTACAGGCCTACTCCCAGGGCTGTTCCCTCGATGGGTCTTCATCGAAATCCAAATCTTTTTTGAGCAAGTCCAATTAGAAAAAGAAGTCAAAGCGCCATTCAAACTCCCCGCTCCCTTCCTAATCTCTGATAGGAGCGCCGGATTGCCACGCGCATTGAGGCCCGCTCCCACATGCCTCCTGTGGAGCCAGCACCAACTCTATTCTACATTTCCCAGACTTCTGCCCAACTTCAGGAGTGTTATATGGCTATGTCTCGCATCTTCGGACCACTGACGTACTCTGGAGTGCCTTCGGGCCACATGTACTCGGGAAGTAATCCAACCAGTTTACCATTGGTGGGTTCTTCCCCGATGCCGATAGGACCCTCGGGATCCACCTTCAGATCCGGACTGGCCCTGGTCCCGAGCCCCACCCCAATTCCACGACCTTAGTTGATACCTGATTCAATAGCACCGGCATCACCGACGCCACAGAACAATCGAATTGTCCTTTTTGACCCTGGGACGTTGCCACATAGTGGCCGTCCAACTTCAAGACGGGTGCACCTGGACATTCTTTCTGTCCTGACACAGGAGAAATTGATGAGTAGGTGGAGTACGGGGTCTTTGACCCCATCTACTATCATGTTAAAGGTTTCCCCGAAGGGAACTAGTATAAGGAGATGGGTGACACCAAGAGGGCTAGACACCGCTCCTGAAACTGGTTTAGTAACTCCTCCTGGCCCAGCCACCGACAAGAGTGCATCTTCTGCAATGGTGATCAGATGGGCGGCTGACACTCTTGACTTCCAGTTTCCAGTGGTGGAAGTAAAAGCTAACTTGTTGACAGAGGTCCCCCAACCAGAACAGATTAGCTCAGAACCCATGCTTCTGTTTAATGAGGCCCTTAAGGATGTCCTCCTGGGATCCTGGTGCATGCCCAGTTCATGGGTCCCAGCAAACCGCCAAGTGGCCTGCTGCTATTGCCCAGCTCCAGGGGACCCCATATTTTTGAACCAGCATCCCACCCCAAGTGTTTGGTGGTGCAGACATCATCAGTTAGGGTCAATTCAGGGGCTTTCCCCATTGCGCCTCTGGACGAAGAGTCTTAGAGGCTGGACATAGTTGGCAAAAAAATCTTTAACTCCACCAGCTTGTCCATGCAGTCAATCAATACTCATTACCTTCTGGGCTGCTGTTCCCACACGCTATGGGATTTGGTGGTTCACGTGCTCACCATGGTCCCAGATGAAGCCAAACCATTCTTTCCCAGGCCATCGCTGATGGCCGGATCCCGGCTAAATTCACAATACAGTGTGGATTGGAAACCATTGACTCCATTGGCAGGGCAGTGGGGTCTACAGAGGCTCTCAGATTCCACACTTGGCTATAATCTTACAGGATTTTTGGGGGATGCCCAATCAAGCTTGATGGACATGCCCTTTGATGGCTCACGCCTGTTTGGCAACAAGATGAATACAGTGCTGGAGTGCTCTAATGACAGCAGAGTCACGGCTTGCTCCTTAGGATTGGCTGCTGCCCCATGCCAACAGCATTCCTCCTTTCGTTCCTTCCTTGGTTACTGTAGGAGATTTCAGCATCGCCAGTACCACTAATAACCTCAAGGCCAGAATTTTTGTGGCCGAGGTAGAGGCTCCCACTGGCAGTGAGGAGAGCTAGGGCACCGTTCTGCCCAGTCCTCCACCCGCCTGCTACCGCCCCTTCAAAACCTCTGTAGTGCACCCTCCACGGCACTAAGCCCTCTAGTATGAGGCAGGTCATGGGGCTTTCTACCTGCATGACATGCGGTCACCTCAGACAAATGAGTGTTACAGATTGTACGGTGGGGTTACGCGCTTCTATTTGTTGAGACACCACCACCCGTGTGACCATCTGTACAACAGTTGTCAGAGGATCAGCTGTCCTTGTTTTACGAGGAGGAGTGGTCTCTTTTGGGCAAAAGAGCCATCAAGAGGGATCCGACATCAGAAGTAGGCGATGTTTCGTAGTTCTGCTACTCTCTGGTGCTATTAAAGGATGGAGGTCTCTGCTTTATTTTGAATCTTCGCCCTCTCAACACCTTTCTAGGCAAGGACAGGTTAAACTGCTCACTCTTGCCCAGCTCCTGTCTGCCCTGAATCCTCAAGGCTGGATGGTGGCTTTGACCTGCAAGACACTTATTTCCATATCCCCATCTTGCAGGCCCACAGACATTACATGTGGTTTACTGTGGGCTCCAACCACTTTCAGTTTGCTGTGCTCCCATTCCGCTTCATTAGGACTCCACAGGTGTTTACGAAAGTGATGGCAGTGGTTGCTGCTCACCCATGGAAGGTGGGTATTCCAGTCTTCCCCTACCTGTATGATTGGCTGTTGGAGGCAGGCTCACCCCAGGCATTCATCACCCACCTCCAGACTACGGCAAACCTCCTTCATTCATTGGGATTCACTATCATTATCCCAAACGCTCCCTTTCATTGGAGCTACATTGGACATGCTACACTTTCGAGCCTTCCCTCCAGCGCTGAGAGTCCAGGACATTCAGGCTATTAGCCTAATGTTTCAGCCTCAATCCTGGATGTCAGTGAGACTGGCTGAGGTTATTGGGTCTGATGGCCTCTTGCATCCTGCTGGTAAAACACGCCAGATGGCATATGTGGCCTCTGCAGTGGGATCTGAAGTCCCAGTAGGTGCAATATCAGGGGAATCTCTCCAACCAAGTCGGAAGAGCTGGAAGAGATCTGCAGTAGTGGCTATTGAACCATGATCTGGTTAACAGCAGACCCCTCTCACTCCCCCACCTAAAGTTGACAGCGGTGACAGATTCATCCCTTCTGAGGTGGGGTAGCCATCTGGGATCGGTGGAGATCAGAGTACTCTGGTCTCCAGCGGAAACCTGCCCCAAGATGAACTTGTTGGAGTTGCGGGCCATCCGCTTGGCCTTGAAAGCATTCCTGCCATCCAACAAAGCGCTGATGCTTTTTACTCCTGATGTCCCGTGGCCCAACCTACCATGGATTCTGAGCAACTGGGCCAAGTGCTCCTTCAGTACGTGACTCTCGGGCATAGTGTGGTCTGAGCAGCCAAGGCTCATTTGTGGGTAGGGAAGAGGGATACAGGGGCATGAACATTTGCTCACTACTCAACAGGCACGCAGCAACAGCAATAAATCATTGTCCAGCCAAATGCTCACTTTTATGAAAAAAAGAAGCATTTTATTTCTACTGATACTAGCATGAAAGAAAAATATAACCTTCACAAACAATTACACAGTTCCCCTGAGGGCAGGGCTCTAGTGTCTCTATATGTGGTCCCCCCAGTCCCATTCCCTCCTTGCTCCTAGCAATAGTGGTTATTACCCATTCACTATCTGCAACATCCAGAGCAAGCCCCACTAGTAGTCAGAGTCTCAAGAATCTACTCTGACTCTATATCAAAGCCAATAGCATTCCAGCGCCACAGTGCTAAATAGCAAGCAAGTTCCCCGGGGGGCTGACTGGCCCAAAATCAGTCTTACCTGCACCTGCAGGTTTGGAGCGTCCGGAGTTCCTAAATGTGCCCTGTCTGTGGGCCCTTGTAGTGGCAGTAGCTGAATGAAGTGAGTTTGCCGCTCGTGACCCAAGCGGGCTACACTCTGCTGACGAAGAGTTCCTCACAAACATTTACAGCACTGAAGTGACAGGATGTTCTCTGCAGCTCCTCCTTGCAGGGTAAATGTCTGATCCCTTCCACAGTGGGGGTAAGGGGATGATGCAACGATCCTGAAGCAGGTGCCTCGCCCTGATAACTGTGTGCAGGCACACCCACAGCAGCCTTACTTCTCCTGCTGTGGCGTGTCAGTTAGGTCACATGTCTAATTAATCCCGGTGACCCCCTCTGGCAAATGGGGTTGCCGTATCCTCTCTGTACACGGGCTCCAGCACGTTTGGCACAGCGAAAGTTCTCAGCAGCGGCCCCTCCTGGCATACGGGGTGGTGGCTCACCACAGCACAAGAGCTACGGCCCTAACAGAATGGCAATCTTCTTGCGGAAGCCCCTCCGCTTACCACTGCATAAGGCTATGGCCCTTACAGAGCAGCAATCTTCTTACAGCAGACCCTCCTGGCATTAAGAGTCATAACTCCTTACTACGAAGGGCTCCGGCCCAATCAGCACAGTGATGCACAAGGCTCAATTCATGACGGCCCTCTAGCATACGAGGGTCACTGACTTCGTCCTGCACACAGGCAACAACCAGATCAGTGCAGAAGCATCTCCTAACACCTTGCAAAGAGAGTCCACTCAACAGGCTCTCCACTGGACCTTGATCCCTCCAACGCTCTTTTCTTCCTCACAGGGCACACTGGTCTTGGCAAGCAGGCAGGCACTGGTGCTACAGGGCAGGTGGTCTTGGATTCCCTGGGTGAGGTTCCTTCATCCAGCAGGGAGACTAGCAGGCCTTGGCCCCCTAGGGCATAGGCAGAAGTCTTGCAGAGCTTCCCCTCCTCACACAGCCTGCCTGGTTGCTTGCAGATAGAGTTTGAGTCGGTTTCTTTTTTTCAGGTGCCCACTTGTCTCCCCTCTCTTCCTTTTGAAAGCAGTCTGTCACAGAAGAAGTGACTCCAAAGCTGATAGCCCCACAGCACAGGCCTTGAGAGTGACTAGAATTCACACCTGGATGTCAGCCTTTTCTTTATGATTCCTATATCATCCCCATCTCCTTCCTGAGATGTGCCCAGGCCTCTTCCTTGACTCTTACTAAATCAAGGAGCACCTTTTGAGGTATACAAGGGAAGTCTGGCTCGCTCCTCTCCAGTGTGTGCCCCACCGAGCTTACAGGAATGAAGCAATACCCAAAATGGTCTGGGTGGATTCCTCTACTTCCTCTCATGTTTCACCATGCAGGCCTGGGTCTCCCACAATGGAACCCAGAGTCTGCCATGAATTATACCATTCACAGGAATACATACACCCAGTGCATGTATACAGAATACACACACTACACAGCACGGTATCCTTACTGTACTGTACAACTCATAGACAAACACCCAGCACATACATTCAACATGCACACACTTCACATCACTGTATCCACCATGTGCTGTACCACTCATAGGCACACACACATCCAACATGTGCATTTATTATGTACACCATGCTCTACATCCTTCATGTATTATACCACTCATAGGCACAAATATATCCAACAAATGCATTCACCATGCACTCACTGCACAGCACTACATCCTTCATGTATTGCACCACACATAGGCACACATAAATCCATTCAGCACATACATTCTGCATACATGCACTGTACAGTACTACATTATCCCTGTATTGTCCCCTTCCCAGTCACACATGTGCCCAGTGCATATACACCACTTATGCGCTTGCGCAGCAGTACACACCAAACCAATGTAGGCTAAGGGTGAGTTAAGCACACAGCAGCAAAACCTTAACTAAGTGAGCATGTAGGCCTCACTCCAGTGACACAGATTTAAAAAAATCTGCTTACTCCTACTGATTACAACACGGTATGCTGCCACAATCATGCTTGTGCTGCTTAACTCCTGGGTAGCGTTTTGGGCACCCTCTTGGTCCAACAAGACTGCAATCTGAAAAGGCAGGCCAATGTCATGGTCCACACTCATGATCCGTGTTTGCCTGTGACAGCAAAAATCAGCATTAGGGAGCCAGACATCAGTACTTTTGGGGCACTCAGGGCAGGGGTGCACCTCCATTAACATGCAGAGGACTTTTCCATCCCAACAAAGGACAACACCACTACAATGTGGTATTGGAACCAGCAGGGTGGGTTTGTTGGCACTGTGCTGTGAAACCTTACACCTCTAGAAATGTCTGAAAATTGAGGACATCTTCCCTGTCATGCAATACCAGGTGGGATCTCTGAATGCCAGCGCAGACAAGCTCAGCCGTCAACGCCTTGCAGGTCATGAATGGCATTTACACCTGAGGATGGTGCAAGATCTCTTTCAAGAATGGGGAGAACCTTGGCTCGTCCTATTCGCCACTGTTGAGAACAAGCAGTGTTAGTACTTATGAGTGTTGGAGTTTTCTAAGCAGCTCTTACTAGGAAATGCTTCCTGTTTGCAGTGGAATATGGACTCTGTATACCTTTCCTCCAATACCACTCCTGCTGCGGGTCTTCAAGAAGATCAGGACTGACTGGGCCCAAGTCATCCTAGTGGCCTCCCAGCTGGGCACAGAGATATTGGTATCCATAACTTCTGGGTCTGAGCATCTTCACTCCGATCTGGCTGCCCCTTCAGGAGGACTCCTGTCACAGCAGCAGGTCAGGTCTCGAATCCCAATCTGCACACACTCCATCTTCATGCATGCAGATTGAGCGGCGATAGCTGAGTGCTTTTGGTCTTCATCCCAAGGATGTACATGCTATTCTGGCATCCAGGCTTCTCTCAACAAAGACTTTATCTGCCTGAGTTGGGACAAATTTGTGCCTTGGTTTTCAGACAAGTGCGCTGACCCACTTCATGCCTATCTGTCTGAGTAATTGCTGTTTGTGTTGTCCTTGGCCTGGCAGGGCTTAGCGTTGGGCACTGTTAAATTATTCGGCAGCTATCTCCGCTTTTTTGAGGTTGCTGGATCAGCTGTCCCATGCATAGCTGTCCTCTCAGGGTTCTCAATCTCAAAACGGTGTTCTTGGTGGCTATAACATTGGCCCAGATGGTGAGCGAGTTTCAAGCTCTCTCATTTCAACCTCCATACACTACATTCTTTCAGGACAAACTGGTTCTCAGAACATGCGCTTCCTTTCTACCTAAGGTGGTGACCCCCTTCAACATCAGAAAAGCGATCACCCTCCTAGCATTCTTTGCTCCCCCTCATCGTTCTAAGGAGGAGGAGAGGCTCCATCATTTGGATCCAACGAGAGTCCTTAGTTTTTATATCTATTGTACTAAGGATCACTGACTGGTCGATCAGATTTTCATTAGATTTGCCAGAGCAAAGAAGGCTAAAGTTGTGCAAAAGTGTACCATTTCTCAATGGATTATACACTGCATTAAGATCCGCTATGCCTTAACAAAGAAGAAGCCTCCAAAAGGTTTGAGGGCTCATTCCACCAGAGCCAAGTCTGCGAATACTGCATTAGCGTGCAGGGTTCCTGCCCTTGATATTTGCCAGGCAGTCACGTGGGTGTCACTCGGTGCATTCACGAAGCACTACTGTCTGTATGTTTAGGTCAACTGAGAGGAGGATTTTGCCCACTCAGTCATGCAGGCTTACTCAGTTCAACCTCCATACACTACATTCTTTGAGAACAAACTGGTTCTCACAACATGTGCTTCCTTTCTACCTAAGATGGTGACCCCCTTCCACATCAGTCAAGCAATCACCCTTCTGGCATTCTTTGCTCCTCCTCATCCTTCTAAGGAAGAGGAGAGGCTCCATCTTTTGGATTTAAAGAGGGTCCTTAGTTTTTATATCTATCTTTCAAAGGACCACTGACTGGGTTAAGTTGTGCAAAAGAGTACCATTTCTCAATTTATTATACTCTGCATTAAGATCCGCCGCTACACATTAGCAAAGAAGCAGCCTCCAGAAGGTTTGAGGGCTCATTCACCAAAGCTTCGGCTGCGAATACTTCATTAGCATGCAGGGTTCATGTCCTTGATATTTGCTAGGCAGCTACATGGGTGTTGCTTGATGCGTTCACAAAGCACTACTGTCTGTATGGTCAGGTCCATTGAGAGGAGCATTTAGCCTGCTCGGCCATGCAGGACTTTTTTTATTTAAGTCAGTTTGCGGCCCCTCCCCAGGGAGGTTATTTCTGTGGTATCTATTATAAGGTAAGGAATCTTCTGTTAATAGTCTCTTCCAAAAGAACAATTTTCTTAACTTCGATAATGCCTTTTAGAGACTCTATCTAACAGCCGATTCCTTACCGAGTCTCCCTCTCACCCCACTCTGCGAACTGCACTTCCTCAGGAGGAAGGTCTTTATAGACACAGCACACTGGTAAAACGTTCTGATGTGGCTCCGCGTCTGTGGGCATGGAATGTGTCACGAAAGAAACTGATGTAAGTGCACCAGAGAAGCATCTAAATAGGCACTGCACATGTCACATCTGGCACAGACAGCATCGATGCAGAGCCTCCGGCGCAATCTATCAGTATGCAGAGGTACTGCTCAAGATTTTCTGGATCCAGTCTGACTCATGGGGAATATTCTAAGGTAAGGATTATGTGGATAGAGTCCCTACCAGAAAAGACGTTACTAGAGGTAAGTTCTTGATCTTCAGTGCCAGGGCTGGTGTACCTGGGCTGCTGGACCCCTCCTTAATGGTTGTATTTTGTATTGTGCCAATTTTTATTATTGCATTTTTGCAAAAAAATAACAAAAAACAATTGCCAAGGCCAGACCTATTGACTTGCAAGTTAATGTTTACCTCCTGCTGATAATCCCTATTTATATTGGAACCATTGTGGCAGTGTCAACACAGTTCTCATTTTTATTTTAAAATGGGGCCGTAGTTCCCTCTGGGTTTGAACCAGAAACGGTTCCCCCTCCTTTTAAAATATAAAAAAGGAAAATAAAGAAATTGACGCTGTGCTTGTGGTCTCCACTCAGACTAGAATAGTGCTGCAGAGCCTTCTTCCAGTTTTTTTTACTGCCTTTCATGTTCAGAGTACCTAGTGAACCATCGCAAAAAATGGTTGCAAATTTCATTCTGAGTTTCTGAGACCGGTCTTTGATTTTGTGGTACAGCCAAAGTACTTTTAGGTTTAATGGCAACACCCCCAGTCACAGAAGGTCACAGAACAACCTGCCTAAATAATATTAATTTGTGACCGCCCGTGTGATTGGCTGCAAACACAGGGATGGTGGCTTGCAAGGGCCTGCAGAGCACCATCTTGGTGTATCTGTTCCCAAAAAGGAAACATATGTTTTGGAGGTAGCCCATGTTCCTTAAAGGAACCGGTGCTTTTTAAAAAAAGATAAAGTGCCCCTTCTTGGTATATATCGAGAGGAGGAGGCAGTGGTTTCCTGTACTACTGCCTGCTCCCCTGAGGTCGGCCAATAGGATTAGGGAAGGGGAAAGGGAAGGTGAAACAGTTACCACCTCCTTTGGGGTGTTGGGAACTGATCAATGGTTTGCAGCTGGATGAGTAACCCCTTTTACATCCCTCCTAATTGCAGATTGAAAGGGATCACAAAATGGGTTTAGTAAAGAGAAAAAGATTTTGCGGTTGCAACCTCTGTGATTTTACGCATCAGGGATTGCGATCGCAAAATGACTGTACATTTGGCTCTAGGTCCTGTTTTAGGGGCTCTCTGGTGCTCTCAGGTCTCAACTCTGTCTTGTCCTTTGTGCATAATATGTTCTTTGTTTCCAGGATACTTGTAGGAGCCATGTTCTCTGTGCTGTGCAGCATTTTCCTCATGTATAATGAGCTGTGGAACTGTTTTTATGTTGTCAAGAGAGCAAGAGAGCATTGATTGGGTGCCGTAATGTACAGAGTTGCAGATTATCATATGACTTAAATATTGTGTCCTAAAATATTGTTTACAAAAATATCGTCTTGTCCATTTTCTACTATTATCTTCACTGGTGCAATATTTTTGTAAACTATATTTAGGACCTGATATTTATATCAGATGATATTTGGACTATGATACATGGGATTTTGTAATCCCTGTATAAATGTGCGTCTCTAATTTCTTTATAATCGGCGACTGGTGATGCACACAGTCGCTGATTACAAAGAAAAGACATCAGAATTCGACTAATATAAGTTATTATAGTAGAGTTCTGACATCACAATGCCTGACGTGAAAGGCAGGTCAGGTCACAGAGCATAATTGAAGCAGCTGTTTAAAGCAACGAAAACCAAACCTTGCTTTGCTTTTTTCTGCCCTATTTTAATAGCCTACAATGACAAGCAGAGAGAATATGTTTATGTTTTGCACTCCTTAGATAGAGAAATGCTAGAAGCTTTCTGCATGTTTCAGCACATTATGAGCTACTGCAGCTTTATTTATTTTTTTACTCACTTATATTGAACTGTTTGTAATATCTGTTTACAACAAATATCTGACAGATTTTTTGATGTGTTTAATTTTGCACTAGAGGTTTAATTTTTATTCTTCATGTTTGAAAACATGCTTGCTCTTTCATATGAAAGAGTTACGCACCAAGGTTTTAAGTGGTTTGTTGAAAAGGTGGTGGCGTGACCATGTGTTATATGGGAGAAAGTACCCCCACCCTCCCCCGCGTATATGATGACGATATTGCAATCCACCTCGGAGGTCGATCGTGAACTTCGACAGTTGCTGGATTACTTGTTTTTCAGAAAGAAAATTGATGTTACTGGTTTTTTTTTAGTTTGCTCATTTTTAAACCAGAGTATATTTTTCGTTACAGTATTTCTCATGTTCATCATCCCCTAAGTTCTAATTATTTTGGAATTCTATCAATGACAGACTATTCAGTAGAACTTTCAGACAACCTGAAGTGTGTCTTCAGTGATGTACACCATTGTCCTGACTAATGCGATTTTATATGTGGGGCAGATAATGGAATGGCTGAAAAGTGCTGCGCTTATGCCCTAGCTATGGTGATAGGGCTGTTTTGCAGCTGCCATGCGGCAGCTGTAGGGCTCAGTCCCTGTTCTTGGCAGTTGTATTTTATGTTACTTCATCAGAGCGATTATTGATTGGCTTAAGACAAAGCTGGTGAGCAGCCATATGGACATGTCTGTTATCCGATTGGATTAGCACTTGAATCTAACTGCCTTAAATCTGAAGGGCTTTAGAATCAATACACTACTTTAAAAATAAGATGAGTGCCAATGCAGAATTAGAAAACAGGAAACCTCAAGATGTTTTTGTTTGGCGAGCACTGTAAAAACGATGGGTTTCTGCTGAACTGTGTATTACTTTACCAATATAAACCCTTACCTTCATTGCTTTCTTTCACAGCCGGTAGCTTGGTGTTATACAACACACCATTAACAATATAAAAAGTATTCACCTTTAACAGTCCCGGTTTTGCACTTCTGTGTTCTGTTATGGTATATAACTAAAGTGCACAACTGGTTACATCGAGATAGAAAGGAGAATTAATACAAAGAACAAATAGCAGCCAAAACCAAGAAATAGAAAACTCGGTTAAACACCCAGAGAGTGTCAGAAACAGCACACCGTTTCACTGGTTTATGAATTGTCTAAACAGATGTCTCTTAAGTTGTTTCTTGAAGCTTGTAAGAGGAGGTCATTTCCTTAGGTTTGCAGAGAGAGAGGGTTTCACCTAATAATTTATAAAACTGTATTGCGCTGTGCCTGGTATAAATTATGGGGCATATTAGCAAGACCCACGTTAAAATTATCGCCGTTTTAGCGGCAGGAAACTGCCGCTAAAGCTGCGATAAGGGGCTTGCTAATATGCGTTATAGAATTCCAATAGAAGCCCAGGTTAGATGTGCAGGACATCTAACCTGGGCTTCTATTGGAATTCCATAACGCATATTAGCAAGCCCATTATCGCCGTTTTAGCGGCAGTTTCCTGCCGCTAAAACGGCGATAATTTTAACGTGGGTCTTGCTAATATGCCCCTATGTTTTCTGTATGTGAATTACCTGAGACTGGAGTGGCGTTTGTTTGTGAAAGGCTATTCACACTCAGCTAAGGAACCACCTCAAAATGAAGGAAAAGCAGGCTGCGATTACTAATCCTCATTACTAAGAGCAGATGCCGATTGTCCTATTAATCAGAGCAAATCATTAGGCATTAATTACACTTAGTAACCGTTTAATTGCTTGCTTATCTGGACTGCTGCTGGGTGTTTAAGCAGGATATGCTATTTAAATTAATCACTTAATTTTAGGTCAAGAAAATACGTGAAATGCAAATGAATCCAAAGCAATTGAATTTCAAGGCTTTAAGGAGAAATACTCACGTTCTTTTTATAATTATAACTAGGGTACACAGTGGGTGTGGAAAGAGTTGTTAGGACTACTTAATTAATCAACACATCCTCTTTGTGCCTTTGTAGTCCTGTAAAGCTCACCCATACTGTCGAGGATACTGCTTTTGTGCATGTACATTCGTAGAAGGAGTGCCATCAATAATATGGTGACCAGAGAATAAAAGAGTGAAGTTTGGTTATCTATGATGACGCTTAAAACCCTGGGGCGAACTCTCCACTTTACTGATAGCTACTCATTCTATTTTTTGGGCTGTATCTCCATAACTGTGAACAGCCATTGAACAATACTATACAGGAAGAGGAGTCATGAGGGAACAAGGCACAAAATGCCATTTACGAATCCCTCAGGACAACTCAAAAATAAAAAAAACATAATTCTTACCCATCTAGCCTTGACCATCCTTCCCTCCATCCTATAATACATTTGGAAAACCATTTTGGGTTTTCTAACACTCCCCTCCCCCCAAAAATATGTGCCATCCTACGACCTTTCCCTAACCACCCCAATACCTGGCATCCTGTCACACTCCCTAACCACAAAGAGTATAGCTCTGTAACTGAGAGGGGAAGGGAAAGCCTAGATTGTTCATCAATACCTCCACCACCTAACAAATTCAAAAATACCATTTGGAGTAATTGGCCTGTAAAAACAAAACATTTTTCATTGCTTGGTCCAAACATTGGTGGACATGTTATTGCTAATCTGCACCACGAATGGTATATTCTATGAAAGTCGTTCCTAAATAGAGTGACATTTGTGCATGCTTTCCTTCTTTTTCAGCTACAGTCCTCAATGACCAACTTCCCCATTTCATTTTCCACGTCTTTCAGATAGTGAGTGGAGAAACACTACTTGTTATTTATTGCAAGGGCAGTGTTCTGACTAGGGGTGGGTGGAACTCGTGGAGTTTCACTCCGCAGAATTCCGTTGAGTTACATAAAAACTCAGGGGCAGATTTACAAGAAAGTGACGCATCTGTAGAGATGCGTCACTTTCCCTGCGCCACCCTGAGAAACCCTTGCGCCACCATGGATGTGCCGTATTTACAATACGGCGCACCATGGCGTAAGATTGACAGATGCGTCAGAAATTCTGACGCATCTGTTGAGAGCAAAAGTCACGCATTACTGGAGTCGTGCCGCAAGCACGACGCAACTCCAGCAATGCATTTTGAGGCCTATTCCCACTACACTGCGTCACTCCTTACGCCTGCTTCAAGCAGGCGTAAGGTTTTGACGCAGTGGCGTCCTAGAAGTGACGCAGTGAAATCTTGTAGATTTCACTGCATCACTTTTACGAGGCTTTCCTGCGTGGGAACGCCCACCCTGCATACATTATACCTGACGCAGGTATAATGTGAAGCAGGGCTTTACAACGTGACGCATCTCCCTACATGAGTCACGTTGTAAATTGGCTGCATTTTTTACGCCTCCGCGGCGTCACAAAAGTGACGCAATGGCGGCGAAAAAGTGTCGCAAGGGGCTTGTAAATCTGCCCCTCAGTGAGATTCTGCAGACTTCCTCCAAAGGACAGAAAAATATATCTTGTGCTGCAATTTAAAGCCAGTAGCGGTATAAGCGATGAAAAAGTTGTGTGAAAGGCACCATGTGATGCAAAGAAACACCACATGGTGCCGCTCAAGTTGATTTTGCTGCCGCTCAATTGTAAAATCTATTTGAGCTGCAGCAAATCTACTTGAAAACCAGCCCTATCAAAGTGACCGCTCGCGACCACCTGCTTTAGAAAATGTTGCTAGGGGACGCCAAAACTTGCTCGCGCCTGCTCGCCTTTCAAGAGCCTTGTGGGGAAACATTACGCCATACTGCGATTGACGGAAATTGGCCAGTACACCTCATTAGAAAAGTAACGGGAATCACCAAATTCTGCCAATTCCATGGGTGGAATGAAACATTCCCCCACCCCTAGTTTTGATTAAAGTGTTATAGTTTCCTATTTTATAGTGTCATAGCAACAATTTTTCTTATACCCATCATCAAAATATGGTCTAATAGTTTCTTGCCACTTTTGGTTCTAGACTTGCTTCTCCACCATGACCTGTGAGATAAGTGTAAGTTTAATACTTGTAATTCATATCTAGATTTCTTTAAAAGTATCAAATGTTATCCGAATATCTCAGCTTTTGAGGGAGAAAAAATGGGTCTCTTGTTTTAGAAAAACTATGGGGCATATTCTCAAGGACTTATCGCCGAGTTAGCGGCACTTTATCGCAGCCAAAGTGGCAATAGATTTATCGCCCTATTCACAAGCTGGTGCTAACAGCTGATAGCGCCAGTTTTCCTGCGATAGCAGCCGCAAAAAACATCGTCACGGATGACACTGGCAACTAACGCTAATGAGATGCAGAGTAGGCGTTCCTGTGCAAAAAGTCGCGATAACACCACTTCGCAATATTCTCAACAACCAGCCAGATCTGCGATAAGATCCCAAAACAGGCGATAAGGCGCGTTAGCAGCAGGGATTTAACACCTGTTGTTACCTGGTGTTAAGTCGGACGACAACCTGCACCACAAAAGGGAGCCCAGACCAGAGCCACACCTGAAGAACAACAGATGCCATGGAGCTACTGATCATGCAGCTCGGAGCCTCAAGAGGGCAACAACACCCACCGCCACCACACCCAGACCCGCCACCCCCCCGGATCCCCCCGGATCTCCCCCGCCCCCCCCCCCCCGGAACTACCACAGAGGCAGCGCAGACTAAGACAGCGGACCTTCAGAAAACGCACCAGCCTCACAGACTTAACACCAGAGGATGTCATTGCCCACTACAGGCTCAAAGGACAACCATCCTCCGCATCCTGACCATCATTGCCCACAGGCTGACGGTACCAACACAGCGGACAACCAACATCCCTCCGCAGACAAAGCTGCTGGCTCTGCTGCACCTGTTGGCCTCTGGTACCTTCCAACCAACAACTGCCAGAGTCGGAGGAGTCCCACAGCCAGCCCTATCCAAGTTCGTCACACCTGTCTTGGATGCCATCATCAGCTTGGTACCCCAGCACCTTTACTTCCCACACACTGCGCAGGAACAGCTGGAGACCAAGCAAGGCTTCTACGCCATAGCTGGCTTCCTGCACGTGTTGGGGGCAATCAACTGCACACATGTACTCCTCGTGCCCCCTGCCGCCACTGCACACAATTACTGCAACAGGAAGCACACACATTCTATCAATGTGCAGGCAATAGTGGACCACCTGGGACTCTTCACCAATGTCGTCGCCAACTACCCAGGCAGTGTGCATGATTCCTTCATCTTCCGACAATCCATCATCAACCAGCGCTTCCAGGATGGCACCTATGGGAATGCATTGCTCGTTGGTAAGTACCAAATGAACACACCACACACCTCAACTCCACAGTCATGCAACTCACGACTCTGGGAATGCACACGTTGCAAACTCACATACAACATGCCAAACAACATGCCCACCTACCAGACACGACAGCACAACTTACTCTGGTAACCTGGGCTAGGCATGTACACAAGGCATCAACGGCATGGCACCTCAGCCACACAATAGCAGAATGTGGGGAGAGGTGGGAACCAGGCATGTGCAAAGGAGGCAAGTGACCCATGAATGAGAATGTACACAATGCCTGGTGTGGATGTGCTGGCCAGACTGCAGTATGCAGACCACAGACATGTCCATGTCGACATATACTGCTGGTGTTTGGAGTGTAGTGGACAGTGGAGGCAACAATGTCACCCCAGGCAGTGGGGAAGCTCGCGGAAATGTGGCTTGTTACGTCCCCCCCCTGTAAGCGTGAGCGGAGTGGTCTGGCCCGGCGTATGCCAGGCCAGTATAGGGGTGTGAATAAAAAGCCCGTTGCTCTGGGCGTGGTTCTCCTCCGGAATGGCTGATGTGTCTGCCAGGGCGGCGGCGCCTCTCAGCCCGCCACGAGGCTGACTCCGTGAGCAGCGGTGCCTGCGATCCTGTGCGCCTGCTGCACCCCAGGCCGCTGGTCCCCAGACCCGTCTTGGCCGCCCCTGCGCAACCAGGCCTCACTGCTCACCTGCCGACACCGGCGTGTGTCAAAGAGGGCCCACCACGTGCCGGTGCAAGCTCCAAGCCCGAGGCCCGCGACCTTGGCAGCCTCCTCAGACCATCACGGCCTCCGCGACACAGGCCCCCAGCACTCCTTTCTCGTTGACGTACTCCACCGCTGCCTCCGGCCTACACTGTGGTCCAGTAGGTCACACATTTGGAACTGAGTCTTGATTTCATGATGGCTGAGTTCATATGTTAATGGCAGCATTTATATCACTGTACTCCCTTTGATCTGGTGCCACCAACTCTGTGCATCGCAAGCCAACGACACGTGGCTGTATGCCCTTTCTGACTACTGCCTTCGGCCTACACTGCGGTCAAGTAGGTCACACATTTGGAACTGAGTCTTGATTATTCAATGGCCGAGTTCATATCATTGTAGGCAAGGAGAGGAGTAAGAGGAAGACGCGGTTCAGTCCGGAAGAAAAAAGGATCATCGTTATAGAGGTGAACGAACACTACCAACAACTGCTCTGGTGCCACTAACTCTGTGCATCGCAAGCCAACGACACGTGGCTGTGGGCCCCTGCTGACCGCTGCCTCCGGCCTACACTGCGGTCAAGTAGGTCACACATTTGGAACTGAGTCTTGATTTTATTATGGCAGAGTTTATACCATTGTACAGGCCTCATCGCAGACTGCATCCCCTTTCAGCTCTGGTGCCACTAACTCTGTGCCCCGATATTCATGGACACTCTCTGGTTGAACTATGGTGGCGTCTGAGTCTATGGCCTGGGTGTTGTCTTCATCATCATGTAGCTGATACTGACTTGGTGTTAAAAATGAGTCTGTAGCATTCATCTCCTCCATATTGCCTGTTTCTGCTTGGTTCTGCCCTCTGCATCATGCCCTGGAAGAACACCTTCCACTGTCCCCCGAAACACTCAGCGACATTCACCTTTGACATCGACGAGGACCCGCTCAGCTCTCGTGGCCCTACCTCAGTGCACCGCAAGTCACCGTCCCGTGGCAGTGTGCCTGTGCCGGCCGCAGTGCATCTGGGGCCACTAACTCTGTGCAGCTCAAGTCATGGACCCTTGCTGTTTGAACTTTAAACTTCTGATTGTCTGATCACTGTTGTAGTTGTTGCCAGCACCAACCACTCCCTGAGGGCTGGCTTACACTCACCCCACACCCATCCAGCACAGGCGTCACTGCACGTGACCCTGGCAATAAAAGGGGCCGGGCGCACGTGCCCGTAGCCAGTTCCACAAACTATCTAAGTGTGTCCGTGTGGTCATTATGTATGCATGAGGGCCCCGGGCCCTACCACATGACATTGTGCTGTGTACAGCAGACGCAACCATGTCACATCAGGCAGTGGGGAAGACCTGGGACATGTAGCTGTGTCGTCCCCCCCTGTAAGCGTAAGCGGAGTGGGCTGGCGTACGACAGCCCAGCGTAGGGGTGTGGATAATCAGCCTGGGGCTCTGGGTGTTGCTAAGTGTTGGCCTTGCCAAGGAAGTAACTAATGCGTGTGTCTCTGTTGTAGTGTCGGCGCCACCCGTCCCGCAATGGACAATGTTGCGATGTAGCATGCCCCCGGAGTGCGGGCTCGGCCGAAGGGATAAATGAAGGAGCGCAAGCCCGCTCAGGTCCGGGATCATACATGCCAACTGTTGTGCCAGTCGCTATTACCGCAGCATAGGCCAAAGGTCTACCCTCAACCGCATCGCGAGTTCAGCCAGCCGTGAACTCTACATCTGTGTCCGCCCTATCCTTCCCGTAGGCCTACGTAGCCGCCCACCGTCAACCCACAACATCACAGTGTCGTTGTCAGGCTTGTGGACAAGCGCAGACAGGCATGACATTGGTGTGCCGTAGGAGTGCAAGTGATGCAACCGCGCTGCGCACACTAGTAAATAGGCTCGGAGGGAGGAGCAGCAGTGAGGCTACGTAATACACATTGATGCCGCTCATTTGCTACAAGCAGTACCTGTCAAACAGGAATCACTAAGTCACACATATCACACACCAATAAACTAGTGAGCCTGCCAACACATCATGCAGAACCAACTTTTGACTCATTTCTCTCTGCACTGTCACAGGTGATCAAGGATATGCACTCTGCCCTTGGATGATGACATCCCTCTGAGCCGCGAACACACAGGCCCAGAGGCAGTACAATGCGGCCCACAAACGCACCAGGGGCATCGTGGAACGCACATTTGGCGTGTTGAAGTCACGTTTCAGGTGCCTGGACATCACAGGTGGAAGGCTCCTGTACAGCCCAGGCATCGTGTGCAAGATGATCGTTGCATGTTGTGTGTTGCACAACATATGTGTACGCACCAATGCCCCATGGCTACAAGTGCCAGATGCACCAGACGATGATGAGGAAGATGAGGCAGGTGGACCACACCCCACTGCAGCAGGAATAGCCCGTAGGAACACCATCATTGACAATTTCTTCACATGAGCACGTCACATTGTCACAGTCCTTAGCAATCATGGGACAGTACAAAATGACCACAGGCACAGCATGTGCAAATTAATTCATTACAACACACATTCTCTGTGTGCATGTTACTCCTCTGTACAAGCACATCACTCTGACAAGTGTAAGTGCAACATGTAGTGTAACAATCTCATAAATTGGAAATAGATGGTGGGTGTGTCACCTCTGTACAGAGAGGCTGTTTAGGGTGTCACGTATTCGAAATGCCATTACTGTGTGTCAAAGATAGTATGGAATCCCACACATCAGCGTTTCACATGTGTCCCAAATCATTACATATAGGCTGTCATTTGTGACCTACAATTGACAACAGGGCTTCTTTTGGGGTCAAATATGTACCACCATGATGTAGGGATGCACCCTGTGACTCAAGTCCCACAACATGAGCTACATGGACGTAAGGGGAATCACTGCCCCTACATTCGTCCATGCTTTCATACTTGATTAATCATAGACATGACACATCTGTGTGTATTAGAATGTATTATTCACGTTCAGTGGAGTGTTGAAGCTGTCTTAGTACTGGGCCATGCAGACAACACTTTACAATGTTGCCCCGTGGAGGGCCAGCCAGAGTCCTTTAGGGATTGACAAGTTACTCAGAAGGGGAAGAGTCCAGTCCGCAGGCTGATTGCTGTGTCATTGGTGAGCATACAAAATATGGCAGTCCATGTCGAGGTCCAAGGTTAGTGTCGCAGAGTGTGTCGGGGGACAGTGGAAGGTGTTATTCCAGGGCATGATGCAGAGGGCAGACCCAAGCAGAAACAAGCCATATGGAGGAGATGAATGCTACTGCTTCCTCCTTACCACTGAGGCAGATTCATCCTCATCTTCGTCCTCTGACGTTTCATGTGCCTCACATGTGGGTAGTGGTGTTTGGTTTGCAGCACTGTGTGACACTGACACATCAGGGGCCGGAAATGTGGATGTAGAAGTAGCAGCAGCATTCATCTGCGCAATGTCTTGTGGCATCACTCCCATGATGAGGATCTGCAGGGTATGGAAGATCCCATCTACAGCTTTCTCGTGTGCAGCCGTGGTAGCCATTCTTTGCGCCTGCATCCGCTCCATGTTCTCCATGACCCTCCTCATGTTTCCCAAATCACGGATGACATCGCTGTAGCCACTCTGACTAGATAGTTGTTGTTGTCTCCGAGTCATGACTCCAGCGACGCCAGCCATGGATTGCTGGAGGGCATGGGGCGGACTGTGGGTGTCCGTTAGGGAGTGTAAGTGGTCCCTGACGGGACTTAGACACCCACGTATGGCATCTAGTTTGGCTGCCATGAGGTCGAACCCCACCCGCACCTGTTCAGCCAGCTCCTTCTGGCAGTCTAACACACGGCGTTGGAACGCCATGTGTTCTTCGGTGAGGTGCTGGGAGCCAGATGTGGTAGTGGGTGCTTCCTGCTGTGTGGTCTGTGCAGGGGGTGGGATCACCTCGATGGTGCTGGGCTGCCCTGCTACTGGAGGTGGGGTGCGGAGGTTGTCCATGAACCACTGTAGTTCGTCGTAGTCGATGTCCTGGGGGTCGTCTCCATCATCATTGACGTGATGTAGGGTCTGCTCTGCAGGAGGTGTTGATTGTCCCTCTGCAATGTAAAGGGGAGATGCAGTTTCACAGTGTGTTCCATGTATGTTGACGCATTGGCGGAGTTTACATACAGACTGCATGACAATATACATTGTGACTGTTTGTGAGGAGATGCCTATTTGATGCGGGACAGTGGACATTTGTACTACATTACGGATGTGAGGTTGTACTCGTACATTGTCATCTCACAGTTTCCTGCTATGCCAGATGTGATTGGCCATTTTGTACACACATGCAGCACCAGTTGTGTCCTGTGTTCTGTAGTGAAAATGTTGCAGTTTGTACCACATTGTTGTCAATGTTGAGGTGCTCTTATTCTTATGTGTGTGTGCTGCATTGTGGGTGAGTTGCCCCTGCAGCTCTGATTTGGCTGCCCCTTATCCCTTTCAGGCGGTGTGCCTTTGACTTCTGTGCTTCTACAGTGCTGAGATGTTGCGGACTTGGGTAAATTGGGCTCTTGGGCATGGTTTGTCCGCAGATGTGTTGTTGGCGTCAGGGGTTGTTTGTGCAGGTGGATGCGTCAGAGTGTGACCTGCTCCTTTCTGGATGTGGTCCACACTCAGTCACCTCAGTGTCGTGGCGTGCACCATGTCATGATAATTGGACTGCAGCCATGCTAATCGTCATGCAGTGTCACTTGCATTGTCAGTGTGGCTCACGGACCCGCAGCTTTGCTGGGTTCAGCACATGTGTATGGGTTTGTTGTGAGATTAGTGATGTGTGGGAAGGGCCCCCTCCGGGCACATTGTCGACGGGGGCCTACTTGCTGTTTCTATGTGTGCTGCAGTATGCCAAGGAGATCAGGGACATGATCCAGAGTCATTGTGGGTGTGCAGTGTGCTCTACTTAATTGTGCATGTGTGCCATTGTGCCCATCTCCCCCCGTCCCCCCAGTCCCTGGTCGGTACTCACCCTGTTGATGTTGTGTCAGGTCATGTTGAGCAGTGTCCGGATCCACTACTCCTGGCACCGTATCCCGACTGATGACCGTGGACACCATTTTCTCCATGTCATCCAGCTCCTGATGTGCCGCTGGACCCCCACCTCCAATCTGCGTTGCTGCTTTCATGTTGGCATCGAGTTTCTTCTTGGTTTTGCCCTTCACATCATTCCAGCGCCTCTTGACCTCTTCCATTGTCCTCCTCAACTCTGCAACTGCATTCACATGGTCCAAGATAGTCTGCCATGTTTGCGTCTTTGTTGCCAATGACACGTTGGAGGTGACGAACAGTTGTTGGTAGTGTTCTATCACCTCCGTAACGATGATCCTGTTTTCCTGCGGACTGAGCCGCATCTTCCTCTTCCTCTTCACCCTGGCCTTCCCCGACCCCGAGGTTCCTTGCTGGTCGTCTGTGGGGCTTGTGGGGTTTGCGTTGTCCTCTGCACTCGGTCCGGGTGCATCCATGGTGCTACGCAGTTTAACTTTTTTTTTTCCCTGCCTTTATAGTGCATTTTCCCGCATGACGCGTGGGAATTGCAGGTCTGTCGCTGGTTATCGCTGATTTTTGTATCGTGATTTGGGGCATCGCAACTTTTTTTGCGTTCGTGTTTCGCATTTTTCCGGTGTCGCGTTAATTTTAACGAGGTCATTTGGCGCGTTATCGTGAGACTCTCGCATGGTGCCGCCGGGTTGAGAATACAACGTTAACATGGTGTTATTTTCCCGCGATGGACTTCGATGTGCAAAGTTGCGTTAAGCTAATTTTGCGATAATTATCACACGTTCTTGAGAATATCCCCCTATATTTTGTTCTGCAGCAGATGTAGGCTATAGCAGGGAATGACGACATTAAGAAGTTCCACTCTGCCAGCTTAACAGTATAACCTTTGGGACAAAGTCAAGAGGTTTTTTAATAGATTTTATTGAAATTATACATAAGTACCAAGCATGTACAAAGTAGTAGGATGAATCGTGTCGGGAGAGCCCATCCCATCTTCAAATTAGGCGACCAGCCGTATACCGTAAGATTTAGATGTGAGCGAAAGTCTGCCTAGTCAACCAGTGTGATTACACAGGTAGTAGAGCAGTGTATATTTATCAAACAGGTAATCTCAAAGCAAAAGAACAATGTCCATTCCCTACCCCCTCTCGTCCCTTCATCCCTGTGGTGTCTTGCATCTCACAATAAGATGATGACAAGAAAGAAAAAGTGGGCAGGAAGGTGCTGTCGCTGCTGTAGTGTGACTAGTCCTGTCTGGGTGCACAAGCCAGTGCCTGTCTGTCCCCATTCTTGGGCAGGCATCTTGGTAATGGGGATATGAAAAGTCCTGACAAATCTAGTCTCATTCCACAGGTCTAATGGGTGTGGAGGCATTCAGGGAGGAGAGGCAGCATTCAACACATCGTAAAAGATCGGCTTTTCACCTTTCAGTCTGGGGCCCTGTGAATGCTTTTCAGTGCATCGTAATGTGATAATTGGCCAGTATCAAAACCAGATCAATATACTGGGACGTCAGTTTCTTTTTGGCCAGGCATGGATAAAGCCTGTGTATACATGTCTTAGGGGATAAGTCAATAGTACGATCCATGAAATTATTCAGGAAGTGTAATACCTCCATCCAGTAGTCAGTCAGGTATGGGCAGCCCTATATCATATGTAGTGTCATGTAGTTCCCACTAATCTGTAGGACCTGCATGTTTGTGGACTACATAAGCTTTTGGTGAGGTGCCTAAACTGATTCCAAGCACCCCCGCAGGATATGTCGACCTAGATACCAGCTAGCTCACAGTGCCACCATAGGTACCCCCCCCCCCCTAACCAAAACAGGGTGCAAATGGTTTCTGGCAGCCATTGAACATGACAACCCTGACCCCTCAGGAATCATGGTAACAGATCAGTACCCTTCCGCACAGTCACTCGTGCTCTTTTTTCTCAGAGAAACATACAGAGAATGCACGATGGGAAGTTTTAAATATATTTATTGAACCAACATTATTCTTGTATAGAATACATGCGCTGCGATAATCAGTAGACAGAAGCAGATGAAATTAATTACAAGCACTAAAAGAGTAAATAGCAGATATAGTTCCACCATGGTGCTAAAACAGTGTATATATGTGGGCATATGATACAAGGTAGTAATCAGGCGTACTCTTACTATGCAAAACCCTACTCTATATGTACCTGCAGTGTGTGTAGCCAAGACTCCCCCCCATTAGGGTGATCCAACCCCATTACCTGGTGGGAGAGAATGTAGGAGCCAGTCTTGGTCACAAAATGGAGACCCCTCGTGGAGATTTTAGACCGCTGTGTGGTGAAGTCTCAGCATGCAGGGACCCTCGGTGTCAGCTGAAGTGCCTCCTCTGCTAACCCTCAGAGATGCTTATTATTTATAATAAAAAGCATCCTTGCAATGTACGTATAGATTAGCAATGTTATGGATATGTAGATAGCCCTGTCGCCCCGTGGATGAAACTAGAACGACATTTGTATATTGTTCGTAAAGGCCTTGTACTTGGTCTTCGAGGGACTGTGATAATGTTATGCGAAACCAGATGTGTAAACAGAAGTAGTTCCAGAGAAACGAATCCAACATTGTCACATACGCAAATATGTGCAAAAGGTCACAGCAGTAATGTTATTGTGTAAAAGAGGAAAATGTAAGGGAATGTGCACCTATTTTACATGGGTCTAACTTGGGCACTTAACACCTACTCCTCATACTAAGGGTCGATATAAAAAGCTATCTAAAAAGCAGAAGGCTATAATGAAAATTCAAACTTAAAAAGGTTTAAAACCACCCTTAAAACAATCTAAAATAAAGCTTCCTTTTAAAATATTAATAAAAGCCATTAAAAAGTCCTAATACTTTTTGAAATCTCAAGCCATGGTGCCTTGAAAAGCAGAAAATCATTGTTTTAGTCATTTTGTTTAAAAACAGGCCAAATAGTTCCCAGCACATGGAAAATGCCCATTTTTTACGTGTTCCGAGTGGTAGATGAAACATTGCTGTTGCTAGCAAACAAAGATTATGTTCCAAGAAGCGCACCTCGAAGCAGGTTTATGGAGCAAAGGTGATTCCATTCAGTTACCACAGCAGCCACTGAGGGAGAGACCACATCCACAGTGTTCCGCAGAGTCGGTATCCAATTCTCTAGGAGCCAAAGCATCCCAGGGTGGCTTGAAGAATGCATTCATCAGTAAAGGAATATGCTGGGGAAAACTATATCCATGGGCCGATAAGGGGTCCATCAGCACTTCAATGTCCAATGGTGCAACCAATTGTGATCTGAGGGATAAATCCAGCATGCATTCATGACTGACTGCACAGTAGGCAGCGGAATACAGGTTGTGCGCAGTGCAACCACACAGGCCTGAATGATAGGAACCAATGCTCATTCAGTTCTCGAAGACAAGGTGTGCCGAAGCACTGTATCATGCGCTCACGACATTGCAGCACAGGCAGTACTGGCTCCATTCCGGTTTGAACTGGGACGTCCATTGCGGAGCAGAAAAATTAAAATCAGAATCCCTGCCACAAGTAGCAGGACAAGTGGAAGACCTTCAAAAATGCTTCCAAATACAGAGTGTATGAATGATAGTATAACTTCAAAAACTGTCTGAAAGGTACTAACCAATCCAGAGCCAATACATTTTAAAAAGTGTGCTATTCCCTTTGTATCAGACATGTTAAAGATATGGTGGACCAGCTCCCCAAAATGCAGTGGGAAGTTAGTATGAAGTAGCATCTGTATCTCAGACGAGGACCTCGCAACCTGCAGATCAAACATCTCTCTGGCGGATGTTAAGGCAACATCCTTTTGAAAAAGCATGGCTTTCAGTTTGCTCAGAGAATCAAAGCATATGTTGGAAACATTTATCAAAGGCATAGCATTGCTTCCCTAAATGTGCAGGCAGGTTGAAACAGTACTTGTGTGCAACAAGTAACTATGGAATTAAGCATCACCCAATTAGCGATGCCTGGTTCCATCCCGCAGCAGCCCGGATCATTCATCATCAAGTAATTCCCATTTGAGAGTAACCTGAAAACCAGTCAGATCACGGCAGCCGGAAAACCCTTTAGATAACGGGACAAATTCGCAACTGAAGCATTACAAGCCCCAGGAAGTGAAATATCTTTGCATACTAAGGAACTGCTAAAAGCATTCTCACGGTCTGAATGCTTGAGGGAACATGGCGGCCGCGAGGTAAACGGCCATGGACCGCCGGAGTGAGGAGATGAGGAAGATAGAAATTTAGCGTCCATTTACCTCATTTTTCCCCCTCCCTTAATCCCGTAATGTAATAGCGAAGTAGCAACAACCGCAAAACCGCAAAATCTTTCTTTGGTTATCGCGGATCTATGCAGGCTAGTCCTGGGGGGCCCCGGAGCCGCTCCGAGCCGGGAATCACCGCCCCAACGTGGAGACGAGCCGCGGAACAGCTGAGGCGTACACAGACGGCCCATGCGCTCTTGCGTAGCGGCAGAGGCAGCACAGGCGGGCTGGATCGAAGAGGCTTGAAGCCACGAGAGTGCGGAAGGGGCAGAGTAATAGCGGCCCAGATGAGAGTGGGAGAGAGACCCCCCTGCCTTCGAGCGGCAATCAGAAGAAGCACTCGGGAGGCGAAGAGGATTTTCGAAAACAGCAAGAAGCCCATATGGAGAAACCCGCTACAGCATCTGTAAAATCGGGTATTCGGTCTGAAAAAACATCCAGGTACACTCTACGTACCCGAGCGGTAGGAAAATTGGGGGTAAGTCCAGACTTTCACTTACTTTTGGCTCCAGAGACCCCTATAGAAACTGTTATCAAAGAGGTTGTCCAAACGAAAACATTAAAGGCAGGTAAGCTAGCAAGACAACTGGCGAAGAGCCCGCGAGAGAGGGGAAAAAGAATGTCACCCCCCCAGGTCAGGGTTACCCCCTCTCTTAAAACCTTCTATAAAGTCATGTCCCACTCTACTACGGTAGGAGTGGGCGGGGAGAAATTAGCAGCCGCCACTCAAAGGGAGCCAGAGGGGGGTGAACCCTCAGTTGAAGCCAGAGATGTGTCTAACTCCACATGGGGAGATGCAGGCAATACTGAGGCGACCAGTGGCTATGGTGAGTCAATTGGAGTGGTGTTCCAGATTCCAATACAGAATAGATTCAGTGCCCTCGAAGCAGGAGAGGAGGTGGAAGGTGAAAGAAGCTCTCACCAGGAAGTTTATCCCGAGACTGCAATAGCGATAGCAACAGAAACAGCGACAGAGACAGGGGGATTGAACCTACACCTGGAAACTCCTTTGGCTTCTATCTTATTGGGATTAAGGGAAGAGATCAGTAGTAGGTTCAAAATGTCTGAAGCTAACCAGGCAGATATACAAGCCTCTTGCTCCGCCCTGGCACGGAAACTAGATGAGGTGGCAGTAAGGACCAAAGTACTGGAGGTAGAGGTAGGCCTGATGAGGAATGATATCACGAAGAACACCGAGGGACTGGGAGCATTGGTTAAAGAGAACATGGGACTCAGGGCAGATCTGGAAAGAGTCGAAAATCACTCTAGAAGACACAACCTGAGACTCCTAAATATACCGGAGGCGGAGGAAGGTTCTAATATTAAGGCTTTTGTAGTAAAGCTGCTATGTGAGACTGTACTGAAAGATAGACCAGAAATTAATCTCGATTACGAGATACAGCGCGTACATCGAGATCCTTTCAGACGGAACATCCAGAGACAGAAGCCAAGGAAAATTCTCATAAATTTTCTCTCATATACATTAAAAGAACTAATCTTAACAGCTGCTCTGAGAAATGGTCCATTTTCCGCCCAGAACTTTTCCTTCTCCATTAGGTCTGATGTGTGTCGAGCTACGGACCAGAAACAGTGGGAGTTAGGTAAAAGAATGGATGAATTAAACAAACTTGGCGCCAAAGCCCAACTAAAATTCTCGGCGATGCTCCGTGTTATGTGGGACAACCAGATGCAAAATTTCCGATCAGTCGAAGAGGCAGATAACCTAATTGCTACTATAAAGAAGAGGGGAGCACTTTGAAAAATATAGAGTCAGATGTAAGATAGGCACTAGACACTAATTTGAGACACTACACTACACTAGTTTTAGTCTTATTCGAATTACCCCCCAAATTATATAGATGTAGGGTTATTTGTAGGAGTGTGGTGGGTGAAAGGAAGGAAAGGGGGAGAGGTCGGAGATTCACTTTATATTTTCTTCCTTTTTTTTTTCACTTTGGAGATGATTCCCTCCCTCCGGCGGCCCAAACAGGTATTATATGCCTGGAAATCAAGGGAGGGTTCCCAGGGGCGGGAGTGGGAGGGCGGCAGAGGGGAGGGCACTGGGTGGGGAGCAGTGGGGAAAAACAAAAAAATATGTCCTCATGTCAGTATTAGAATCTCAAGTTTGGACCATAGTCAAAAATTAGGCAGTGATGGGAGGAAATGACAATGTGCTCCAGGTATTAACCTGGAATGTGAATGGCCTCAGATCTAAAGCTAGGCAGAGGCTAACGATGAAATATCTAGATGAAACCAAAGCACAAGTTGTAATGCTCCAGGAAACCCATTTAACTGCTAGTGAAAGTAGACAATTTTATACAAAAATAAGGTGGATACAGAGCTTTGCTGTTTCGGACCAAGTAGAATATTGTAAAGGAGTGGCGATATTGATTAGGAAGGGCTCGGGAATTGTGTTAATCGCCTCAAAAGGTAGCCCCCCAACTAATCCATCCAGACCAGAAGGGATTTGTCCCCCAAAGACAAATCCAGGAATTAACTTTGTCCTTGATAGGGACCATTGACCTAGCAATCACAAGATCCTTTCCCCTGGCGGTAATCACCATAGATGCCGCTAAGGCATTCGACCGTGTTAGTTGGGCCTTTTTATGGGCAGTCCTGGAGTCGATGGGCTTTGATGCAAGTTGTATTAGTGCTATAAAAAGGTTGTATCAAGGCCCCACTGCTAAGATTTTATTGAATGGTGCCTTGACTAAGAGCTTTAAAATCTCCAGGGGCACGAGACAGGGTTGCCCCCTGTCCCCTCTTCTTTTCGATATTTATATTGAACCCCTGGCTCATCTCCAGCGGAAAGACGATCAGATAGTACCTATCCATTCACTTCCCACCCGCAGTAAAATTGCATTGTTCGCAGACGACCTGATAATCTATACATACGATCCATCTAGAACAATACCCAGGATGGAACAGCTAACAAAAGAATTTGGGGAAGTTTCGGGATATTTGGTGAACAAGGCTAAGACTGAGGTCATGGTTTGGAATTGCGAAGGCTGGGTGGGTAGAGTGCGGGAGGAAATAAAATATCTAGGGATTATCATAGTAAACAAAATCAACGACATCCCACTCCAGAATCTAATTAGAGTAGCCAAGGAGATAGATAGATCCCTATCTAGATGGAAGAATCTTCCATTAACTATATATGGGAGAGTGAATCTGGTAAAGATGTCCATCCTGCCAAAGTTAACGTACATATTTAACTGTATCCCATTGAGATTCCCTAAAGATATAATCAATAAAATACAAGGAAAAATATCCAGTTTCATTTGGGCTTCTCGCGGAATACGACTCTCATGGAAAAAATTAAGGAGGAGGCTCTTGAGAGGTGGCCTTGCTTTGCCGGACCTTAACCTTTATTGTATGGTATTCCAATTTAAAAAATTTCGAATGCTAATAGGAGATTCTGACTCTTCCACTTGGGGCTCATTGTTAGGGGAAATGATTAATGAGTATGGGACAACAGCATTTTTGTATAAATTTGGCGCTCAGAAATTTAAAAAGAAGTAAGATTAAAAGTACTCAAGGCGTCCCTAAGTCTTTGGTGCATAGTGAGAAAGATGCTAAATATAGGATACTATTCGGAATTTGCACAAATCTGGGATTCCCCCGGGACACCGGAATGTTTGAAAGATAGCTTGGCGATTCCACTTAAGCAAGCAGGGTTGTCCAAATGGGGAGATTTGATATATGCGGGCAAATTGGTTCCCTGGGAAGCACTGAGGGTCAAAACTGGAAATAGGCTATCCAAATTTAAATATATACAGCTAATCTCATGGATTTCATCAATCTTTCACGAGACAGGTATATCTTGGGATTTTGAGACTGCTATCCAGGACGCTAGAGCAAAGAATAAAGAAGTATCTAAATGGTACGAGCAATTTTTAGATGCTGGAGAAATAAAATTGGCGCCCCCGTACATCATTTGGCAGGACGTACTGCAGGAAGAAGACTTGCAAACGTTGTGGGCAGAGTCCTTAAAAATACTATAATCATTAGTCACACCGGAACATTTTAAAAGACATCATCTTTTCACAATTAACAGATTGTATTGGACCCCCCAAAAAATTGCTAAGTTTGTAACGCAGCCGGTCCCTAGATGCAATAGATGCAAGCAACTGAAATCTGATGATGTACACATTTTCTTCACTTGCCCAGAAATAAAGGAGTACTGGAGGGTGGTCGAATCCACCATTAGTGACATCTTGAGGAAACCCATAACCCTGACAGCAACTCTGGTACTGCTCGGGGTAAATCACGACCTGCCAATTAGGTTCGACAGCAAACAAAGAGGCTTGATATTCTACCTGCTTTTATTGGCCAGACGAGAGATATGTGAGCATTGGACGGACCCGAAGCCTCCGAATCCCATGGGATGGCTAAAATCGATCAAGTGGACAAGTAGAATGGCTATGGACAGTAATCCACCAAGGTCAAAGGACGTCTGGCAAGCCTTTGTGAATTGGTTAAGTTAGGGCTGTGATACATATTTTGAGACTGTTGTTTTTTTTTTCTTTTACAGTCCTATGATTATATCAGGCCGTGGCAACTTTGAAGGCGATACATCCCGCTGGGAAAGTATATGTACCCCCCAAATAGCTTGGGCAAGAGAATGCAATGGTCCATATATCACAAGGGCTCCAAAATGGTCCAATATTTGCAGAAAGCCATGGCCGACATGGACAAAAAAGCAAAAAAGCAACAAAAAAAAGCATTCTCACAGTCTGATCCGCTAAGAAAGACTTCTGTGTCCCCAGTTCTGCATCTAAACCTAAGTGGTAATTCCTAGTATTCATGCACACAACCTTCCCCTATCGCTTCATATCTGCCTACTTGGTGGTATTGCAGACAATATTGGAATTGGAAAGTCATGACTGGTAGGGTAATGTAACCATGGATTATCAAGTCTGTGGATGGTGTCTCAGCCATGTTAAAAGGTAATTGATATCATTTTTCAATGTCCAACTTGGTATACTTTGAATCTCTTTGTGCTATCAATATCTGTCTTTCAGTTAGGTCATATGCAGAAAACAGACTAGTTCTGTTGACATAACGCCACGGCACATGGTCAGAACGTAATGTTTGAAGTGTCCAACTTAATAATACAATGGACCATAGTTGTGATTGTCCATGCTGTAAAATAAACATATCCCATTGTATTATTTCAATTGCAGAAGATACTATGTTGCCCAGTGAATATATCGTGGAGGATAATGTGGTCTTACCATTGTCAACCACAGCCAAATCATTTTCTAAATGAACCCTATCAATCTTGTGCAGTCTCTCAGCAGCTTCCTGTTGAGTGACTTTCCACAGCTCATTATAAATTGCGTACGAGAAGTGCTTTTGACGTGGGTTCCGGGGACCTAACATGTGAACCCTGAGATCCACGTCAACAGAAAGAAGGGACAAGTGTTGCCTCACCTAAGAGAGTGTTGGGGTTTTTAGCCAATCAAGGCACAACTTCCCAACACTACATGATGTCACCAGCCGAGTGTTCTGATTGTACATATCGCTGGTCAGGCCTATTTTTTTTTAAACCCGCGTGTTCATGTGGTGCGTATTAATTATTCACTAAATATGATTAGTAACTTTGTTAATGAGTTAAACGAGAGGATTGCCTCCGAGCAAGTCTCTTTCTTACGAGACCTTGCTCCATCAATACCCTCTCTGATGGCATTTTGAGCCATCACAAAATTACCCATCCTTTCCCACATGCCAACTTTAGCACATCTCAGTTTTCTCCTTTTTCTCTCTTTATTTCATCAGCTACTTCCTTTCCTTCTAAATCTTTCATCTTTTTGTATAGTTTTCCTTTCATTTCTTCTAGTTGAATTTCATCATATTCTCTCTTTCGTTTCTTTCCTATTCCTTCACTTTCTAAATGTATTCTTCTCTTTTCCTTTCTTCTGCAACATTTACATGTGATCATTACTATCATAACTAATGCTATTATCACAACTACTGGTAAGATTATTTGACCTAGAAAACTTTTCCCAAATTCAGTAAAGCAATTCCCTATTGAAGTTATACTCTTTGTTAGTTTTCCCCATATACTGTCAACCTCCAGTTGGGTCAAGTCATTATGCATTCTTGTAATATTTCTAATATACCCTTTTATTTCTTTACTTTTGTCCGGAATATAAGTACAACAATGTTGAATTTTCAACATACCACAGACTCCGCCCTCTTTTGCCAATAGAATATTAAGAGCAAGATGATTTTGTAAAACCATAGACCTTATTGCAACCATTTCTGTGTTAATCATTAAGAATCCTCCTGCAGTATCTGTAGAAAGACGATCAACTATGGTTGATAATTTGCAAATTTTGCGCGAATTTAGAATGACTCCCACTGAGGGTATCAATGCACTAAAAATATCACCTACTATTTCAGAAAAACTAGCTCTTCTTCTCCGTGTTAGTCCATTAGATTTTCCATTGATTCCATTGATTCTGTCCACATGGTAGATTTTTGGAAAAACTATTCCAAAATAACAGCTCCCGTACCATCTTGCAGGTAACCTATAATAGGCATTATTCCCACATACATAATACATTCCTGGAAATACAGGGTCATTTCCCCCTTTTAGTCCCCACCCTCCTAGAATTAGGAAGTTGTGTTCACACTCACTGGAACCAATGAAATTGTTATTATAATCTGTTTTTAACCTAAGAAGGCAGAATTTTCCCCTTTTCACAAAGTCTAGGGACATCGCAGCATGAGCTTCGCCCTTTGCATAAATTCCCTCTTTCTCAGCCCATGGAGGTACATGGGATTTCTGTTCAGCAGCTTTCTTTGTTAAATCCTGTCTCCTTTCTTCTACTAAATTCAAAAACTCTTTTTCTTCTTCACGTAATATACATGATAGGTTATCCTTGTGGGCTTGAACTATATCTATTGAACTCATTGTTAAAAAGAATTCACACATGAACTGTGCATTTTTACTACTAACTACTGGATTCATATTCCTTCTAATAGGCAATTCTGAAAATACTACATCTAAATTTGAATAAAAATACTGAAGTTTCCCTGTTACATAAAATAAACTTGATAGAACACTACATGATACACCATATGTTAGAGGTATATGGTGATACGTCACCCCTTCTGACACTGATGAGGGTAACTTCATACAAACATAACAATTACTAATTTCCATCGTATTAACATACTGAAATAACAATTTAGTAAACACATTTAAAGACGAATCATTGTCTGATTCATTATGATAGTTTATCTCATCTTCTACCCCTATTTCTATTTTAGTTCCCTTTATTCTATCTACCTTCTCATTAGTAATTGTACTATTCTTGTTACTTGTTTCCATCAACAAAGGTACTCCTACTGTTAGGAATAACCATACTAATACTACTAATATAATACTACATAAACAGAATCTTAAACATTTTCTTTTTAAACTTCGTTTCGGTCTTTCAGTATTTTCAATTTCTGTCATCTTTAATCAGAGAATTTTTTTTTCTCTTTATTTCTCTAATTTTTTTTAAAAATCGAGTCTTTTTTTAAGGAGGTCTTAATTTGCTTTCAATCTGTGCAACATCAACTCTTTCTGATTCTTCACATAAATCAAGGTTTTCAAATTCTTCAAGAATAACATAGGTCCACTCAGGGGCCTTGTATTTTCTGTTCAGAATTCTCAATCTTGGGCTTCTTCTTGTAAGTTTTACTAAAGTTTATTTCGGTTGTGTCTGACTCGTAACTTCATTTACTTGCTCTGGTTTCTTGTCTGATTTTCTTAGATAATATCTTAATTTCTTCACTCCTGCAGGCCAATTGTCTCCTTTTCTAACTCTTTTGACCTGAACTGCACTTTCACCTTCTCCGTCTCCTTCTAAAGTTCTTTTATTTTCACTTAATCTGGGCACAATCTGTTCTTGTTCCTCTTGTCTTTCTAATTGTCTTTGTTCTGTATTTTCTGTATTTGGACCTTCCCCTACTTGCACCTGTTCAGGTCTTATTATAGTGTGTTCTTCTTCCGCCTGAATTTGTTCTTCTAGATCTACCTGTTCCTGTTCAGGTCTTATTTCAATTTGTTCTTCTTCTTCTGCCTGAACTTGTTCTTCTAGATCTATCTTTCCATGCTCAGGTTTCTGAATGGCTTTGTTTATTTCTACCTGAGTGTGTTCTTCTTTCCCTGTCTTTTCCTCTCTACCTTCCTGTCTTCTTAATTCAGTTCTTCTTCTTGTTTCAACAACAGCATCAGGTATTTCAATCACTGGTATCCACTCTTCCTGACTTGTACTAGGCTGTTCGTCATATAGTTGTCTTTCAGAATCTATCACTCTAGATTCTTCAGCGTCGCAGCTTTCAACTTCTGACGTCTCAGCTTGTTCAGTCAGTGGCTGCTCTTGTTGTTCAGATGGGCTCGGAACTCTTCTGGTATGACTAGCATGAATCCAATTGGGTAAACCTGCACACTTCACTGCTGTGGTAGTGACTAGTATGACTTGACGTGGTTTATCCCACCTGGGTGCTAGACACGACTTCCTTGCGTGTTTCTTCACTAACACCCAATCTCCAGGATTCAAATCATGCGCTTGGTCTGGCTGTCTTTCAACTGCGTCTTCTCCGACCTGATGAGAGACAGAACGCACCATTTCAGCCAATCCTTTGCAATAGTCCAATACCAGATCATCAGTTATATTCATCAATCTATTTCCAGGAATATATGCTGGTCTCATTGCCCTTCCCATGAGTACCTCGTGTGGACTCAATCCCGTTTTTCTGTCAGGAATACTTCTGAGACCCATCAGTACAAGAGGCAATGCATCTGGCCATTTCAGCATTGTGGATGCGCACACCTTCCCTAATCTTGATTTGATTGTGCCATTTAGCTGTTCAACTATTCCAGAAGCCTCTGGACGATAAGCACAGTGCAGTTTTTGTTCAATGCAGCACAGATTAATCGAATTATCTCATTATTAAAATGAGGTCCTCTATCTGATTCCAAAGTGACTAGAAAACCGAAACGAGGAACTAACTCTCTCAATATTAGTTTAGCAACTGTGAGACTGTCGTTTCTTCTAGTGGGGTATGCCTCTACCCATCTTGAGAACAGGCATACTATGACAAGTACATATTTCAGTCCATTGCAAGGAGGCAACTCAATGAAGTCTAACTGCAGTCTGGTGAAGGGTCCTTCTGCCTTCCCAATCTTTCCCCAACTAACCACTGTCTTCCTGCCTGGGTTCTGCTGCTGACAGATTAAGCTTCTTTGGCAAAGGCTCTCTGCGACTACCCTAAACTTTGGATTGTACCAACTTTGTCTGAATAATCTGATCATTGAATCCCTGCCAATGTGTGTTGTCCCATGGTATACTCTTGCCATTTGAGAGAGTAGACAGTCTGGCATAACTGGTCTCCCATCTAAGTACACCCACACTTCATCTTCTGTCCTCCTTGTACAACATGATTTTATCCAAATCTCCTTTTCCTTTTCCTCAACTTCTTCCTGTAACTGTCTGACCTCATCCCATGTTTCTGGAACTGAGAAAAACATAAGTTGGCAGCTGGTTTCACCCGTTTCAATCTTTCTGTTAATTGACATTGTATTTCTTGCACAATATCGAGCAATTTGGTCGGCATATCTATTACCAGCCGCCACATAGTCATTTCCTGACTGATGTGCAGCGCATTTAACAACTGCTACTTCTTTTGGCAATTGTAATGCTTCCAACAAATCTTTTACATTTTTACTGTTTCTGATAGGAGATCCTGAAGAAGTCAGAAATCCCCTCTGCATCCAGAGTTGGCCAAAATCATGCACAACACTGAAACCATATTGACTGTCCGTAAATATGGTTATTCACCAATTTTTCCCACTTTTGCATGCCTTTGTTAAGGCCACCAATTCGGCTACTTGTGCAGATTTGACTCCTGGTAAACAGGATGCTTCAACCACCCCTGTTATTTTACTTAGAGCATATGCAGCACTTAATCCTCCTCCTTCAGTTCTTAAGCAAGACCCATCCACGAATAATTCATGATCAGCTTCCTTCAAGGGTGTTTCTTTTATATCTGTGCGGGGCTTAGTACACAATTCTGTCACATCCAGACAATCATGATCAATATCATCTTTCACTTCTTCACAACATGGATCTGGCAATAATGTGGCAGGATTCATTATCGTACATCTTATTACTGTCACATTTTCTGCTCCCAGAATCACCCTTTCATACTTAGTCAGCCGACTGGGAGTAAGATGTTGTGTTCTTGTCAAAAGGATCTCAACTGAGTGTGGAACGTAAACCTTTACGGGATGTCCCATCACTATGGACTCACTTTGCTCCAGACTCATACAAGTAGCAGCTACTGCTTTTAAGCAGCCAGGTAAGGCTGAAGCCACTGGATCCAAGGTGGCAGAAAAATACGCCACTGGACGTTGACTCAGTCCATGTCTCTGTGTTAAAACTGAAAGTGCACAATTTTCTCTTTCACAACAAAACAATGCAAAGTCTTTTGAATAATCAGGCATGCCCAAGGCTGGGGCCTCACATAAACAATTTCGTAGTTTCACAAAGGCTTCCAAACATTCATCATTCCAATCGATGGGATCTTTCGCTCTTTTCAGAGTTAATTGTATCAATGGCTTTGCTAACATGGAGAAGCCATTGATCCACTGCCTACAGTACCCAACCACTCCCAAAAACATTCTCATCTCCTTTTGTGTCTGAGGTAGCTGCATTTCTTTGATTATTTTTATTCTTTCCGGTGTCACTTTTCTAACTCCTCTTTCTATTTTATGCCCTAAATATCTAACTTCTTGTTGACAGAACTGCAATTTTTCTGGAGACACTTTGTGTCCTCCTTCGGCCAAATGGTTCAGTAATGCAATTGTGTCAGTGACACAATCCTCTCGTGTTTTTGATGCCACCAGTAGGTTATCAATATACTGAGCCAGAACTGATTTCCCGGGCATAATCAATGACTCCAGACACTTCTTCAGTATCTGATTAAAAATTGAGGGACTCTCTGTGTACCCTTGAGGAACTCTGCACCATGCCAAAATACGATCCTCAAACCGGAAGGCGAAAAGATACTGGCTGTCTGGGTGCGAAGGAATAGAAAAGAATGCTTGGCACAAATCAATTACTGTAAACCAACCTGCGTTCCAGGGTATCTGATAAAGGATCACCCCTGGGTTTGGCACTATTGGGCAACATGGCACTATAATTTTGTTAATTTTTCTCAAATCCTGCACTATCCTGTATTTTCCGCTAGGCTTTTTAAGTCCCATGATTGGTGAGTTACAAGGACTACTCATTATTTCTTTTAAAATGCCCTGTTTAATCATTCGGTCAATTTCTGGGGCGATTCCTGCTTTCACTTCTGGACTCATTTTGTACTGTTGTGTGTTTGGGTAAATTGCACTTTCTTTCACCGTCACTTTAACTGGATCTACATTTGACATTAGCCCAATATCCTTTCCTGTAAAATCCCACACTTCTGGATTTACTGTGGTTCTTAACTCTTCAGGCAATTCACTCTCAGTTATCAATGAAAACATCTCGTCTACTTCTGTACCTTGCTTAGCTAACATCATTTTGTATATGACATCTTCGTCAGGGGTTTGGAAAGCAACACCATCCGGTGTACAATAGATCGTGCAATTCATCTTGCACAGTAGATCTCTTCCCAACAGATTTACGGGACTGGAATCACAAACTACAAACCGATGCATTTCTTTAAAATTTCCGATATGTACCTCCATTGGTTTTGTAATTGGGGTTCTAATCTGTTGATTTGACACTCCTACAACTTGGATTGTTTCTCCTGAGAGGGGTAGGTTTGGGATGTCTGCTGTTCTCACAGTAGACCTGGTAGCCACAGTATCCAATAGAAAAGTGATGTTGTTACCTTCAACTTTCCCATCAACAAATGGACCTGACTGATCTACCGGCAAGGATGCGCCAAGCACGCACTCCTCTTCCTCCCCCCTCAGGCACCGTCATTGCACAAAGTCCGAATTTTCTTCATCATTCTGCAAAAAATATTGTGTAACCACTCTGTTATTCTTACCACTTTCTCCGCGAAATCCGGTGTTCGCACTGTATTTTTGAGGACTCACAAAGTTTGGCATAGGAGCTGGTGGCACCTGATATTGTGGAGTAACTACCTGCTGCGGCTGACTCATAAGTACTTCATTCTGCATCTGTGGAATTAAATTTTGATTTGGCCCATTATTATTCTGAATACTCTTACACTCGTTCTTCCAATGTCCAAGCTTTCCGCACGCATGACAAGAAAACTTTTTCTTCGCTTCCGCTCTATTCATTCGTCCTCTTAATTTACCACCATTCGCCGCTTGATCATTCTGACTCTGCTCTTTTATTTGATTTTCAGTCTGGGTATTTACTTTATTCTCCTGCTGTTCTGCCAATTTTACTTGTGCCCACATCATTTTCTCTTTTAGCTTTCTACGCCTTGCCTCAATATCATCGCCACAATACTTTGCATATTTCAGAATTTCATCAATCGACTTACTCTGCCAGCACAACATGTGCTGTTGAATCATCTGACTAATCTCCGGTTTCAGACCATACACAAACCGATACACAAAATGTCCCATATCCTTATCACCAATGTTCTCAAAACCACTATACTGTTTAAACACCTGTAACAACCGCTCATAATATGCATGAACGGACTCATTTGGCTCTTGAGTTGTTCTATCTATCTTTACCCAATCTGTCTCTTTAGGAGGGATTTTCCCTTTCAGGTAAGTAATTACTTGGTGATATTTCTTCATCACCTCTTCTGAGGTGCTCCTGTCTTCGCGTCTCTAGCATACTCCTCACTTGGCCAATCAACTGTGATCTTACACTCTGTCCACAAATCAGCAGGTACTACAATATCAAATAATCCATCCAGATCCTTCAACAAAACCTTTGAAACCTTCACAAATCTTTCTACTTGTTTATACCATTCAACTGGCTTTTCTCTCAACCTGGGAAAATCATTCGTAAATGACAAAATATCCTGTCTACTCCAGGGGACATGAACATATCCACTACCAGGAACTTCTCTCATTGGACACAATTTCCTTGCTCTTCTAGTTATACTCTTACATAAGAATAATAACTCCTCATCATTGTAAACATTCAATCTTTCTATGCTCACATTGCCAGTTATCATTTCTTCTAATTCTACTTTCAATTTACTGATATCTAGAATCTTTGGTTGTGGATTTCGATTGTCTATTTCCTGTGCCCATCTCTCTACATCTTCAGGGGTAACTACTGTTGAACTTCCAGTTCCTATGGGAACCAGTGATCTCTTTTCTCTCAAATTTGTAGCTATAATTCTCTTCGGAGTTTCAGTTAAAGGTTCTACATTCGGGAGATCCATTAATGAAATAACTGATTCACTCTCACTAGTCTGATCATCCGTAATTATTACTTCATTTCTGGGACTTGTTAACGGAATTGTCACAGTTTAAGGTTTCTGGCAAGTCTTTTTATCTCCATATAATGGGATTACAGGACCAATAGTCACTGATACTGTCAAAGCTTCAGCATTTAAATTTAATTGGCTTACTTTTTGAACTAGTTCTTCTATAGTTTTATTCAAAGCTTCTCTCTCATTATCCTGCAACATTCTATTAAGTGATACATCATGTAAGATTTGTGGGGTTAAAGGCATTCCTATCACTGGTGCACTTGGGGTAACCTTACTAGGTGCTTCTTGATACGGTGGAGGGTTTTTAATCAAAATATCCTCTAACAGCTCATCATCTGATTCACCATAACCTGTCGTATTCATGTGTTTCGTTTTTTCTTTACATTTTCCTCCTAACTGTTTTTCGGCCATTAATACTGGATATAAACCCTCGGTCACGACAGTTCTCCTCCAACGCTTCATTTGTTCTCCACTTGACTCATACGGATATCTAGGTAAAAATCCTCTAAATCTCCGACCACTTCTGTATTTTTCACAATCAAATGCCTCAATTTCCCATTCTTTCAAAGCTTCATACTGTGTCATTCTAGGATTCGGTTCTAGCATATTCATTCGATCTCTCAAATTCTGAAGTATTTTTAAATTAAAAGTACCATGCTCCGGAAAAGCAAAAACACCATCACCTTTAGTATATTCCACCCAATTCTCCAACCATACACACGTGTGATATCCTTTCTCCATCATCATAAAGGAAGCAGGTGTTTTGGGTGGCGGAATAGGAATTCCCTCTCTAGTCATTACAGGCTTGTCTTTCTTAAAGAAATTTTTAATTTTCTTCATTAATGTCATTTTCTTTGGTCTTCCGAACATTTCAGAGGTTTGATATAGGAAAGAGTCTTCCGTATATCTTCTAGCTCTATTACCTATGTTGCGTCCTATGTCAGCACGACTCACACCCGCAGTCAAATCAGGACTCAACATACAATTCTTTTCTGACAAATCCTAGCGCGACTTCTATCTATCAACCAATGAGACTCAGGCTCACGCTCGCAGTCTGACCAATGCCAGCGTGGCTTTTTGTGACGTCAGTATTACTCCTCACTACTGACCCCTCCTTTACAATCTGCTTCTGTTTCACGCCCGCTGTTTCAACCAATCCCAGCGCGGCTCTCTGTGACGTCAGTATAACTCCGGCGACTGACCCTCCCTTCACAATGTAATACGAAAACGTATTTCTTAATACTTTTCATTAAAATTCTTCGTTAATAACAACATAAAAACATTCGATACTCTGTCTGTTCCACTAAACAAAAGGATAGATTTCAATTTATTCTTGAGTTTCAGAAATTACTCTTCTTCTACTGCGAGTAAAACCCCTGTTTACTCTTCATTCAAGCTCAGGAGAACCTGTTACTTCTCCAGTGTCACCCGTATTGGGAAATGAGACCAAAGTTTCACCAGCAAACCCCTTTCGCTATCATCCGCACTCTACTTTTATATGAAAAAGTCCCTAATTTAATACTGCCAGCCCTGCATAGCTTCTCAGCATTATTCCAACAGACGAGTAACCTCACTGCAGTGTGGCTTCTGTCACCACCCGCTATTCATTTCCCGGGATTCTGGACAACATAAAACAAGATGCTAACTCTTTTGTTAAACATAAATCAATAATCAATATTTATCACCAAATTAATCAATAATAACCATAGCTCTGCTACCAGATAACTGATCCAGCGGTGAACCAACAACAGATACTCTACTACCATATACTCACCTGGGCCCATAAAAACACACACATTGAGTAAACCGCTGGAGTGGTTAAAGTTTTATATTTGTACATCACAATGTTCAGGTTTAGTTATTTAATTCTCCTAACTAACCTCTCAGTGATCAAAAAGTTCTTTCCTCTGGTCGATGGACCATTAGTTGAACTAGTTGATGGTGATAATTAACTTAACCCTTAACTATTCTTGGTTTGACGAAAATAATCACAGACTCAGGAAAGTTTTAAATCTTTATCTAAATTAAATGCATGTGAACCATTTCAAAAATACAGTGTAGTCACCCTCATTCTTAGGAGAGAAATTAAATTGATTAAACATCAAAACATATACTTCGGACTCATACAATAATTAATGCTCAGAAAGGGAGAGGACAGAGAGAAAAGAACATTTGCAAATAACGTGGAATTATATTTACCAAGAATGGTGTGAAAGACCAACCCCCTGGCCAAAGGGCTGGTAAGGGTCCCCAGGATAAGTCAGGAGACAAAGACTTCAGGACAGGATTCAGGACAGGATAGATGACCTCTCAAGAATACCGACGATAGCGCCGCACCCCTCTCTGACACTCTCTTCCTCCTCGAGATTCTTCCGCAATCTTCTGATCTAACCCAATTAAGTTAGGATAGAAAGTTCTTCTTCAGCATCTGCATACAAGTCTTCATCCGCATCTCACAGCATCTCTCCCAGACAGCATCTCCGTCTCTCTCTGTGACTAACTAACTAAAGCTACCTTAATTATACCTTCGTTTCCTCATGTTCCACCCACTAAAGTTACAATATCGTCAAAATACCAAATCTAGTTGGTCAGGCAAGGGGGGATGATCATCACACCATGCTTACATGTCGCTATATTCTGTTAAACCATTGTTCGCAAACCCATCCCCTTAATTTTTATTCAAAACTTTATTCCCATCCACTACATGTATCAAACTAGCAACATTAATGACACTACGAAGAATAGAACATCACATCGCTGAACTTTTCACCATCCGTTCCCAGGATATGGCGCTCCAATTTGGCCTCCATTCAAGTGCTTCGTCATTGACCTTCATAGGTTCACTCAGTAGGCATGCGCAAGCGTTGCGTCATTTCATCTAGTCCGGTCATACGAGAAAGGCCCAAATGCGCACTAATAATAAAGTCAAGAGACAAATGTTATTTACACAAAATAAATGGACTCACTGTATACCTCCCACCTCTACTCTTATTCCCGTTCTCTTATTAATATTTTCCCCGCATTAGCATTAGTAAAATAACCTGTTTTAATTTCGGCTAAGCAGATGCCATGCACGCGAGTCTTCAAGACTCCATTTTAGTGTCTTCTACTCATGCGCTAGAATTTCCCTCCAAGCGTTAGCTCGTCATATTGCGTAGATGCAGTTGACGCATGCGCACAATAGTTTCCCCGTTTAAAGCGGTATTAGTCTGTTTTCATTGTTATCCACGTTAGTACACACATAAGCAAGCTTCGCTAACCCGCGTGTTCATGTGGTGCGTATAAATTATTCACTAAATATGATTAGTAACTTTGTTAATGAGTTAAACGAGAGGATTGCCTCCGAGCAAGTCTCTTTCTTACAAGACCTTGCTCCATCAGTATCACTATGAAAATGATTTTTCTCAACGCACTGATATAATTTGATGTATTAAGGTGAAACAGTTCTGCGTGTTAATAAAACTCACTTTTTGAATTTTAAAAAGACTTTATCATACTTTTACACTTTTGCTGTCAGATGTCTTTAAAATGAAGGTGTTTCTAAATTTAAGAGTTGCAGGACACCCTAGTTTGTTCCTTTCTTTAAATTCAATTGTTAGGTGGAGGTATGCACCTTCAGGTAGTAATAATACCGCAATCACTAATAAGGTCCAGTCAAGTCTCAATGAATTAATCCTTGCTCAACCCTTGGTAGCATGTCAGACAAGCGGTCTGGGTTACTTAGGAGACAGGTGTGTAGAGCATTTTATATCACCAAAATAGTAAACAAATAAAAGACAACTCAATAAAAATCCAACACCAATTTATAAAAATAGAGAATCTTGTTATCTTTAAAATGACACCAAAACGACAAGAATCCTATGTAAGGAACCAGAGATATGAATTTTAAAAGATTAAATTAAAAAAAATGTGCATTCTAGCACCAAAAAGCTTAAAATACCACTCGTGGCTATCTAGTCGCGCTTGGCTGGGACAAAGTCAAGGTTTTAAGCCGAGCGCGATGGAGTGCCGGTCAGATAGGTTGAGCACTAGGCCCAGGTCAAGATTTTACCTTCGGACTTAGGGGCATATTAGCAAGACCGGCGATAAAATTATCGCCGTTTAAGCGGCAGGAAACTGCCACTAAAACGGCGATAATGGGCTTGCTAATATGCGTTATAGAATTCCAATAGAAGCCCAGGTTAGATGTCCTGCACATCTAACCTGGGCTGCTATGGAATTCTATGCGCATATTAGCAAGCCCATTATCGCCGTTTTAGCGGCAGTTTCCTGCCGCTAAAGCGGCGATAATTTTATCGCCGGTCTTGCTAATATGCTCCTTAGTCTTTTTCTTGGAGCTTTTCTTTCGACGCCAAGCCCTCGGAATCCTCAGATCCAGAGTTCACTACAACTTCAGTGGCCTACTGCAGTGTGATGCCTCGGTGAGTCCCTGGAAATATTTGTTCTCAGCGGCGATGGCGAGGACTTCTGAAGCTTTCAGAGGGACAAACTAGCACGGTCAGGCTGATTCTCAAGTCGCTGCGGCGGCTTGACTCTCAACATCGAGCTGGTCTTCTGCTGAGGTTTTTAACAAAACTTTGCAAACAGTTCTTAAACTTTCAGAACTTCTTTTGAGATTTTTTTCTTTGTGGTGAAAAGTGTCCAGCAGCACCAGCCAAGGGTCCAGAAGCTCTGGATTGCCTCTTGGGGTCTGGGACTCAATCTCCCACAATGGACCTGGGCAGTCCACTAAAATCCAGTTGTAGCTGGTCAGCTGGAGTAGTCCTCTCTTTGTCTGCTGCAGGAGACTTTCTTCCAGCACTTTTCTACCTGTTGATGATCAGGGAGTCCACTTCTTTTCCTTGATACAGGCACAGCCCTTTCTTGGTGGAGCCTTCATATTGCAGTAGGTGCAGTCCTTCTGAGTGCACGCCTTCTGTGGTTCAGTCCAAGGGTCCAGCAGGGCAGTCCTTCTTCAGATGTTGCAGGCAGGGATCTGAGGCACTCCTGAAGATATCCCATATTTTTTCTCCATTCTGGGCTGGCAAGAAGGGGTGACACCCCAGCCAATAGGGGTAAAGTTATCATACTATGCTATGACCACTTTCTGTGGGTGTGGCATATTGTTTACCAAGAATGCACTGTTCTCATCAAAATCAAAATGGATAAATTCTCTCCTTGTAGTGTGTGTCCGTGTAACCCAACCCAGAGGTGTGACTAACCTTTGACTACACTCTCCTTCCAGCCCTTCACCTATTCTAATCAAGGAGGCTGCCATCTGGCTGGGAATCAAGGAAGTGTGGGCTGTAATGGGTCCTGTGACATCTGTCCTCCTGCTTTTGAAGTCCAGCTTATCTCCACAGCCCCTTTGCTCTCCCTCACTTGTCCAGGAAGCAGATCTCCTCCCACCAAATGGCTGTATTGTTGCAGCCCCAGGCCTCACCACACCTACTCATATGGCAGCCTGGCTCAGGCTGAGAAAGGCTGACTAATCAGAAGAGGCTGCTACTGGGCTGCTTTAGGTAACTTCATGATAGTAAGTTCTAAAACTACATTCCTGTAATAGTTATAATAAATCCAACCTTGGCCAGTTGTTGGATTTATTGTAACCATTATTTTGATATGTTTAATCTTATTGCTAGCTAACTCCAATCAAAAGGTAGACTGTATTAAGTTTAATACCACCTTCCCATGTTAGCCTATGGGCTTAGCAGCACTACAATGGGGGAAACAACTTTGGCTGTTTTTCCCTACCAGGGCATATAAAACATCTTTTATATTGTCCCTGTTTTTTTATAACAATGCACCATACCCTGGGGGCAGCTAGGGCAGACTTTAGGGATGACTTATATGTAATAAAAACATAGTTTTGGACTTCTGAAGTACTTTTAATTCCAAAGTCGAATTTGGGCATAGTTTTATTTTATAACCAGGCTGCAAGTCAGGACTGGCTTTAAATAACACCAGACATCACAGCAGTGCACACTTAAGTGCACTAGGTCCACTGGGGTCTCTAAACCTACATGCCCTATCATATACTAGGGACTTACAAGCAGGCTGTCCTGGCCAATTAGAATTACACCAATTACCATATATTGAGGACCGAGCACAGGCCCTGTGCCTGGTTAGAAGAGCCCAGGGCACTTTCAGAGTCAGTAACCACTAGCATCAGTCAATCAATGGGGGTGATCAGGGTAAAAAGGTTGACTTTCCTACAACTGGTCTAGCCATCCTTGCAGCTGTCCCTGACTGTCCCCCTGCGTGTATGTAAGCAAAATCTGTAGTGTAAGTGTTTGTAAGTATGGTGTGGGTATACTGGTCTTCTGCAGTGTGTTAATCCAGAATTGCTGAATTACTTTCAGGTCACTAGGGCACATAATAACAGTTAGTTTAGGATGTAAGAGGAGGGGCCATAGTGAGTATGGGGTTCGTGCTTTGGGGGCGGGGGCTCCAGGCCTATCCTGTATCCCCTGTAGCTACTGCATGTACCATTTCAGCTGAGCTGCCAGGTAGTAAGTTTTGAAATCTTGGGCACCCAGACCACCATCTGTTGTCGGGCAGAGTAATTTAGGTAGGGCCACCTGTCATCTGCCTCTACCCCATATCAAGTCCATCAGTATTGTATCCAGGTCTCAGAATTTACCCCTGGGGATGATCACTGGAAGTGTTGCATAGTAATATAGCAGGTGGGGTAGTGCCACCATTTTAGTAATTGCTATTCTTCTGACAACCAAGATTGGAAGTGTTTTCCAAAATACCACACTGGCCCTGAAGGCTGCGATGGCTGCACCAATGTTCACCTCCAGGATATCGGGGCTGGTTCCGTAGATCCGGACTCCCAGTTATTTTATTGATGCAGGCTCCCATTGCATTCCGTGTGTGTCTGCTATATCATGTGAGGAAGCACAAACTAGGGAACAAACTGGTTTCGAGTTAGTTGATGCGCAACACAGAGGCATCTCCAAAGGTATTAAGGAGTTGTACAGCTCTCTCACCCAGCGGGTTTGCATGTTTTCAGAAAGAGTAGCATATCATCGGCATACAACGAAATGTGGTGTGTAATGCCTTGGGTAAATATCCCTGTGAAATGGCAGCACAGTCGAGCTCTACACTCCAGTGGTTCAACCGCTATAGCGAATAGCACCGGCAACAGGGGGCAGCCCTATCTGGGGCCTCTTTACACTGGATACTATTCAGATATCACCTGCCCCTTTTGGACTCTTGTGGTGGGCGTGGAATACAATAGCCATGTCCGCCCTATGAATCTCGGTCCAGGTGCCATTTGGGCCATCACAGCATAGAGGTACTCCCACTACAGTCTATCAAAGGCCTTCTCAGTGTCCACAGACATAAACCCAGCCTCTGCTGGAGTATCTGGATCATCCTTCAGGATAGTTAGCAGTCTCTGTATGTTCACCGCCATACTACGGTCAGGGATAAACCCTGATTGAGCAGAGTGAATGAGGATTTGCATATGAGTGAGGAGTCTCTTGGCCATAATCCTACTAAGAATCTTATAATCGACATTCAGCAACGATAGTGATCTGTACACCGTCACATCCATGACCGGTTCCCTGGTTTAAGTAGTGGGATTATTATTGCTTCTTTCATTGAGTGTGGGAGAGAGTGGGCATCCCGTGCTTCCCAGAACATGGTGGTCAATCAGGGAGCAAGCGTTTCAACCAGAAAGCCATCCATTCCCGGTATCTTCCCCCGGGCCATTCTCCTCACCTCCACCCTGATTTTTTCCCCTGTTATGTCACCTCCCAGATCCTCTGAATCCTCAGACATGAGTCAGTAAAGAGATAGCACCTCCAGGAAGTGTTGTGTATAAGCCCCTGTCCCTCCCACTGCTGGACTACAGCGTGGTATAACTAACAAAGGCCGGATTTATCTCATCCTATTTTTAGACCCTATTACCTCGATATGTCAGACCCCCTAGTTTTTCGCAATTTTGCGAATCGCGATAGTCCCACAAAATGTTTGGAAGAACGTGATGCCCACTATTTTTGGCACAGTTGGTGCGATAAAACGCCAAGGGACCGATTCCGACTTTTGTGGTGTGGCACTGGGTCCACCCCACCACCGCACCGACCAAAGCCGTGGTCAGCTGCCCAGCAGATTAGGAGTTTCCTCCTGTCTGTCGGGATTTGTTTTGGATCTTTCCACAGCGGAGCCCAGAAAATGGGCACCGCAATGGGAACGCCAAAAACAGTTCCTGCACAGCATGGACGGTAAAGTCCATGCCGTGCAGGAACTGATGTGCATAGGGGGGGCACATGTTGTGCCTCCTTGTGTGCATCCATAGGGTGTGAGGGACAACTATATCAAGCAGGGTGAGGTAACAGGTATCAATTTGTACCTGTTTGGAGAGGCTGTTGACCCCTAATAAAGTATCTGGCTAATGTTGGCGGATGAGATTGTATCTGCCATAAATTATTGTCTCACCCTGTTCAGTGTCAAAAATTGTAATGCTCATCATATTCAGATATAGACCATCATATATATATATATATATATTAGCCAGATACTTTATTAGGGGGCAACAGCCTCTCCGAACAGGTACAAATTGATACCTGTTACCTCACCCTGCTTAATATAGTTGTCTCCAAGAATTTGACACTGTCGAATAACAATAAGATTCATGCATTGAATGATAACAAGCACTGTATAGTACAGGTACTACACCATACAAGTGCAGGGGTGCCAGTTATATAATTACTAAGGTCCGTTTTTTTGGAGATAAGAGTGTGATATAACGTATATAAACAGACTGACTATTCCAATATGGATGCCATTTTCTCTTCACACTAACAACTGTTGTAAATTTACGAATTACAGTGTTTTACACAAATGCTAATAATTGTATTAAAGAATCTATTCAGACATATGCAACAATCAGTGAATTTAACTGATGGAGGCGCACATACAGCAGGAATTTACATTTTCTTTGTGTATTTCGCCACTCCAATATGGATGCCATTGTACTCGAAGCATAATGAGTCCCTTTTAGCTTTCTGTAAAAAATACTATGTATGACAGTCTGTCCCACAGTTTCAGTGTGTGAGCAAGCCTGCATGGTCAGGCGAAACACGTTACTGAAGAATAAACCAACTGTTGGTATTACAATCTCCTGAGTTAGTGATCGCTTTATTGAAGTTTACTAAGGATTTGATGTCCGGCACGCTCCGCCGGCACCAAGCAATCCAACTGCCTCGGGCGAGGTGAGACAGCAGGAGCACAAACGCAAAGTATATGTATGTATGTATGTATGTATATGTGTATATATATGTATGTATGTATATGTGTATATATATATATTATCTACTGGCGGTCGCCAGTAGATAGTTATAGTTAGGACCTATTTTCCATAGGAAATCTGCAACATTCTATTTGAAATAACGTTGGCGCCGGTAGACGAATCTTCGCGAAAGTTTCCAACTTGTTGGGGCGCTCCGGTCCGCTCCTATCCTGAAAGTCTCGGGGTGATTCGTCAAGCGGGGGCCGAGAAAAAGGGGGTCCCAAAACGTGTTTTCCCCATTCATTTTTCCATAGGAACCTTTAGTCGCAGCTACAGCCCGAACTGCTGAACGGAATTACACCAAATTTGGCAAAGAGGTAGCCCTTGGTTCAGTGTCGTGCCTTTTGCTTAAATGGTGTAAATCCGTTCAGTAGTTCCTGAGAAAATCAAAAGTAAAATCACATATATATCTGGGCGGAGCCTAACCACACATGTCATTGTGAGATCTGATTGGCTGTCAGCACTTCATCCTGGAATTGCTGGCAGCCATCTTGAGACCAATATACATGATAGTACCCCATTGAAATGCATTGTAGTAAATCAAAGATTTTGAGGGTTACCAAAAGGAGAACTATAAAGGGTGATAACAGACTTTAGTTACATTAGAATTCATTTGTTGATGGTACCATACTAATTTCAGGAATTGTGGTGTGTTCTAAGGTGATTTTACCCTGTGAAAAACCTTCTGCTGGGATATCATGAATCATGTTTGAGAGAAAACTATTTTCACATGCTTGTCCCATAGAGTTTTGGAAGGTGCTCCAGAAGCTAAAATGAGAGCATATTTCCTGTAAATTCACATTATCTTTCTCAGTCATGTGAGAATGAAGTCTGACATTCTCAGTAAAACATGTATATCCAACAAGGGCAGAGACTGTCAGTTGATTCCTTTGTGTTCTACTGCAGCTTCCCAGAGTGTTCTAAAGAACAACTAGAGTGCTAACAGCCTTACTTATGACAAAAGTATGGCACACCTGAAGCCATCTTGATTGGAATAAACTGGTAACACTTAAAACATTTAATTTAAAAAGGATCAAAATGATGGGGTTCATTTTGTCATAGAAATTATGGTTAGTGCTGTAGAAAGAAAAATTAGGACATGTTTCAAGTGTGATCTCAAATATCTTCCTGTTATATTTCAACAGGAGCAGCCTGCCAGTTGATGCCTTTGTGTTCTACTGCAGCTTCCCAGAGTGTTCTAAAGAACAACTAGAGCGCTAACAGCCTTACTTATGACAAAAGTATGGCACACCTGAAGCCATCTTGATTGGAATAAACCGGTAACACTTAAAACATTTAATTTAAAAAGGAACAAAATGAGGGGGTTCTTTTTGAAATAGAAATTATGGTTAGTGCTGCAGAAAGAAAAATTAGGGCATGTTTTAAGTGAGATCTCAAATCCTCTTCTATTTCATTAGAAAATTCTGACATGCAGACTGAAACAATTACTTTCAATACCAGCAGCAGACTTCCAGTTAACTCCCTGGTGAGCAGTAGCTTTACTACAGTGATCTAATGAGCAACTAGAGTGCTAACATTCTGAATTTATGGCAAATGTGAGACACATCTGAATGCCTTCTTGATGGAATCAAAGTAAAAACTGAAAGCATTTCCTACTGAGGAGACTGCAGTAAATGAGGAAATTAGGAAACTTCATAACAAAGAAGTCTTCCAAGATGGCCACCAGTGAAAAAAGAGCCCAAATGTAGCACAAATATTACCCAGATGTAGCCCACATATAGCCCAATGACAAAAGTGTCTAAAACACTTTTTATTTTTAGTTTTTGCAGTTTTATGTAGTGCAGACTGGTCAGGTATTGGAGCGTTGCATCTTAAAACATGACCCCCTACACTACAAAAACACCACTGCACTACCCTAAACCCTAAAACACTACCCCCAGCACGACCCCCTACACTACACAAGCACCACTGCACTATCCTAAACCCTAAAACACTACCCCCAGCATGACCCCTACACTACACAAACACCACTGCATTGCCCTAAACCCTAAAACACTACCCCCAGCACGACCCCTACACTGCCCAAACACCACTGCACTGCCCTAAACCCTGAAACATCACCCCCAGCAAGACCCCCTACACTGCCCGAACACCACTGCCCTAAACCCTGAAACACCACCCCCAGCAAGAACCCCTACACTGCCCGAACACCACTGCACTGCCCTAAAGCCTGAAACACCAGCCCCAGCACGACCCCCTACACTGCCCGAACACCACTGCACTGCCCTAAACCGTGAAACACCACCCCCTGCACGACCCCCTACACTGCCCGAACACCACTGCACTGCCCTAAACCCTGAAACACCACCCCCAGCACGACCCCCTACACTGCCCGAACACCACTGCACTGCCCTAAACCCTGAAACACCACCCCTGCACAACCCCTACACTGCCCGAACACTACTGCACTGCCCTAAACCCTGAAACACGACCCCCTACACTGCACGAACACCACTGCACTGCCCTAAACCCTGAAACACTACCCCCAGCAAGACCCCTACACTGCCTGAACACCACTGCACTGCCCTAAACCCTGAAACATCACCCCCAGCAAGACCCCCTACAGTGCCCGAACACCACTGCCCTAAACCCTGAAACACCACCCCCAGCAAGACCCCCTACACTGCCCGAACACCACTGCACTGCCCTAAACCCTGAAACACCACCCCCAGCACGACCCCCTACACTGCCCAAACACCACTGCTCTGCCCAAAACCCTGAAACACCAGCCCCAGCACCACCCCCTACACTGCCCGAACACCACTGCACTGCCCTAAACCCTGAAACACCAGCCCCAGCACGACCCCCTACACTGCCCGAACACCACTGCACTGCCCTAAACCCTGAAACACCAGCCCCAGCACAACCCTGTACACTGAACGAACACCACTGCACTGCCCTAAACCCTGAAACTCCAGCCCCAGCACGACCGCCTGCACTGCCCGAAAACCACTGCACTGCCCTAAACCCTGAAACACCAGCCCCAGAACGACCCCCTACACTGCCCGAACACCACTGCACTGCCCTAAACCCTCAAACACCAGCCCCAGCACGACCCCCTACACTGCCCGAACACCACTGCACTGCCCTAAACCCTGAAACACCAGCCCCAGCAAGACCCCCTACACTGCCCGAACACCACTGCACTAAACCCTGAAACACCACCCCCAGCAAGACCACCTACACTGGCCGAACACCACTGCACTGCCCTAAACCCTGAAACACCACCCCCTGCACGACCCCCTACACTGCCCAAACACCACTGCACTGCCCTAAACCCTGAAACACCACCCCTGCACGACCCCCTACACTGCCCGAACACCACTGCACTGCCCTAAACCCTGAAACACCACTCCTCAGCACGACACCCTACACTGCCCGAACACCACTGCACTGCCCTAAACCCTGAAACACCACCCCTAGCATGACCCCCTACACTGCCCAAACACCACTGCACTGCCCTAAACCCTGAAACACCACCCCCTGCATGACCCCCTACACTGCCGGAACACCACTGCACTGCCCTAAACCCTGAAACACCACCCCCAGCACGACCCCCTACACTGCCCGAACACCACTGCAGTAAACCCTGAAACACCACCCCCAGCAAGACCACCTACACTGGCCGAACACCACTGCACTGCCCTAAACCCTGAAACACCACCCCTGAACGACCCCCTACACTGCCCAAACACCACTGCACTGCCCTAAACCCTGAAACACCACCCCTCAGCACGACACCCTACACTGCCCGAACACCACTGCACTGCCCTAAACCCTGAAACACCACCCCCAGCACGACCCCTACACTGCCCAAACACCACTGCACTGCCCTAAACCCTGAAACACCACCCCCTGTACGACCCCCTACACTGCCGGAACACCTCTGCACTGCCCTAAACCCTGAAACACCACCCCCAGCACGACCCCCTGCACTGCCCGAACACCACTGCACTGCCCTAAACCCTGAAACATCACCCCCAGCAAGACCCCCTACACTGCCTGAACACCACTGCCCTAAACCCTGAAACACCACCCCCAGCAAGACCCCCTACACTGCCCGAACACCACTGCACTGCCCTAAACCCTGAAACACCACCTCCAGCACAACCCCTACACTGCCTGAACACCATTGCTCTGCCCTAAACCCTGAAACACTAGCCCCAGCACGACCCCCTACACTGCCCAAACACCACTGCACTGCCCTAAACCCTGAAACACCACCCCCAGCACGACCCCCTACACTGCCCGAACACCACTGCACTGCCCTAAACCCTGAAACACCAGCCCCAGCAAGACCCCTACACTGCCCGAACACCACTGCACTGCCCTTGACTCTGAAACACCAGCCCCAGCAAGACCCCTACACTGCCCGAACACCACTGCACTGCCCTAAACCCTGAAACACCAGCCCCAGCATGACCCCCTACACTGCCCGAACACCACTGCACTGCCCTAAACCCTGAAACACCAGCCCCAGCACCACCACCTACACTGCCCGAACACCACTGCACTGCCCTAAACCCTGAAACACCAGCCCCAGCACGACCCCCTACACTGCCCGAACACCACTGCACTGCCCAAAACCCTGAAACACCAGCCCCAGCACGACCCCCTACACTGCCCGAACACCACTGTACTGCCCTAAACCCTGAAACACCAGCCCCAGCAGGACCCCCTACACTGCGCGAACACCACTGCACTGCCCTAAACCCTGAAACACCACCCCCTGCACCACCCCCTACACTGCCCGAACACCACTGCACTGCCCTAAACCCTGAAACACCACCCCCAGCACGACCCCCTTTACTGCTCGAACACCACTGCACTGCCCCAAACCCTGAAACACCACCCCCAGCAGGACACCCTACACTGCCCGAACACCACTGCCCTAAACCCTGAAACACCACCCCTGCACGACCCCCTACACTGCCCGAACACCACTGCACTGCCCTAAACCCTGAAACACCACCCCCTGCATGACCCCCTACACTGCCCGAACACCACTGCACTGCCCTAAACCCTGAAACACCACCCCCAGCACGACCCCCTACACTGCCCGAACACCACTGCACTGCCCTAAACCCTAAAGCACCACCCCCAGCACGACCCCCTACACTGCACAAACACCACTGCACTGCCCTAAACCCTAAAACACTACCCCCAGCACGACCCCCTACACTACACAAGCACCACTGCACTATCCTAAACCCTAAAACACTACCCCCAGCATGACCCCTACACTACACAAACACCACTGCATTGCCCTAAACCCTAAAACACTACCCCCAGCACGACCCCCTACACTGCCCGAACACCACTGCACTGCCCTAAACCCTGAAACATCACCCCCAGCAAGACCCCCTACACTGCCCGAACACCACTGCCCTAAACCCTGAAACACCACCCCCAGCAAGACCCCCTACACTGCCCGAACACCACTGCACTGCCCTAAAGCCTGAAACACCAGCCCCAGCACGACCCCTACACTGCCCGAACACCACTGCACTGCCCTAAACTGTGAAACACCACCCCTGCACGACCCCCTACACTGCCCGAACACCACTGCACTGCCCTAAACCCTGAAACACCACCCCCAGCACGACCCCCTACACTGCCCGAACACCACTGCACTGCCCTAAACCCTGAAACACCACCCCCTGCACGACCCCCTACACTGCCCGAACACTACTGCACTGCCCTAAACCCTGAAACACGACCCCCTACACTGCACGAACACCACTGCACTGCCCTAAACCCTGAAACACTACCCCCAGCAAGACCCCCTACACTGCCTGAACACCACTGCACTGCCCTAAACCCTGAAACATCACCCCCAGCAAGACCCCCTACAGTGCCCGAACACCACTGCCCTAAACCCTGAAACACCACCCCCAGCAATACCCCTACACTGCCCGAACACCACTGCACTGCCCTAAACCCTGAAACACCACCCCCAGCACGACCCCCTACACTGCCCGAACACCACTGCTCTGCCCAAAACCCTGAAACACCAGCCCCAGCACGACCCCCTACACTGCCCGAACACCACTGCACTGCCCTAAACCCTGAAACACCAGCCCCAGCACGACCCCCTACACTGCCCGAACACCACTGCACTGCCCTAAACCCTGAAACACCAGCCCCAGCAGAACCCTGTACACTGAACGAACACCACTGCACTGCCCTAAACCCTGAAACTCCAGCCCCAGCACGACCGCCTGCACTGCCCGAAAACCACTGCACTGCCCTAAACCCTGAAACACCAGCCCCAGAACAACCCCCTACACTGCCCGAACACCACTGCACTGCCCTAAACCCTCAAACACCAGCCCCAGCACGACCCCCTACACTGCCCGAACACCACTGCACTGCCCTAAACCCTGAAACACCAGCCCCAGCAAGACCCCTACACTGCCCGAACACCACTGCACTAAACCCTGAAACACCACCCCCAGCAAGACCACCTACACTGGCCGAACACCACTGCACTGCCCTAAACCCTGAAACACCACCCCCTGCACGACCCCTACACTGCCCAAACACCACTGCACTGCCCTAAACCCTGAAACACCACCCCCTGCACGACCCCCTACACTGCCCGAACACCACTGCACTGCCCTAAACCCTGAAACACCACTCCTCAGCACGACACCCTACACTGCCCGAACACCACTGCACTGCCCTAAACCCTGAAACACCACCCCTAGCATGACCCCCTACACTGCCCAAACACCACTGCACTGCCCTAAACCCTGAAACACCACCCCCTGCACGACCCCTACACTGCCGGAACACCACTGCACTGCCCTAAACCCTGAAACACCACCCCCAGCACGACCCCCTACACTGCCCGAACACCACTGCACTAAACCCTGAAACACCACTCCCAGCAAGACCACCTACACTGGCCGAACACCACTGCACTGCCCTAAACCCTGAAACACCACCCCTGAACGACCCCCTACACTGCCCAAACACCACTGCACTGCCCTAAACCCTGAAACACCACCCCTCAGCACGACACCCTACACTGCCCGAACACCACTGCACTGCCCTAAACCCTGAAACACCACCCCCAGCACGACCCCCTACACTGCCCAAACACCACTGCACTGCCCTAAACCCTGAAACACCACCCCCTGTACGACCCCCTACACTGCCGGAACACCTCTGCACTGCCCTAAACCCTGAAACACAACCCCCAGCACGACCCCCTACACTGCCCGAACACCACTGCACTGCCCTAAACCCTGAAACACCACCCCCAGAACGACCCCCTACACTGCCTGAACACCACTGCCCTAAACCCTGAAACACCACCCCCAGCAAGACCCCCTACACTGCCCGAACACCACTGCACTGCCCTAAACCCTGAAACACCACCTCCAGCACAACCCCCTACACTGCCTGAACACCATTGCTCTGCCCTAAACCCTGAAACACTAGCCCCAGCACGACCCCCTACACTGCCCAAACACCACTGCACTGCCCTAAACCCTGAAACACCACCCCCAGCACGACCCCCTACACTGCCCGAACACCACTGCACTGCCCTAAACCCTGAAACACCAGCCCCAGCAAGACCCCTACACTGCCCGAACACCACTGCACTGCCCTTGACTCTGAAACACCAGCCCCAGCAAGACCCCCTACACTGCCCGAACACCACTGCACTGCCCTAAACCCTGAAACACCAGCCCCAGCATGACCCCCTATACTGCCCGAACACCACTGCACTGCCCTAAACCCTGAAACACCAGCCCCAGCACCACCACCTACACTGCCCGAACACCACTGCACTGCCCTAAACCCTGAAACACCAGCCCCAGCACGACCCCCTACACTGCCCAAACACCACTGCACTGCCCAAAACCCTGAAACACCAGCCCCAGCACGACCCCCTACACTGCCCGAACACCACTGTACTGCCCTAAACCCTGAAACACCAGCCCCAGCAGGACCCCTACACTGCGCGAACACCACTGCACTGCCCTAAACCCTGAAACACCACCCCCTACACTGCCCGAACACCACTGCACTGCCCTAAACCCTGAAACACCACCCCCTGCACCACCCCCTACACTGCCCGAACACCACTGCACTGCCCTAAACCCTGAAACACCACCCCCAGCACCACCCCCTTTACTGCTCGAACACCACTGCACTGCCCCAAACCCTGAAACACCACCCCCAGCAGGACGCCCTACACTGCCCGAACACCACTGCCCTAAACCCTGAAACACCACCCCCTGCACGACCCCCTACACTGCCCGAACACCACTGCACTGCCCTAAACCCTGAAACACCACCCCCTGCATGACCCCCTACACTGCCCGAACACCACTGCACTGCCCTAAACCCTGAAACACCACCCCCAGCACGACCCCCTACACTGCCCGAACACCACTGCACTGCCCTAAACCCTAAAGCACCACCCCCAGCACGACCCCCTACACTGCACAAACACCACTGCACTGCCCTAAACCCTAGAACACTACCCCCAGCATGACCCCCTACACTACCCGAACACCACTGCACTACCCTAAACCCTAAAATACTCCCCCCAGCATGACCCCCTACACTACCCAAACACGACTGCACTGCCCTAAACCCTCAAACACTCCCCCCAGCACGACCCCCTACACTACCCGAACACCACTGCACTGCCCTAAACCCTAAAACACTCCCCCCAGCACGACCCCCTACACCTCCCGAACACCACTGCACTGCCCTAAACCCTGAAACACCACCCCCAGCACGACCCCTACACTGCCCGAACACCAATGCACTACCCTAATCCCTAAAACACTACCCCGCACGACCCCGTACACTACCCAAAGACCACTGCACTACCCTAAACCCTAAAACACTACCCCCGCACGACTCCCTACACTACCCAAAGACCACTGCACTACCCTAAACCCTAAAACACGACCTCCTACACTACACAAACACCACTGCACTACCCTAAACCCTAAAACACTACCCCTACACTACACAAACACCACTGCACTACCCTAAACCCTAAAAAACTACCCCCAGCACGAACCACTACACTACCCAAACAGCACTGCACTACCCTAAACCCTAAAACACTACCCCCAGCAGTACCCCCTACACAACCCAAACACCACTGCACTACCCTAAACCCTAAAACACTACCCCCAGCAGTACCCCCTACACTACCCAAACACCATTGCACTACCCTAAACCCTGAAACACCACCCCCTGCATGACCCCCCACACTGCCTGAACACCACTGCACTGCCCTAAACCCTGAAACACCACCCCCTGCACCACCCCCTACACTGCCCGAACACCACTTCACTGCCCTAAACCCTGAAACACCACCCCCTGCACTGCCCCCTACACTGCCCGAACACCACTGCACTGCCCTAAACCCTGAAACATCACCCCCAGCAAGACCCCCTACACTGCCTGAACACCACTGCCCTAAACCCTGAAACACCACCCCCAGCAAGACCCCCTACACTGCCCGAACACCACTGCACTGCCCTAAACCCTGAAACACCACCTCCAGCACAACCCCCTACACTGCCTGAACACCATTGCTCTGCCCTAAACCCTGAAACACTAGCCCCAGCACGACCCCTACAGTGCCCAAACACCACTGCACTGCCCTAAACCCTGAAACACCACCCCCAGCACGACCCCCTACACTGCCCGAACACCACTGCACTGCCCTAAACCCTGAAACACCAGCCCCAGCAAGACCCCCTACACTGCCCGAACACCACTGCACTGCCCTTGACTCTGAAACACCAGCCCCAGCAAGACCCCCTACACTGCCCGAACACCACTGCACTGCCCTAAACCCTGAAACACCAGCCCCAGCATGACCCCCTATACTGCCCGAACACCACTGCACTGCCCTAAACCCTGAAACACCAGCCCCAGCACCACCACCTACACTGCCCGAACACCACTGCACTGCCCTAAACCCTGAAACACCAGCCCCAGCACGACCCCCTACACTGCCCAAACACCACTGCACTGCCCAAAACCCTGAAACACCAGCCCCAGCACGACCCCCTACACTGCGCGAACACCACTGCACTGCCCTAAACCCTGAAACACCACCCCCTACACTGCCCGAACACCACTGCACTGCCCTAAACCCTGAAACACCACCCCCTGCACCACCCCTACACTGCCCGAACACCACAGCACTGCCCTAAACCCTGAAACACCACCCCCAGCACCACCCCCTTTACTGCTCGAACACCACTGCACTGCCCCAAACCCTGAAACACCACCCCCAGCAGGACGCCCTACACTGCCCGAACACCACTGCCCTAAACCCTGAAACACCACCCCCTGCACGACCCCCTACACTGCCCGAACACCACTGCACTGCCCTAAACCCTGAAACACCACCCCCTGCATGAACCCCTACACTGCCCGAACACCACTGCACTGCCCTAAACCCTGAAACACCACCCCAGCACGACCCCTACACTGCCCGAACACCACTGCACTGCCCTAAACCCTAAAGCACCACCCCCAGCACGACCCCCTACACTGCACAAACACCACTGCACTGCCCTAAACCCTAGAACACTACCCCCAGCACGACCCCTACACTACCCGAACACCACTGCACTACCCTAAACCCTAAAATACTCCCCCAGCATGACCCCCTACACTACCCAAACACGACTGCACTGCCCTAAACCCTCAAACACTCCCCCAGCACGACCCCATACACTACCCGAACACCACTGCACTGCCCTAAACCCTAAAACACTCCCCCCAGCACGACCCCCTACACCTCCCGAACACCACTGCACGGCCCTAAACCCTGAAACACCACCCCCAGCACGACCCCCTACACTGCCCGAACACCACTGCTCTGCCCAAAACCCTGAAACACCAGCCCCAGCACGACCCCCTACACTGCCCGAACACCAATGCACTACCCTAATCCCTAAAACACTACCCCCGCACAACCCCGTACACTACCCAAAGACCACTGCACTACCCTAAACCCTAAAACACTACCCCCGCACGACTCCCTACACTACCCAAAGACCACTGCACTACCCTAAACCCTAAAACACGACCTCCTACACTACACAAACACCACTGCACTACCCTAAACCCTAAAACACTACCCCTACACTACACAAACACTACTGCACTACCCTAAACCCTAAAAAACTACCCCCAGCACGAACCACTACACTACCCAAACACCACTGCACTACCCTAAACCCTAAAACACTACCCCCAGCAGTACCCCCTACACAACCCAAACACCACTGCACTACCCTAAACCCTAAAACACTACCCCCAGCAGTACCCCCTACACTACCCAAACACCATTGCACTACCCTAAACCCTGAAACACCACCCCCTGCATGACCCCCACACTGCCCGAACACCACTGCACTGCCCTAAACCCTGAAACACCACCCCCTGCACCACCCCCTACACTGCCCGAACACCACTTCACTGCCCTAAACCCTGAAACACCACCCCCTGCACTGCCCCTACACTGCCCGAACACCACTGCACTGCCCTAAATCCTGAAACACCACCCCCAGCACGACCCCCGTTACTGCTCGAACACCACTGCACTGCCCCAAACCCTGAAACACCACCCCCAGCACGACCCCCTACACTGCCCGAACACCACTGCCCTAAACCCTGAAACACCACCCCCTGCACAGCCCCCTACACTGCCCGAACACTACTGCACTGCCCTAAACCCTGAAACACCACCCCCTGCATGACCCCCTACACTGCCCGAACACCACTGCACTACCCTAAACCCTGAAACACCACCCACTGCATGACCCCCTACACTGCCCGAACACCACTGCACTGCCCTAAACCCTAAACACCACCCCCAGCACGACCCCTACACTGCCCGAACACCACTGCACTGCCCTAAACCCTAGAACACTACCCCCAGCACGACCCCCTACACTACCCGAACACCACTGCACTACCCTAAACCCTAAAATACTCCCCCAGCATGACCCCTACACTACCCAAACACGACTGCACTGCCCTAAACCCTCAAACACTCCCCCAGCACGACCCCCTACACTACCCGAACACCACTGCACTGCCCTAAACTCTAAAACACTCCCCCAGCATGACCCCCTACACTACCCAAACACCACTGCACTGCCCTAAACCCTAAAACACTACCCCCCGCACGACCCCTACACTACCCAAACACCAATGCACTACCCTAATCCCTAAAACACTACCCCGCACGACCCCTACACTACCCAAAGACCACTGCACTACCCTAAACCCTAAAACACTACCCCGCACGACTCCCTACATTACCCAAAGACCACTGCACTACCCTAAACCCTAAAACACGACCTCCTACACTACACAAACACCACTGCACTACCCTAAACCCTAAAACACTACTCCCTACACTACACAAACACCACTGCACTACCCTAAACCCTAAAAACTACCCCCAGCATGAACCACTACACTACCCAAACACCACTGCACTACCCTAAACCCTAAAACACTACCCCCAGCAGTACCCCCTACACAACCCAAATACCACTGCACTACCCTAAACCCTAAAACACTACCCCCAGCAGTACCCCCTACACTACCCAAACACCATTGCACTACCCTAAACCCTAAAACACTACCCCCAGCAGTACCCCTAAACTACCCAAACACCACTGCACTACCCTAAATAACTACCCCCAGCATGACCCCCTACACTACCCAAACACCACTGCACTACCCTAAACCCTAAAACACTACCCCCAGCACGACCCCTACACTACCCAAACACCACTGCACTACCCTAAACCCTAAAACACTCCCCCAGCACGACTCCCTACACTACCCAAACACCACTGCACTACCCTAAACCTACCCCCAGCATGACCCCTACACTACACAAACACCACTGCACTACCCTAAACCCTAAAACACTACCCCCAGCACGACCCTCTTCACTACCTAAACACAACTGCACAATTTGTTACAGGCATTGCAACGCAGGCCTGTGGTGCTTACTGGAAGTACCTGGTGGGCTAGTTGGGCCCCAGGGACCTTCAGGATTCAAGGTGACCTAATCCCCCAACTTAAAATGCTCCACGGGGCACGTTTGCACAGTGGTGAAGGGAGGGGGCGGGGTCTCAGGTGACATGTGCGCAAACACGCCCTGTGGTGCGTTTTAAGTTGGGGAATTAATTCCCTTTGAATCCTGAGGGACCCTGGGGGCCAACTAGCCCACCAGGTACCTTCAGTAAGCACAACAGAGTTGCGTTGCAGAGAGGTGAAAAAAGGTGCGTGGCCTCGGAACGCCTCTCTGCAACTCAGCTCTGTGGTCCTAACTATAGGTACCTGGGGGCTAGTTGGGCCCCAGGGACCCTCAGGATTCAAGGGGACTTAATCCCGCAACTTAAAACGCGCCACGGGCGCGTTTGCACACATGTCACCTCAGGCCCCCTCCCTTCACCACTGTGCAAACGCGCCCTGTAGCGCGTTTTAAGAGGTAGTTTTAATCCCCCTGCCCTATTATGTACTAGGGACTTGCAGAGGAGGTCATGCTAATCACAGGGGTACCCCAACGCATAGTGTTCCCTAGTGTATGTAGGTGATTTCACTGTATTCTAAGTGTCTTTTAGCATAGCACTGGCTCTGGTTAGTCAGTCAGTTACCACCATTACCCGTCTGAAAAAGTTGTGGGCACAGGATGATTTTGCAACAAGGCCTCTTTCTGCTCCACTGTTGGTTCTTTCTGCACATCTTTTGCTTCTTTCTGTGCGTTTTTTCTTCTTTCTTCACATGTCCTACCTCTGTAGGCATAGTTAGAAACTAGCATTTTAAAAAACCTTTGAAATTCACTTAAAAAATCATAGGTTTCAGGCACGTTATAATTAGAAATTAGCATTTAAAAAACCTTTGAAATTCACTGAAAAAACCATAGGTTTTAGGGACAGTTATAGTTAGTTGGACATTTCACTCGTACAAAACCATAGAAATTCCCCCGTTATAGTTAGTTCAGCTAACTATAACTCGCGCCCCCGCAATGCACTGCTGATGACGTCACATATTACATCACTCATGACATGGTCAGTGACATCTCCAAATCACAAAGAAGAGACAAGGGTATAAGCCTTCTCTGACTCCCCTATCGTCACTTAAATCTCACACTACAGAGAAGGACTAAACACAACGAACATTGCCGGAGGTGCTGAACTCCACAAAACCTCCTACATATACCGACCACTAGTCATTATTACAAAGACAACAAGAAACAGGGAAAGACAAAAATGTCTTAATACTGCCCTCACACACTTTGCAGTGTCATGCTTCATCATAGGGCCGCATCAAACACCCAGGTGCAGACCAACACGCTGAGTGGAGCGCAAATAATCTTTTTTATATGTGGATGAAGATTAGTGGTGAAGACACAGTATATATAAAAGAACATATACGACAATGACAAACATAGGAAGGAATATTCCCTTCAGAATGGGACCAAACAGTGCAGACACATATAATTAAAACTACCTAAAGGGCAACCATAATCATTCTTTATTCCTGTCACCCCTTGGTAGGATTAAAAATAAAATAATAGGGTATTCCGGGGAGGTAAACGCCCCTATACCCCTGCTGCGAATACCAACATGTTTCTGCCAATTTCTATGTGTCCACTGATGACATCTCAAATGACATCACTGATGACATCATCCATGTGATAATTTCATGCATCTTCTCACACCCTAATATAACTTTTGATACACCCACTCTAAATTACAGACTGCCATTCTCAAAACCATAGTCACTCCAACACCAAAAACTACATACCCACTCACTGATTCTTAGGTCTACACACACATCCACTCACTCACCCGTACAGTCACTCATACTTACAGTCACTCAGTACAGGACTATCATATGCACTCATACACCTATATAAACACTCACACACCGCCACTAATCCATAGAGGTACTCACACACCTAGTCAGTCATGCAAAAAATTAATCACACACCCATTTACTCACCTATACAGTTATACACACACCAGCTCACTTACTCATACAAATACTAGCACATTCTTACGCTCTTATACAATAACTGATACAAGCACACACGCATCCATACAGCCACTCTCACTATCACACACTCTCACTTATAGCCATTTAAATACTCTAACACACATATATACTGCCTTTTACATATGTAGTTACTCGCACATGTACCACTGAGATATACATTCACTCACTAACACACCCATACACACACTCACCCACCCAAGCAGTTCATCACAGATGCACTCTTGAAATCATGCACCCAGTGAATCACCCACTCACACATCTATATACAGAGTCACACACACCCCACCCACACAAACACTCAGGCAGCCATACAGATACTCAGAGAACCAATCAATAACCCATATAGACACTCATGTAGCTATTCGCAAATCCATGCATCCACTTACACACCAACAAACAGACGGATACAGACATTCACACAGTTTAGTCACTAACCCATGCATTCAGTAAGATACGTTTAATCACTCACTTGTAGAGTCAGTCACTTACGTACTAAATCATCCATTCAGACACTTATACACCCACTCATTCTTCAATACGCCTTTCCCTATATATATTAAACATATTTAAACTTTACAGAAACACACAGTCACTGGATGATGTCATCAGTGATGTCATCAGTGATGTCATTTGAGATGTCATCAGTGATGTCATCAGTGATGTCACTGACCATGTCATGAGTGATGTAATATGTGACGTCATCAGCAGTGCATTGCGGGGCGCGAGTTATAGTTAGCTGAACTAACTATAACGGGGGAATTTCTATGGTTTTGTACGAGTGAAATGTCCAACTAACTATAACTGGCCCTAAAACCTATGGTTTTTCAGTGAATATATATATATATATATATATATATATATATATATATATATACATCCACATTAATCCTTCCAGATTACAGAAACCGCACTCACAAAGTATAGTCTTCTCCAATTAATTTATTTTCCACAAAGTATCCAGTTCGAGGAACAACCGACGCGTTTCGTAAACACAGTTTACTTGATCACCGTGATCAAGTAAACTGTGTTTATGAAATGCGTCGGTTGTTCCTCGAACTGGATACTTTGTGGAAAATAAATTAATTGGAGAAGACTATACTTTGTGAGTGCGGTTTCTGTAATCTGGAAGGATTAATGTGGATGTAATTAATACGGCGGGGCTCTGCCTTGGAACCTGCACCGGATTGAGAGCGCCAGGGGTCCGTACGAACTCGAGCCAGGAGGGAGTAATATATATATATATATATATATATATCCTACTGGCGGTCGCCAGTAGGTAGTTATAGTTAGGACCTAGTTTCCATAGGAAAAGCGTTTTTTGTTTTCTCAATAACTTTGGCGCTGGTTGACAAATCTTCGCAAAATTTTCAAAACTAGTGATCAGCTCCGGTCAGCTCCTGTCTTGAAAGTTTCGGGGTGATTTGCCAAGCGGGGGCCGAGAAAAAAGGGGGGTCCCAAAACGCGTTTTCCCCATGTTATTTTCCATAGGAAACTTTAGACAAAGCTACAGCCCGAACTGCTGAACGGAATTACACCAAATTTGGCAAAAAGGTAGGTCTTGGTTCAGAAAGAGTCCTTTTTGTTAAATGGTGTAAATCCGTTCAGTAGTTTTTGAAATATTAAAGGAAAAAGAAAGGAAAAAGAAATATCGATATCTGGGTGGAGCCTAACCACACATGTCATCGTGAAATCTGATTGGCTGTCAGCACTTCATCCAGGAAATGCTGGCAGCCATCTTGGGACTAGGTTGAACCAGAGTCCTAAGAAAACAGTTAAACAAAGATGAAAAACAAGAAAAGGGGGCAGGGTAGGAACACCCTGACCCCTAGGCCTGCTCAGGGGTCCCACAAGGACCCCCAGCCCAAAAACATGTTAAGAAATGTCCGAATTCGCGCTGGGTGCGCGAATCCGGAAGAAAAAATGAAAAACAAGCATTGGCATCACCAATAGGTCTAGCCGTTGGGACCTTATAAGTGTTTAGCAAGAGATATTGGCAATGTTTCTAAGGTATGTTGTAGAGAGCGAGAGAGAGACTGACTGACAGAGAGAGACTGACTGACTGACAGAGACTGACTGAGAGAGAGACTGACTGCCTGAGATTGACAGAGAGAGAGAGAGAGAGACTGACTGCCTGAGACTGACAGAGAGAGAGAGAGAGAGACTGACTGCCTTAGACTGACAGAGAGAGAGAGAGACTGACTGCCTGAGACTGACAGAGAGAGAGAGAGAGAGAGAGACTGACTGCCTGAGACTGACAGAGAGAGAGAGAGAGAGAGATTGACTGCCTGAGACTGACAGAGAGAGAGAGACTGACTGCCTGAGACTGACAGAGAGAGAGAGAGAGAGAGACTGACTGCCTGAGACTGACAGAGAGAGAGAGAGAGAGACTGACTGCCTGAGACTGACAGAGAGAGAGAGAGAGAGAGACTGACTGCCTGAGACTGACAGAGAGAGAGAGAGAGAGAGACTGACTGACAGAGAGACTGACTGACTGACAGAGAGACTGACTGACAGAGTGAGAGACTGACTGACAGACAGAGTGACAGACAGAGTGACAGACAGAGTGACAGACAGAGTGACAGACAGAGTGACAGACAGAGTGAGTGACAGACAGAGTGAGTGACAGACAGAGTGAGTGACAGACAGAGTGAGTGACAGACAGAGAGAGTGACAGACAGAGAGAGTGACTGACAGAGAGAGTGACTGACAGAGAGAGTGACTGACAGAAGAGAGAGTGACTGACAGAAGAGAGAGTGACTGACAGAAGAGAGAGTGACTGACAGAAGAGAGAGTGACTGACAGAAGAGAGTGACTGACAGAAGAGAGAGTGACTGACAGAAGAGAGTGACTGACAGAGAGAGAGAGTGACTGACAGAAGAGAGAGTGACTGACAGAGAGAGAGACTGACTGACAGAGAGAGAGACTGACTGAGAGAGTGACTGACTGACAGAGAGAGAGACTGACTGACTGACAGAGAGAGAGACTGACTGACAGAGAGAGAGACTGACTGACAGAGAGAGAGACTGACTGACAGAGAGAGAGAGACTGACTGAGAGAGAGACTGACTGAGAGAGAGACTGACTGAGAGAGAGACTGACTGAGAGAGAGACTGACTGAGAGAGAGACTGACTGAGAGAGAGAGACAGAGAGAGACTGACTGAGAGAGAGACTGACTGAGAGAGACTGACTGACAGAGAGAGAGACTGACTGACAGAGAGAGAGACTGACTGACAGAGAGAGAGACTGACTGACAGAGAGAGAGACTGACAGAGAGAGAGACTGACTGACAGAGAGACTGACTGACAGAGAGACTGACTGACAGAGAGAGTGACTGACAGAGAGAGTGACTGACAGAGAGAGTGACTGACAGAGAGACTGACTGACAGAGACTGAGAGAGAGACTGACTGACAGAGAGAGACTGACTGACTGAGAGAGAGACTGACTGACAGAGACTGACTGACAGAGACTGACTGACAGAGACTGACTGAGAGAGAGACTGACTGCCTGAGACTGACAGAGAGAGATACTGACTGACAGAGAGAGACTGACTGACAGAGAGAGACTGACTGACAGAGAGAGAGAGACTGATTGACAGAGAGAGAGACTGACTGATTGAGAGAGACTGACTGACTAAGAGAGACTGACTGACTGAGAGAGACTGACTGACTGAGAGAGACTGACTGTGAGAGAGACTGACTGACAGTGAGAGAGACTGACTGACAGTGAGAGAGACTGACTGAGTGAGAGAGACTGAGTGAGAGAGACTGACTGAGTGAGAGAGAGAGAGACTGACTGAGAGACTGACTGACTGAAAGAGACTGACAGAGAGACTGACTGACAGAGAGAGGGACTGACAGAGAGACTGACTGACAGAGACTGAGAGAGAGACTGACTGACAGAGAGAGACTGACTGACTGAGAGAGAGACTGACTGACAGAGACTGACTGACAGAGACTGACTGAGAGAGAGACTGACTGCCTGAGACTGACAGAGAGAGCGAGAGAGAGAGACTGACAGAGAGAGAGACTGACTGACAGAGAGAGAGACTGACTGACAGAGAGAGACTGACTGACAGAGAGAGACTGACTGACAGAGAGAGAGACTGATTGACAGAGAGAGAGACTGACTGACTGAGAGAGACTGACTGACTAAGAGAGACTGACTGACTGAGAGAGACTGACTGTGAGAGAGACTGACTGACAGTGAGAGAGACTGACTGAGTGAGAGAGACTGACTGAGTGAGAGAGACTGAGTGAGAGAGACTGACTGAGTGAGAGAGAGAGAGACTGACTGAGAGACTGACTGACTGAAAGAGACTGACAGAGAGACTGACTGACAGAGAGAGGGACTGACAGAGAGACTGACTGACAGAGACTGAGAGAGAGACTGACTGACAGAGAGAGACTGACTGACTGAGAGAGAGACTGACTGACAGAGACTGACTGACAGAGACTGACTGAGAGAGAGACTGACTGCCTGAGACTGACAGAGAGAGCGAGAGAGAGAGACTGACAGAGAGAGAGACTGACTGACAGAGAGAGACTGACTGACAGAGAGAGACTGACTGACAGAGAGAGAGACTGATTGACAGAGAGAGAGACTGACTGACTGAGAGAGACTGACTGACTAAGAGAGACTGACTGACTGAGAGAGACTGACTGTGAGAGAGACTGACTGACAGTGAGAGAGACTGACTGAGTGAGAGAGACTGACTGAGTGAGAGAGAGAGAGAGACTGAGAGAGAGAGAGACTGACTGACTGAGAGACTGACTGACTGAAAGAGACTGACAGAGAGATAGACTGACTGACAGAGAGAGAGACTGACTGACTGACAGAGAGAGAGGAAACCTGCTCTCGCTACAATGAAGCAAAGCAGGATTGCATGTCAGCAGCTCCCCTTGCTCAAAAGCAATGCCGGCTCCCGCAGGAGGCGGGCAGCCGGCAGGACCGTGGGGGCATTGGGGCTCCCCCCACGGTCCCCAACACAACGGGCCGGCCCCGGGGGATGGGGTCCCCGGGGCCAGAAGTGGCCCAGGAGGGGGGCCACACGGCCCCCCTTCAATATTAAAATTTAAAAAATAAAAATAAATAAAGAGGCACAGCCCCGGGGATGGGGTCCCTGGGGCCAATAGAGGCCTAAGGAGGGGGCCACGCAGCCCCCTCCTTAAAAATAAAAAAATAAAAATGTGGCCATGCCCCGGGGATGGGGTCCCCGGGGCCGAAATTGGCCTCGGGAGGAGGCCGCGCGGCCCCCTTCCAGTTTTTATTTTAAATGTAAAAAAGAGCAGGCCCTGGGGTCCCCAGGGCCCCAAATAATGTAAAGAAGGGGGCCACACAGCCCCCTTGTAAAAAGCCGGCATTGCGCCGGAGGCCCGCCCCTCCCTGCAGCACTCAGCAAACGCGCCCCCCTGGTGTGTTGTAAGTTGGGGAATTAATTCTCCTTGAATACTGAGGGTCCCTGGGGGCCAACTAGCCCACCAGGTACCTCCAGTATGCGCCACAGAGCTGCGTTGCAGAGAGGTGTTCCGAGGCCACGCCCCTTTTACACCTCTCTGCAACGCAGCTCTGTGGTAGCTTACTGGAGGTACCTGGTGGGCTAGTTGGCCCCCAGGGACCCTCAGGACTCAAGGGGAATTAATCCCCCAATTTACAACGTGCCAGGGGCGCGTTTGCACAGTGGTGCAGGGAGGGGCAGGGCCTGACATAGCAAGTGTGCAAACGCGCCCTGGCACATTGTAAGTTGTGGGATTAAGTCCCCTTCAATCCTGAGGGTCCCTGGGGGCCAACTAGCCCACCAGGTACCTCCAGTAGCGCCACAGAGCTGCGTTGCAGAGAGTGGTCTGAGGCCATGCCCCTTTTACACCTCTCTGCAACACAGCTCTGTGGTGCTTACTGGAGGTACCTGGTGGGCTAGTTGGCCCCAGGGACCCTCAGGATTCAAGGGACTTAATCCCCCAATTTACAATGCGCCAGGGGCGCGTTTGCACAGTGGTGCAGGGGGCGGGCCTGGCATAACAAGTGTTCTAACGCGCCCTGGCGTGTTGTAAATTGGGGGATTAAGTCCTCTTCAATCCTGAGGGTCCCTGGGGCCAACTAGCCCACCAGGTACCTCCAGTAAGCACCACAGAGCTGCGTTGCAGAGAGGTGTAAAAGGGGCGTGGCCTCGGAACACCTCTCTGCAACGCAGCTCTGTGGCGCATACTGGAGGTACCTGGTGGGCTAGTTGGCCCCCAGGGACCCTCAGTATTCAAGGAGAATTAATTCCCCACCAGGTACCTCCAGTAAGCGCCACAGAGCTGCGTTGCAGAGAGGTGGTCTGAGGCCACGCCCCTTTTTACACCTCTCTGCAACGCAGCTCAGTGGCGCTTAATGGAGGTACCTGGTGGCCTAGTTGGCCCCCAGGGACCCTCAGGATTCAAGGGGACTTAATCCTCCAACTTAGAACACGCCAGAGGGTGCGTTTGCAGAGTGCTGCAGGGAGGGGGTGGGGCCTGATATAACAAGTTAGCAATCCTGCTGTGTGGGACTTACTGGAGGTAATAAAAGGGGTAGTTGGCCCCCAAGGTTGACGTTGGGGGCTAACTATCCCTCCTGTTACTTCCGCTAAATCCCACACAGTGGGATTGCTAAAAGGTCTTTGAAGGCCACGCTCAGCTTTCTCCACCACTCTGCAAACGCGACTGCTATGTTATAGTTAGAAATTAGCATTTAAAAAACCTTTGAAATTCACTGAAAAAACCATAGGTTTCAGGGACGTTATAGTTAGAAATTAGCATTTAAAAAACCATTGAAATTCACTGAAAAAACCATAGGTTTCAGGCACGTTATAGTTCTGTGTGTTTCTTTAAAGTTTAAATATGTATTATATATATGCCAAGGTGTATTGAAGAATGAGTGGGTGTATAAGTGTCTGGATGGAGGATTTAGTAGGTGCGTGACTGACTGTTTAAGTGAGTGATTACATGTGTCTTACTGAATGCATGGGTTAGTGACTAAACTGTGTGAATGTCTGTATCAGTCTGTCTGTTGTTGTATAAGCTGCTGCATGGGTTGGTCAGTAGCTACATGAGTGTCTATATGGGTTATCGATTGGTTGCCTGAGTATTTGTATGGGTGCCTGAGTGTGTGTGGGTGGGTGGGTGGGAGGTGTGTGACTGTGCATAGATGTTTGAGTGGTTGATTCACTGGGTGTATGGGTTCAAGAGTGCATGTGGAAACAGCTGTATGGGTGGGTGAGTGTGTGTGTATGGGTGTGTTGGTGAGTGAATGGATGTCTCAGTGGTACATGTCCAAGTAACTACATATGTAAAAGGCAGTGTATGTGAGAGTTGGAGTATATAAATGACTATACGTGAGAGTCCGTGATTGTGAGAGTGGCTGTATGGATGAGTGTGTACTTGTATCAGTGATTGTATAAGAGAGTAAGTATGCGTTTATTTCTGTTTGAATAAGTGATGTGGTGTGTGTATAACTGTATAGGCAGCAACCATGATGGCCGCTCGGAGCTGTAGCTCCGTAGCGAACCCTCACGTCAGCTTCCAGAGCGGCGCTCCACCGCGCTTTAATTCCCACCCAGTCCAATAATTCCGTAACCGGAATACAGGCGGATCACCGGAGTCTTAACATCACCCTTCTCCGTCCGTCCATCACTGAGAAATGAGCCGAGACGTCCCCGCCAGTGAACATGCCAAGATGGCGCCCAGGGAGCTGTGAGTCCATGCCCGGCCGTAAGAATGGGCTCCACGAGGCCACTGACCTCCGTTTCACCTTCAGACAGCGCCCCCCCCACCCATCTCGAAACGTTGCCGGCTGGCCCTACTGGGGAGAAAAACTCTGCATTGTGAATTTCGTTTACCTGCACCGCTTGTGAGGCACGAATGCGGCTGGAGGGGGAGGGGCCTGCGGGCCCGACCTGCGGTGTCCCCAGGGACCGAGCCCGGAACTGGGAGGTACGTAGACTTTGGCAGCAGCCGCGCTCCGTCCCACTACATGCAAAATACTCCTCTGAACAGAGACGATTCCAGACCATCCACCGCCAGGGATGACCCTCGATCGTTTTTCTCCTTTTTACTGGACTGCCTTAAATATATATATATATATATATATATAAATATATATATATATATATATATATATATATATATATATATATATATATATATAAATATATATATATATATATGTGTAAATATGTATTATATAATTGCCCAAGCCCAATTGCTGTTAAAATGTAATCCTGTGTGAATTTACTATTTGTATATATAGAACTCTAACCACTAGTATATGTAGTAGATCTTTGTACTTACTACCATTCCTATGTGATTTTAGAGTTTATCTTGTTTGTATCTCTTCCTTGAGTGACTTTACAACTTGTACATGTGCAATTTTTTCCTGTTTATATCTCTTCCTTGAGTGACTTTACACCTTGTACATTTGCAATTTTCTTCTGTTTGTATCTCTTATGTAACTCATGTAATCCAAAGTCCTTATGTAACGCAACTGGTTCTTTTGTAAAGCGCTCTGACACCTTCGGGTAATATTTGCGCTATATAAAATCGCATTAAATAATATAAAATAAATAAATAAAAAAATGGAAGTGTGATTGATTCTTTGCATGACTAGGTGTGTGAGTAACTCTGGATGAGTGGTGGTGTGTGAATGTCTGTATAGGTGTATGAGTGCATATGATATTGTTGTATTGATGAGTGACTGCATGTATGAGTGATTGTATGGGTGAATGAGTGGATGTGTGTGTAGACCTAGGAATCAGTGAGTGCGTATGTAGTAACTGGTATTGGTGTGTCGATGGTTTCGAAAATAGTAGTCTGTATTTTACAGTGGGTGTATCAAAGGTTATATTAGAGTGTGAGGAGGTGCATCAGATTTTCACGTAGATGATGTCATCAGTGATGTCATCAGTGATGTCATTTGAGATGTCATCAGTGATGTCATCAGTGATGTCACTGACCATGTCATGAATGATGTAATATGTGACGTCATCAGCAGTGCATTGCGGGGCGCGAGTTATAGTTAGCTGAACTAACTATAACGGCGGAATTTCTATGGTTTTGTACGAGTGAAATGTCCAACTAACTATAATGTCCCTGAAACCTATGGTTTTTTCAGTGAATTTCTAAGGTTTTTTAAATGCTAATTTCTAACTATAACGTGCCTGAAACCTATGGTTTTTTCAGTGAATATATATATATATGAGCAAGGGTACTAGGTATCCGAAACGCGTCAGGTTCGAGGTTGCATTAATAAAGAAACATCTAGCCTCATATTGTTGGGCTCGTGTCTCTGTTCGCCAGTTGCATGGAAGTGCAGAGATTTTGGAGCATTTTATATATATATATATATATATACACATACACACTGTGAGAAGTTGGCCTGGCATATGCTGTCCACTAATTATAGTGGGCACCGTGCACCAGTCCAAATCGACTCTTATGGTAGGTAGGTTAAAGACAACCTTATTGAAAGCTATCCTAGTGGTAGCTATGGAGAGCAGCCTTCAGGCTAAGTCTTGAAGGAATGTAAAGCAGCTTGTTTTACCAGTCTATAATCTCTTGAGTGACCAAATGAAAGAGCACCACACCAGGTATATATTCAAAATATATGTATTTATTACTAAACACACCCCTCTAGTCTCTTTATGAGGCTAGAGTTCGAAGTACATAGGTTATAAGATCTTAAATCACAGTAATAGCACAAATACACGTTTGGGCCCTAGGGGCGTACCAAACCATATACCAATAAAGTGGTATGCGAACCACGACTGAACTAGACACTAGGCCTAGAGCCTCTAGAAGTGCTTGGACCACAAGGAACCACCCAAGGTAGTGACACAGGGGACCCACGGGAGACGCGTGCAGTGTAAATACACAACCGCGATACGCCGTTAACTTCTATGGAGAAAGTCGGGATCGGGAAAATAGAAGAAAGGGACACTTTAAAGAGGACTAGGACAAAACCCTTTGAGATCTAGGACTTTGAAGAGTCTCTACCCACGGGAGCACCGGAGTACTCGTGTTACCTCACCCAGGGAAGCCGGGTGCATAGGTGCCTTTCGGGGTCGGGTTTCGTCGTCGGTTCTTATGGCGATCTGCTGCAAAGTGCTGCTGGCGACCAGGAGAAAAGTGTCCGGGTGGATCCAAGGGTGGATCGGAGTTCTGAAGAACCTGAAAGCAGAGGGGACAGAGTCTGGGTCACTAGCCAGTGACCAGGGAGGCGATGGACAGATGCCCACCGATGTCGAGTGCTTCAGGTTCGATGACGGTCGTCTTGACTCTTCAGCCACGAGGTCCGGGAGGCGTTGTCGGTGACCAGGAGCAGGATTCGGGCTGTTGCTCGATGTTTGTCGAGTGCAGGGGTGTCGGCGACCAGTTTGGACCCAACAAGCCTTGGCAACGGCAAGTCTTGAGTAAGATGTAGATCGTCGATGATGCAGACCAGCAAGGTCTGGGGAACTCACCCAGCGAGGATAAGTGAGGGCAGGCCTGGAGCAACCAGACTGCCAAGTAAAGAAAAGATTGGCCTTCGTTAAGGGCTACTAGCCAACAGGCTAGCGACCGCGAAGGAGCCTCGTGATGCCGCACGTGGAGCTGGCTTACAGGACACTCGTGGAGTGGGGGCCAGTGATCTTCGATGCCGGTGGTGCTGGAGGCTAGGGCTACTCGGAGCCCAAAGCACGACTTCTTGGGAGACCCAGAAGATGGTGCACTTGCAAATGTGCTCGGTGTCCAGGGGTCACGGTCTCAAGTCACCCACGATAGCCACGGGCCTCAGCTTTGCTGGGGACTCAGGAGTAGCCTCGGGAAGTCTGAGAATCCACCTCTGGTGATGCGATGACTTCGGCGTCCGGCAGGAGCTTCAGTGATGCGAACCGGACAGATGCTTCTTTGGTGCCTGCCAAGCAGGGGAGTCACTCCTTGACCCCAAGGGAGATTCTTCAGTCCTCTAATCGTGAGTAGAGCGTCGAAGGTCCAGGATTCTGTTTCAGAGTTTCGTCCAGGTATAATCTAATCTTGCTGTGGCAAGGGTTCCCCATTTTAACTAGTAAAACAGGGAGGGACTAACTCTATGACCCCACCTATGGGAGGGTCAAGGGAGGGGTGGCTACACCCACTTCCCTTTGTCCAGTTTCGCGCCAGAGCAGGGGCAGGTAGCCCCTGAGCTGGTTTGAACTGGCATATGCACAGAGGAGCCTTTTGCTCCCCCAGTGCAGGACTTCAAAGCACTCTAAGAGTGCACCCACCCAGCCCCAATACACATTATCCTGTCTGGGGAGGTGGTCACACCTCCCTGCAACAGGAAACCTATTGTCCAGGCCTCCCCTGCCGGAGTTTCGTCCAGCAGCAGGAGGCCAGACTTGTGTCTGTGGCAGCAGCATCCATTTTGTGATGCCAGGGCTTCAGAAAGAAGTTACCGGGTAAGCCAGAGTTAACATGTCTTTCCCTCTAGAAGGGTGGAATGCTACCCCGCCGCCAGCATTGGCGGGGGGGTAGTATTCCAAGATGTTTGACACCAAACACGACATGTTTAGGTGCAGCCATTCCAAAGTTAGTATTTTACCGCGAGGATATAATGCGCTTAAGAGTATATGGTCAGGCTGCACTACAAACAGCATCAGAGATGGTCTCCGAACGCTGCAGAGGGGCCCTGCTCATGCAGGGGCACCCTCTCACATAGGAACCATGCACTCTGCCTTTAGGATTGATAAGGCCTGCCTTAGGAGTGACTTATAGGTTTATATGTGTGTATGTATTTAGTGATATAGGTAACCTATATCACAGTAAGGAGTGCATGCACCACCTTACCCAGGCTGCAGTAGCAGACCTGTGGTGTCAGTTTGGATGGCCTTCCAGGGGTGGCACAATACGTGCTGCAGCCCCTGGTAGGCCTCTGAGGTACCTATGCCCTTGGTACATAGTATACCATATACTAGGGACTTATAAGGGCACTCCAGATTCCAATCAGAGATGTGCCTAAGGCACATGGAAACCATTTTACAGAGAAAGCAGATAGACTGGGGCCCTGAATAGCAGGATCCCAGTCCAACTAAGTCATAAACCAGCAAAACACCATAAAAAAAGTGGGGGCAACCATATAGTCAGATTCCACCTTCCTACATACACACACACACACATATACACATCAAGAATTAATGAAAAAGCATTAGCATTTGAATGCAAAACAGGAAAAAGGGGGAGCAAATGTAATGTCCGAATTGCACAAATAAACCAGAAAACACGAAATGTATTCCTTCTTCCCACATGACCAAACTCTGTGATCTTAGAGCCTCCAGCATTTCCAGATTGTGTGATTTGCTATAAAATCGCAAAACCAAGTAAGAAGCGCAATGTCCACGATATGTACCAATAAAAGTAAAAGGTTCATGGGCAGCACAATTTATTTTCAGCATTTCCTTCCTTGTTCCAAAATGATGACTGATTATTGGCTGTACACGCACACGTCATTATGTGCCGCCGTAACAGCAAAGATAGCTGCTTCATGCCACAGTGTTTTCAGATTTATACTACAGTTCACTCGAGCAGAGGCCGGTCATTGAGGCCTGTTACAGGGCTCAAGCTCCAAGATCCATTTTGGAGCCTCCAAAAATGAAGGTCTTAAAGCTGAGAGTTAGCAAAGTGGTGAGGAGGAAACTGCGGGAGGTAGCAGTCTGCTGGAAGAGAGGTGTGGTGGCTAAGGCACGCAGTACTGGACCTGTTATTTCAGTAGATCTGTCTCACTTGGTATTTTTTATTGCTTTTTTTTAACCATGTCATTGCCATCTACTGTTTTAGCAGCGGATGCATTTGTCATAGCGTTCAAATAAAATAGGGATCTCTATGGTGAAGTGCTGCTCCCTTAAAATAGTACTGTCGTTTTTTTATCTGTAGGGTACTAGCATTATGCTCAAAGGCAGTGATTAGAAGTTGAGAGCAGATATATAATGAAGTCCTTTAGGGCAAATGACTCAAGGACTTAAGTCCTCACTGCTTTCATTTTAGTGTCACCAATAGGTAATGTATTTGAGTCCCACTAAAATCATTCAGGCCTTCAACCTTCCTAAGCCGATAAACTAAATTGCAATAAACTCAGTGATGTGAGTACCTAGATTTACAGTTCATTGAAGTGCCAAAGACTGCAGCATTTAGCACATTTTAAAAAACAAATTAGTATTCAGGAGATTGCCAAATAAAAACTGTTCCGATGAAATTCGACAAAAAAAAGAACAACCATCCTCAAGGTATGAGCAGGAGTGCTCTGTGCCTGTTCTATGCCAACTGAATTGTGATGCCATGTTACTTTCTGTCCATTAGCCTCAGAAATGTACATCATTTCCATATTGAAACGCTTTCCCTCAGATCATATAAACTCCCTCCAAGTTAATCTTTCTTCTTTACACTTCTGTATTGAAAATTTATGATAGTATTACTTCAATATTGTGTAATTTTTACACATTCTAACACTGTCTGGGAAAGATTTCACTTTATTAGTACCAATTCAATACCCAAATAAAGCAGTAAGCAACTGAAAGATGACCAGTTAATCTTTGTGAAGGGTCTTCCACTGTACAGGGACACATGTCGCCATATTTTTAGTAACTTTAGATCCATCTGAGCTAGAAACAATTATTTTAATTAAAATTTGCAGAACATGCAGCAGATGGTGGATTATGTGATGAATGCAGCCAATCCATAAATATGCTGAAAACACTGCAGCCACAGAATCTCATAATTCCAGAGCCCCTGCCTGTGCTCCAGAATCTTATTACCAAGGAATGTATTGCAAACAAACACTCCCAGATACTTCAAACATGCCTATTTCAAAGCGGAATATTCTGATGAAAGAGTTTCAAAGGATGTAAGGCTGAAAAAGAATGATTGAAAATAAGATAAAGTGGTTCAATAATGCAGCAAAATTTCCATTTTAGTGCCGCAAAATGTTGTAATCTATGCCGCAATATCCTGGGGGGTCTGATTTGTGTCTATTTCTAGAATTTGTGAGGCTCACTTGGTGGGATTAGCTAGCCAGGCCAGCATGGTTCCAGCCTTATCCCATTCTGCATGTACGCAAGTCAAATATTTCTTGTAGTTAAAGCAGCAAAGGCACTCTATGAATTCCCCTACCCTATCCTTTGCCTCTAACAATTCTTGCTGCAACTCCGGCCTCCTGGGTTTGTCCCTTGTCACCTTCTAACATCTGAAGTGTATGTTTGTCAGATGTAATCTAAGTCAGTTGGGCTTGACAGAGTCCCACCGACTCTGAGATACACTGTCCCCTTATAACTACTTTAAATGCTTCCCACTCTGAATGCACCAAGGTTGCTGTGCCATTGTTGTCAGTAAAATAGTTTGGGATCCCTTCCCCTGTGGACTCTTGAAAAATAGGGTCTTCCAGAGTGTCTGTTTTCAAGTTTCAGCTCGGGATGAGGGTTCACATTTTATCCCAAGACAGGGTCACAAGGATAGGGTTGTGATGGGATATAGTCCTCGTCAGGTATTCTGAATCCAGAGTGGATTCTAAGACATCACCAAAGTCAAGAGTTGTAGGACTTTCCCTTTGAGAGGGTTCCGTGGGTCTCCTATAAAACTTGATGAAAGCAGCAGCACCCGCTTCATCAGTCCATGCAGCCTCTTCCCATAATTGTTGAAATGGCTGATGGAAGACGCCAACTCCTTATTTCCTTGCCTTAAAATGAGTAAACACATGAGTGGACTGTGCAGTCTGTCTTTTTCCAAAAATGCTAGTAAAGTTTTTCATAAAGTCATCAATGAGCATTAACAGAGGTGTTGCATTCATTACCGTAGGAAGGGTCAGTGTTAAAGACTCCATGGCAATATAAGATAAAGCAAAGGCAATCTTTGCTTGATCAGTGTTGAAACTATTTGATTAGGCCAAAACGTGTGACATAGATTGTCCTACAATAGATTTCAAGGGTTTAATGATCTCCTGAGCATTTTTCTGAAGGAGCCATGTATGAGGGACCTTAGGAATTTCAGTATTTCTTAAAACTCCAGACCCCGACCCTCAGCAACTACTTGCCTCGCACAAACAGTAGAATATGTGCTCTCTGTTGAGGAGCTGTGGATGGATCTTGTGCGCCCCAATAGTAGGTATAAGGGAATTAATTTTATTGAGGAGGTAAGTGATTTGGGTAATAGGCTGAGCTATAGCCTGTAATGGATTGACTTCAGCATCTGTCCTGGGTGACCTGGTAATCCCCCAGGATTCTCACTGGAGGGCGGTGTGGAGCAGCTGTAAAACCGAATTTTACACTCTAGCCTCCCAGTCAACATCTACACTGATCTTGTTATTTGATTGAGAACCCCAGCGGCAAAAGAAGGAGACAAAACAAGGTCAGCCTTAGAATATGGTGTCGGGAATGACCACCAGCCGGTACCTTTCAAGCACTGCAGGGACTACATTATAGGAAAGCAGATTAATTAACACTTTACTCTATATAAGAATGTATTTCATCAGTATTTGTTCCTGCTTACCTGGAGTCCTGAGACAGTAGCTGCAGTGCCTAGTTTGCTCTGGTGGTTGCCAGTGGGCCCAAGAGCACTCATCTCTGGGGATCGGCACTAACTTATCTTCATCAAACATTTACTGAGAGCAGGAGAGGGAAAAAGAAACACAGTGATAACAAGGAGGAAGAAAAAGGTGGAAAAACTGTCACAAAGGGAGAAAACAGGAACCCGGAAGAAAGAGATAAAGGGGCAGGATCTGCCTGGTAATGGATTAAAGAGGCATGGGGTAGAATAAAGACTAGCATTTGGCACACCAACATTTAATAGCGCTGGCCACGGGCTTCTGAGCAGAGCTTTGGGCACTGGCACTCATTCATTTACAAATTAAGCACTGATGTAGCTGTGACGAGCTCTTTGGTGTACCAAGAACTGCCAAGGAAATCCTGAAGACGCCAGGGAGAGAAGAGTGGAGAAGAGTAGTAGAATGGCATCTCCCTAGCATGAGGATTGAGCAAAAAAAAAACAGTGAACCTGAAGGAGAGAACAAAAGAAAAGTGGCAAACACGAAAACAATGAGCAATCTACCTCCTCATTGGGCAGATGCACGAAACAGGATGGAAGCACCTGACCGCCCCAGTACTTTGTATGGCCAGAGTCTGGCAACCTCAAACAAGGTCAGTAGTTTGTATCAAGGCCTAATCCAGCTGTACCCTGTGTGTTTAATATTTACTTTCATAACAAAAAACAAAAAATAAAGAACATTGCTTTTTAAAGACTAAAACAGCTACTTTGTTGGGATTCTGAAAAAAGGGGAGAACATGCTAAGTCTAAGAATTTGCGTGTGCTCTATTCATCTGATGCAATGAACAATTATGCATTATTGGGATTCTTGTCCCATGGCTGTGAATGTGCCTTCGGGAGGGTTTGGTGAAACCAGTAGCCCTGTTTTTTGCATGTGTGAATTATCCTTTCCTTGCTTTTCTCTCAAAAGAGATCGCTTACTTTCTCACCTTCCAATCTTGCATATAAAAAACTGACATTTGGGGCTGTATTTTATCGCAAAGTTGGTCCTTTCGAGCAGTTTGGGTGCAAAGATAAATTTCATTCTAAAAAATAGTGCAAAAAACCCAAAAGCACCACAATCAAAAGCAGCTCGCTTTCCGTTGCTCACGCTGTTCCCATAAGAGCGCAGTAATTGTTTTACTGCGAGTGGCATGTTCATGGTTAATTTTATCTTGGAACAGAATGCAATTACGTCACGTGACATAACAGCGTCATTTTGGAAATTTTGCGTAACAAGAGTAATGCAAAATTACTGAAATTAAACTAGATTACACCGGTGAAATGAAAACGTTGCCATGGTCTAGTGCAGATGTTATAAACCTGCTTCAGCTATGACCATTAGAAGGAGGGTAATGCACCACCAACCCACGACCAGTTCATGTCACTGGAAAAGGCAATGCTTCATGTATAAAAACAGCAATTGTGTGCGCTGAATGTGACTGACAGACGTGTAGTCTAATAAGATATAGGACATACCTTCAAGCACGTGGCAGAGAGCTTCAGAGAAATAATGGGGGCCACCAGAACCATGTCAGACAAGGCACCTAGGTCACATGATCATGACAGCGCACTCAATGATCTCTTAAATCAATTGTCAATCACCTTCAGCAGGCGTAAAGTCCATCTACACGAGGACATGGTGAGAGACAACAGTGATTTTGCTGGGCGATTGTAAGAAGTTACTGCGGCTGTCACCAAATTCAGCGGAGTGCATAATAGTACAGATGACCCAACACCCCCACCTTCAGGCAGTAACTCACAAGGGTCATCAGCCCTCCCTACCACCACCATCATGTCCTCCCTCACTCAGAAACGTAGTACACATAGATATGAAAACCAGTACAATGATGGTGCACAAGGCAGCTGTGGACGTAAATAAATATGGGATATATTTTATTGATCACTATTTATGTTAGTTATATTCATGTACGAATTATCCATAAATCTAAAAACAACCATTGGCGTGCTGCCAACATCATGGCATATGTGACGTTGGAGGCTTTTCATTTTCATCTGTTATTCCGGGTCTGTGTCTCTGATAATCTGCTTTGCATCACACATTACCTGTGCATTTAATCAATGCAGCCATTTCCTGTTTCTGTAGATGCACTGTGTGGCAGATGCTGGGCATAGGTGAATGTGTGTGCCATGAATGGCTCCTATCATATTCGGAAAATGGACAATGCCATGAAAGCCATATTTCACACAGTGTCTGGGAGTTGTTTTTATGTATTAATATTCGAGAACATTGTATAAATTAACTTTCGGAGAGACTATGAAACTGCACTATGCCAGCAGTCATGACAGCTGTTGACTGGCATGTGCCAGAGGCTATAGGAGTTGCCATGAACAGAGTACGTGATAGGAGGGGTAGTGCCTGATCTAATGTCCTAACAGGGGATGACCTACTGCAAAGGGGACACTGCCTAGTATATATTCCACCGCACTCTTGGAATAGGTTAACCTCTGCTTCTGTATTCTTGCTGTGGGTCAGTTAGTAAACATTATGGATTTGGAAAATGTTAAGCCTCTGCACAAATCTGCCTCAGGGCCAACTAAGAAAGCCACCCCAAAATGCAACAATGTAATTCAAAATGGCTGCTACTCCTCATCCGATCATATTCCGCATTCTGCATCCTCAAGCCTCTCAAGAACATGTCTAGGGCAGCCATTTTGAATTACATTGTTGCATTTTGGGGTGGCTTTCTTAGTTGACCCTTGCTTTTTGCCTGGGGCAGATTTGTGCAAAGCTTAATGTTTTCCAAATCCTTGTTTACTAATTGACCCACAGCAAAATCAAGTGTTTCAACATACACAGCAGATTGCATTTTTATTATTATGTTGGCTGAAAAACATCTAGCACTGCAGATCTCTCAACATGCATTCGCAACACATCTGTGCAATCTAGTTTCGTTTTGCACATTCGCTAAATGTTTGGTGAATATTTGTAAATTTACAGTCTTTGCGAATCTGAATTTGTCTTTTATGCATATTTAAAAAGTGTATGTCAATAAAGTAGCCAATAACGATGACAATTTCAAGCATGCGAAGTGTGACCTTCAAAGGACAGAATGCTCCATTTTAACTATAGCTTTTATTTGGAATTTCAAATTGCAGGTTACAAACCTCAAATATAAGCTCAAATATCATACATAGGGGCCGATTCCGATCTCGGCCGGTAGGGCTCCGAATCGGATTCGGCTTTACCGGATCCGATTCGGAGCCCTGTTTCCCGACCGAACCGTACGCGGGTCCGGCCGAGCGAGTACGATGCGAAATCGCCGACCGGCTTCGTCCGGGCGTCCCGACCGCTCCGACCGACTCGCTCCCGGCTCGAACCGCTCCGACCGACTCGCTCGGACTCGACTCGCACCGCGCAATGGAGACGTTTCCCGGCCGGGTAAGTACGATGCGCGCCGCGAGCAGTCCGACCGAGCCGCGCACTCCGGCTCGTAAGAGCTGTCGGAGCCGTACTTTGGGGTCCGTGTCGGACCCCCTGTACGCGTAGCCGCGCGAGTCGCACACAGGGGGACCCATGGGTCCCCCTACCTGTGCGTGTACGGCACGAATCGCTCGCCGCGTACCCGCTGTAGGGGCGCCCTTGTCCGACTTCGCACCCATTGAGTCAATGGGAGCCCGCGTACGCGTTGTACGACCGGCTCCCATTGACTTCAATGGGAGTCCGACTCGACTCGAGTCCGATAACATACGGACGCATCGTACTCGTTCGGTCGGACTGCACGGGTCCGATTCGGTCGGAAATCTCTCCGGGTCCGGCTCGGTCGGAGAAATTTCCGGCCCGAATCGGAATCGACCCCTAAGCTTTAAATGAAGAAAGCTAAGTAAACATTTATTTTTATGATTTTATTAAGGGTTAAAATAGTTTCCCATGTCGAGTTAATTATAAATATGAATTGATTTGTACAGTCAGTGCTTGAGGCACCACAGGGGAGTGGGATAACTAGCATTGACATACTGAAGTTTAAATGATATGGAGAAGAAAGTTCTGTTCAAAATATCAATAATGAATTGACAAGTGAATTACATTTTTGGAGAAAATAATCGCAGAGATAATACATGAAGGGCGTGTTAAATTCTGCAGTTGATTTGGGAAATGAAACATTGAAGTATACTCAAGTTTACATATTATGTACAATTTAGGTAACACAATAAAGTAAGCTGTTTCTTCTACTTTAAATAGTTACTATTCATAGTTCATTTTTACTAGTTACTAGTGTGGAGTGTGAGACACGTTTGATTATTTACAGATAACCATCCATCCTCCAATTCACGGGCCCTGATTACAACTGGGCTGAAAAATTACGACTGCCCGCAAACGTCTATTTATGCAAGGTTTGGCACTGATTTACTAAAAGAAATCGTATTTTGTTGCAGTAAGTACCTAAATTTGTTAGTCTCCATTGTTGTGGGAAATTTGTAATAGATGTATTTATCACACACCATAATCTCCAAACCTCAAAGGTGTCAGATTTTATCAGTTGGGGTAAATACCAAATAACCTTCTGGGCACTCATAATCAGCGTCCACGTCTTAGTCATGACAGTGTTAGCATTCCTGCACACCTTGTCACTTCGTGAAAGGCTATCAGACCATGTATGTTTAAGCTTGATGTGGTACAGGAAAAGGAAGGGTCATGGACCTAAGGGGACAGTGGAGCCTAAATCTTTATTTGCCTTTCTCCACGGTAAAGATTCACATAATAAGATAAAATCTGTGGTCTAAAAGACAAATAACAGAGGGCCATTAATGCAAAATCTGCTGCTCCTTTCTACGCTTTTCTTTTTTTTTAAACTTATTTTTATTGGCATTTGTTATAATATCAAATGTTTAAACGTTCCACAACATAGCACACATTTTCCCTGCCTCTCTCCCATCAGGTTGCTGCCTAAATAGTCTACCATCATTCCCTGAGCTCCAATATATGAAATACAGTTATGGCTGGTAAATCTTAGTCTGCCCTGCTAGTCCGCAGTAGTCCGAAGGTGTGGAATATGGACGACTTGTACCCCTTCCCTTACCTCTATATCTGGACCTAAGTTTCCCCAAGGATTCTGTGTTGTTGAGTCAGTGGCCAGATTCCATTGCGTGTGTATGTTGTGTGGAAATCTCCAAACTACCTCATAGGAATGCCCTTAACCAAACTGTAACCTTCAAACTTCGTCTCACGGGAGGTAACTGCCAGTAATGTGGTTAGCAGGTTGGGAAATCGCTGGCCCATCCTTAAGTCCTGCGTGGGGGGCCCGAAAAGAAGGGGGAAGAAATAAAAAAGGGGAGAGAAAGAGGAGGGAGGTCCCCCAATGCTGTTCAGCCTCCCCCCGCACTCAACGAAACCTGACTGCCAGACCAGCAGGCCAGATGAGGCCTCCATCGCCGTGTCCTCACCAACAACTCCAGACCAATCATACCTTATCAGCGCATCCCTCTGGTGCTGTCTCATCTTGTCCTGTGTCTCTGCATCCAATAGGTGTTCCCATTCATCCATCACCTCTGACCACAGGTCTGCTATGGAACGTCTGCTTACCTCCTGGGTCCCCTCCCTTTGTAGTGCCTTCCCCTCGGTACGAGCCTACAGCATCCCGTACCTAGTCCATGTCCCAACTCTAGGCCCTGTGTAGATTTCCAGGCCATGGCTATTCTGATCTTTGCCAATATCAGGGGTAGATCTAAGAATCTATTCCCCCCTTTTTTAGGCATGGGTCTGGGGAAGGCTCCTAAAAGACACACCTCTGTCGTATTCTCTAGGGTACAGTTCAGAGTTGCTATAAGTTTTGCGAGGACTGCCCCCCAGAATTCCTGTAGGTGGGCACATCCCCAGTCGGATCACTGATACAACATCGACTCTCATAACATCGAACTACAGAATTATCGAATCAATAATATCGTAAATAAAAATATCGACACACAATACACAAAATAGAAAGGACACTAACATCGATTAAAAAATATTGTTTAAATAAATCTTGATGACAAAAATATCAACGACAAAAATATAGAACAAAAAATACCGATAACATTAAAATAAAATGAAACACATCAAAAACATCGATACAAACAATATCGACAACACAAACATCGATAAAATACATATAAACTAATTTGAAAATAACATTCAAACATAAGAAAATACTATTTACGATAATACAATAAAATAACATATACCAAATATTTAAAAAAATAAATAAAAATAATTCCGAATTAATCACATTGCTTAAACAAATAAATTAAAAATACAAAAACAAATTAATAAACAAACAAATATATCAAAAATAACGAAAATAAACAAGCATAAATATATATAATATATTAAAAAATAACACATGTATCTACATATAAAATTAAATAACAACAATAAACAAAATAAAAACAAACAATAAATAAACATAATAAACATTAAATAAATCACAAGGTCACAGCTAAAAAATTCAAAAAGCTATCTCAACCAATAAATTTAAAACACACAAACACAAACCAATAGAGAACTCAAACTAATTAAACAGACACTATAAAAACAATCAAATAATTAACATAAAATTTACTGTATAACGGACGACCACGGAGGAAAAGCGAACCTATGAGAGAGAGAAGACAAAACGAAAAACAACTACACCAAAAACTATTCCAAACATCCCGTAATAAAGGTAAGCACAAAACTTTGTAAATAAATAAATGAAAAAAGCTTGTAAAATATTATAACATACTTTCCTTTACATATAACAGATTCAACCTCACTAAAATTGCATCTAGAAAATTCAACACAAAGATTAACATACACGACAACTAAATATAACACAAAGTAAATATATGACTTCATCAATAATTAACGTAAATTATATAAAAGTACTAAACTTGATAAAATAGCAAAACATAGCTAACAAATGTTTTTCTTTGAACAGCTTCTACAAAAAATGACAAAACCACAACATCTACCAAGGACACTGCATCAACTAAAAAGAGTAAGTATATTTATTTAATTACAAATAAATAAAAATAAACACTAAGGGCTGACTACAATGGCGGACGGAAAAGACCTCCGACCACCATGGTTCCGGAAAAAAAACACCTGCATGTTCCGCGGCAACTCCGGCGGTCAAATTATGATGCAATGCATGTAAAATCCGACTGTGGCGGTAGGATTTCACAAAACACCGTCCGCCATGGTCGGGAAATCAGAAAATCCAACCGCTGCGGATGGAAAAGCTGTGCCATGCACCAAAAAGGCCAATTCACCTGCGGTATGACCACACAGCAAATCAGGATGAGATGGCAGAGCTGTCATAATGATCATTGCGTTACGACCGCTGCGGTAGCACTACTGCTACACGAATGACGGTCGAATGAAACATCATAACCAGACCTTCAAGTGGGCAGGTTCTCTCGGCTGCCCTCGATTACATCTGACACGCCCCAATAATAGACCTCGAAGCCCTGGCCTTAATTAAAAAATACACCTGATGGTCATTCCTTATGTGGACACACCCTCATTGCAGAGTATAAAACCAACCCCTTCCCTGACCATCATCCTTTGCAAAACAACAGCATTGAAGGGCCAGACACCGCAGCTCTTAGGTGAGGCAACTTATCACACAGCACACCAACAAACCCACCTATCCACACACCCCAAGACTTTTCACACACACACCTGACACAGCTTTCACACCTCCACCACCACCTCCCTCCCTGCACTTGTCTCATATTTGCACAGCATACACCATGTCACAGAAAAAAATGCCCAAATTGTCAGTGATGGTAGATGAGATAATTAGAGTAGAACCACATTTGTGTGGAAGCATGGTCCAACAGACCCCACTTGTTAGAAAAAATCAAATGTGGGAAAGGATTGTCAACAAAGTCAATGCAGTAGGTACCACCCTGCGCACACTGCGTGACATCAAGAAGAGGTGGCATGACCTCAAGACCAGGGTGAAATACCGTGCCAACAGGAACCATAAGGCGGCTCAGAGAACTGGTGGTGGCCCTCCCATTCCACCACTAACATTCACTGAATTGGAGGAGAAGGTGCTTGCCATCCTGCATCCAGAGAGTCTCACAGGAGTAGCTGGGGGAGTGGAGACTGGTAAGTACCAACAAATTCATCACATCACACTGTCATGTACTGTAATGCACAATCATTGAGTTACAATACTCTGACAAAAATTAACTCACGTACAATGCACTCTTTAAAAAACATGTTTCACATGGATAGTATTTCCTTCCTCTGCTTCACCTTACAGGTAGGTAGCCATCTTAGTAGAGAGGGGTTTGTTGGGATATGACATCGACACCACAACTCCCACAAGGCCCTCTGGCCTCCCTCCCAAACAGCATGGAACACTCCCCCATCTCAGAGCCATGTCTCCCATCTCTGCTTCACCTTACAGGTAGGTAGCCATCTTAGTAGAGAGGGGGTTGTTGGGACATAAGATCAAGACTACAACTCCCACAAGGCCCTCTGGTCTCACTCCCAAACAGCATGGAACACTCCCCCCACCCCAGGGCCATGTGGCAGCCATCTCCCATCTCTGCTTCACCTTACAGGTAGGTAGCCATCTTAGTAGAGAGGGGGTTGTTGAGATATGATATCAACACCACAACTCCCACAAGGCCCTCTGGCCTCATTCCCAAACAGCATGGAATACCTCCCCCACCTCAGAGCCATATGGCAGCCATCTCCCTCTACAGTACCTCCTCACAGGTAGGTAGCCAGCTCAAGCTCTCTGGCCTCCCTCCCAAACAGCATGGAACACTTCCCCCACCTCAGAGCCATGTGGCAGCCAGCTCCCATCTCTGCTTCACCTTACAGGTAGGTAGCCATCTTAGTAGAGAGGGGGTTGTTGGGACATGAGATCAAGACTACAACTCCCACAAGGCCCTCTGGCCTCACTCCCAAACAGCATGGAACACTCCCCCAACCCCAGAGCCATGTGGCAGCCATCTCCCTCCACAGTACCTCCACACAGGTAGGTAGCCAGCTCATGCTCTCTGGCCTCCCTCCCAAACAGCATTGAGCACTCCCCCACCTCAGAGCCATATGGCAGCCATCTCCCTCTACAGTACCTCCTCACAGGTAGGTAGCCAGCTCAAGCTCTCTGGCCTCCCTCCCAAACAGCATGGAACACTTCCCCCACCTCAGAGCCATGTGGCAGCCATCTCCCATCTCTGCTTCACCTTACAGGTAGATAGCCATCTTAGTAGAGAGGGGGTTGTTGGGATATGACATCAACACCACAACTCCCACAAGGCCCTCAGGCCTCACTCCCAAACAGCATGGAACACTCCCCCCACCCCAGAGCCATGTGGCAGCCATCTCCCTCCACAGTACCTCTTCACAAGTAGGTAGCCAGCCCATGCTCTCTGGCCTCCCTCCCAAACAGCATGGAGCAATATGACCAACACATCCCTCACTTGTTAACCAAATCTACAATGCTCCATATTTCACATCCAGTGCGCACGTATATGGCATATGAATCACACTTTGAATCACAAAGTCCCATGTTAAGAAAAGCAGAGCACAAGCATGATATGCACACATTAATATTTGTGAGTCCCATTTACTGAAATCATGAAGGCTCATTGGCACAATATATATTCATGGACACTCATACAAAGGACACAACACACATGATGTGATTGCAAAATTACATACAGAAATTAGCAAGTGTCTGCATAGTTGAAACATATTGATACCAAAGTCTACAATAGCCCTGACTAAACTAAAGTGGATGAGCACCAAGTTAGAAGATGATGACAAGTCCATTGAAACACCCTATCTGTACACGTGAAATGTTTTGTTTTGCCATGTCACCTCGCTAACAAGAAATGGATGTACCTCAACATCATGTCATACAGCGCATGAACTGTTACAAATGACCAGTACTTTTTTAATGTTAAAAGTTTGTTCTTCTCCACTAAAACATCCATGACAGTGTCAGCAAAATTGTGGAGTGTACTTAACATGCTGACAATGTAACCTCTGTTCAACAGGTGAATTGCAATCAACAGCTGGCGAGACCACCACCAACCAGCAGAGCCAGTCCCCCCCAGAGCATGAACTCTCAGATGCAGATGCTCTCAATTTCTCGGATGAGGAGCAACAACCTGGCCCTTCAGGCCTGCCAGGGCGTACTCAGTCTCAGTGCCTCACTGCCACCACCACTGCCACCGCCACCACCACTCTCAACACAACAGTAACTTCAACTTTGAGGAGCCCTGCAACAACTACCTGTGTAGCAACCACCTCCACCATCACCACTGCTGCCTGCAACACTGTCCCTGTCTCAGTGGTTATCAACACCACCACCCACGCCGAGGATGCTGGGGACAGTGTGCGGGTACGTGCACAGCCAAGGACACAGGTCCGTCTGAGCAGGGCAGGTGAGAGGGCAACTGGGTGCAAAGCACAGGAGGACACTGAGACTGAAGCCCTGGCCACCATCGCTAGAGTCCTTGGTGCGTACCAACAGAACCAGGGACAGATGGGCCAGGTTGTAGAAGAACTGCGTGAGCTCCGCCTGCTGCAGAGGTCCATGGACACCCATATGGGACAACTGGTAGATCTCATGGGCCAGCTTGTGGGTGTACTGAGGGACATACGTGCAGTTCAAATAACATCTCCCCCACCTCCAGTGGCCAGCCTGCTGATACTCCCACCACCTCAGCAGAGGCCACAGGGATGGATGAGCTGCAAGCCGATGACTCCTCAGACACCTTTGAGCCTGCAGTAGAGCCCCCCTGCCAAACGCAAGAGGGGACATCCGAGAAACACCACAGGAGGATCACGTGGCAAAGCACCAAGCCAAGCCAAGTCACTGAGCCAGCCATGATGCCACCAGAGCTGCACCGGACATTGACTTTGTTGACCATCCTGTCCCACATTGCCATGTTGATGGCAGGAGTCTGTTGGACTGTGGAATTCCACTAATGTGGTGACTAATCTATTTGTCTCTGTTACCATCACTGACAACTGAAACACTCTGTATGCACAATGACATCTCACTCACTTTAATGCAAACACCATGTGATAAAAAATAAACACTATTAACACCCATATGCCTTTTTGTGAGTGCTATATTTATCAGTTAGTACAATGTAAACTCAGATTTCAATGTACCACAAGATTTGAGTGTGACAATCCATTGATAGTGCAGAGGGACCTAGAACAACACAAGAAGATAACACTGAGTTGTCATATGATGGCATAACAGCGACAATACACTACTAGTTAACACTGTACAAGATTCATTTCAGATAACACTGACCAACACCATCAACATAGACATCAGGTAATTGGCAATACAAACACAGCGATGAACAAACTACCCCACAGCAGTGGGCCAACAACAGCCATCACCCCAAAGCATCATCAATGCTTCTGCCCTAACAGCAAAGCAAACTGACATAGTCATAGCTGATCAATGCTAACTTATACTCAAGGGAAGTAGTTGTTGATGAGCTGTTGACGAAGGTCAAGACCTTCCTCCTCACCACTATCATCATCGCTGGGCATGTGTGGATTTGCTGCGGGGGGCTCCTGCTGTTCATCATCGTCCTGAATCAGGGGGATCTCCTTGCGCAAGGCCAGGTTGTGGAGCAAGCAGCAGGCAACGGTGATCTGACACACCTTCTGTGGAGAGTAGAGTAGTGCACCACCGCTCTTGTCCAGACACCTAAATCTAGCCTTCAGAAGTCCAAAAGCTCGCTCCATAACACGACTTGTCCTTCCATGGGCATCATTGAAGCGGGCTTCCCCTGGCATCCTTGAATTCCTCAGTGGGGTCAGCAATCAAGGCCGGTTGGGATACGTTGAATCACCTAGTTGTGAGAAACACAGACCAACAATGTCATTGAAGTATTGGAGAAGACCAGCATGTCACACATACACCACAATTATTGACACAGCTCACTCACCAACAAGCCAGGCCCTCTCTGGATGAAGATTTGCCATCAACTGTGGGATGATGCTGTTCTGCATTATGTAGGAGTCATGTGCAGATCCAGGAAATTTGGCACACACGTGGGATATTATCAGATCGGCTTGGCATACCACTTGCACATTTATTGAATGGTAATGCTTCCTGTTATGGTAGATGTGCTCCAGTGCCTGTGGTGGAACAAGGCCAATGTGTGTGCTGTCAATGGCCCCAACAACATTTGGGATGTGAGCAAGGTCATAAAATTCACCCTTAACATCTGTCAATTCATGTCTCTTTGGGAAAATTGAAAATAATCGTGGGCCTAAACAACATATATAGTATACATACACCTACTAGTATTAGGTAAGCTGTGGAAGAAGCACAAATAAAGCTAGAAGAAGTGGAAAAAGAAATGAACTCATATAATGATTATTTACTTAGGAGAAAAACGGATAAACTTAAAAAAGATATCAGATTTTTTAGCCAGGAAAACGTTTATCCTTATCTGGCGGATAATTTCTACCAGCCAGAATCTAGTGGGGAAATACTAGACCAATCTTCATACAATAGACCCCCTAGAAAAATAACAACTTTTTCAGATACCTCTGACTCAGAGAGTGAAGGATATAATCAATATCAAGGCTCAGGTAGGAATACATCTGGAAGCTCCAGAGTAGACCGCCCTCCTTTTTTAGCCAGGCGAGGGAACCAACGTACCCGCTGGCGGACCAGATACCAACCCAGGTTCAGGGGCAACTACCAACAGCCTCAGAACCAGCAATACCCTCCACCTCAGAATTACCAACAAGGACAGAATATGTATCAGAACCAGGATCAGTACCTGGTAACGAGGCATGCACAATATTGGCGCGACTGAAGGAAATTCCCATCTTTAACCTCAGCAGCCATAGATTGGATAACCCCACAGAAACCCTTTTAACCAAGGGCCTTTCTTTTGTTCCACATAGTAAAATCAACAAGTTTGAAATTTTCAAAGATCTAATGATCTTTTTTAGAAAAATCAGACTCCAAAGCTTTTTTGAAGGACAAGATAAACAAACCCCTAATATGGATAATAGGTCAGGCTTAAAGCCTGTATCTACCTTTCTGCCCACCTTGGATCAAGTGGGACCTGAAATATCTATTTTTGAACATGTGGTTTTTAACAAACTCACAACAGCCACGAAATATATCCCTCCACCTAGATTTAATCTATCTCGTGAAGAACATTTGGCACTTAAATCTCTCACCCAAAACAAGAACATAATCATCAAATGTTGTGATAAAGGGGGAGGCATAGTTGTATTAGATAGGGACCAATATGTCCTTAAAATGGAAGACATGTTAAATAACAAACTCCATTATACCCCTATTCAAAGAGACCCTACTAAAAGAGTGCAGAAATTAGTACTTCAAATAACCTCACAAGCACTAAGACAGAACCTCATTTGTGAAAAGGAATGGCAATACCTTAACATCCAACATCCTAAGATGGCGGCCATCTACGGAGTCCCCAAAATACACAAACATAGCCAGGACCCTCCATACAGACCCATAGTTACCACCATTGGGTCTGTTACTGAGCCCCTATCCAAGTATGTAGACACCATCCTGAGACCTTTTGTCCCTAAGATTCAACCATATATTAGAGACACACGAGACATCATAAATAAGGTGGAAAATCTACACTTCAATGCCTCTATACATACCATGGTTACCATGGATATAGAGACATTGTATTCCAACATTCCACAGACAGGAGCCATTGAAGCCATCACTTGGTTTATGAACACATTTGAGATAGACTGACCTAGATTGTTTGTCATCAAGTGCCTCCAAATAGTTCTCACTGAAAACACCTTTGAGTTTAATGGATCTCTCTTTAAACAAACGAAGGGAGTAAGCATGGGGGCATCCTGTGCCCCAACAATTGCTAATATCTACATGGCTCTATATGAAGAACGATACATCTACAACGAGATTGCTCCTTTTAGCGAATCAGTAAACTCGTGGTCTAGAGATATAGATGACGTCTTCTTCATCTGGATAGCTGACCCTGAGGACATCCCACAATTTGTATCTTGGCTTAACCTATGTGACACTAATATCAATTTTACAGCCAATTCCAGTAAGAACAAGGTGGAATTTCTGGATATTATTATCCAAAATAGAGAAGACCATTTAGAAGTGGACTTATACATTAAGCCCACAGCTCGTAACACCTTGTTACATTTCGAGAGTTACCATCCCCAGATACAAAAAACCAGTATCCCGTTTGGACAGTTCCTACGTTTACGTAGGAACTGTACCAATGTACAAGATTTTGACATTCGAGCAGCAGATATGAAAGCCAAATTTGTAGCCAGAGGGTACCCAAAACGCCTAGTACGTGATTCATACAAACGGGCCCGTTTTTATGACAGGCAATGCCTACTCACACAACAAGCCAAACAATCTAGCTCTAGACCGGTATTTGTAACAAGACACTCAACTATGAATGATAAAATCCGCCATATTATCAACTCCAATTGGCACATTTTAAATGCCACCAGAGCTAAAGGCACTGAACTACCTAAACCTCTGTTTGTGTACAGAAAAAATAAGAATCTCAAAGATCTTATTGTACAATCTCGCATGCCAGTCAAGTCTACCAATACTATTCAAACATCTATTTCAAGCCACCCATTTCCCACTGGCAACTTTAAATGTATGTCATGTGTGGCGTGCCAATTTGCCATTGAAACAAAGGCTTTTTCGTTCAATAACATTAATCTACAATTGAATGTTCTAACAAACTGCAAAACATCTAATATTATCTATCTGATTTTGTGCCCTTGTAATAAGGGTTATGTAGGCGAAACAGCCCGTACTATGTCCACACGACTTACGGAACACAGGTCAGCCATCCGAACTCAGAAAATCCAAGCTCCATTGGTTAAACACTATATGGAACTACAACATACCCCGGAGGAGATACGGTGGATCATATTGGAAAAAATCCGTACTAATATTGGCACCATAAGTACAAACATACGCAAATACAGAGAAGTATTTTGGATTTTTTCTCTGAATACCTATCAAAATGGAATGAATAATGAAATCCCTTGGGACCAAGTTTTAAAATACAACGTTGGTTGAATTGGACATATTCCTGCTGATGGCCTCTAGCTCTAGTAAATCAGACTTTCAAGACAGCCTTCTAGCTACATTAATTCTTTGTGGTCTTACTGCAAAATACTTGGGTAGTTATATCACAGTTTATCCTCCAGTTCATCAACTTAGCTAAAAATCATAGCTTGGAACGATCCTGTTTATATTTATTGGCTTTATTTCAAAACGAATTTGTCGGAGCATTGTAGATCCACTATTCTCGTTATTAGCACGAGCACACAGCATGAGCCCGTTTCTTTTTATCCATTCCAAGATGGCCGCCACATTAATTCAGATTTTCGGCACGTTGTCAACGTGCAATCCCCGTACATCACTTCAAACATCTCCCGGGTCTCATTGTTTGCATCTGTTTGTGTTGGCGCGCTTTCTATAATTGACAAGGGTTTAAATAAGCCCACAGTGCCTATTATCGGCCAATTTTCTTCGATCAGTACTGCGGCGAGGATGGGGCATCTATCGTAATCGGCTCTGAGCATCAGATGCTCTGTGCGAAGTTCTGCATTCTGATCGAGCCTTCGCCAGCGTCCAGGGTATTCTCTTCTTTCCAGAGCTCTCTAAATAGACGGTAAGTCTATTCTCGCATCCATTGCCATTATAGTTAAGTTTGGCACCATTACATGTCGCCAATGTTATCTTTAAACAAAGGGTTTACTATTAGCGTATTTTTCTTTTTCTTCTTTTTTTCTTTTCCTTTTTACTCATAGCAACATCGTGAGCTTATTGTGCTCTCTTAACCCTGTTCGCATACACTTCAACGCCAGTCAACCCTCTTCTCTGGCTTCATATAGTAGGTACATTGTTCTCCTTTGTTATGCATTAACTTTGGTATTCATGGGAATTGAGCCTTATCCCCATATAAGTGTTGCCCCCAATAGGGTTATATTCATATTTCGCCCCTTAACATGTTTGTATACACCATCTGCCCATATATCGTGACAGCTCTAGTGGGTAAATTCAGAGTCTGACATGAAATCTACCGTTTACATCAATGAGTAGATTACATTTGATACATATCTTTTAGGACACTTAAGGATACTCACAGATTTAAATAGGCAACGCATTTGTTCGATTACCCTTTTATTGCATTTGTTTTTTTGTTCCGTTTTGGTTTTTTTCATTACATTTCCACTATTGTCTTTCACCCCAGCGCATTAACCTCCTAACGCTGATTCATTTGGTGTTCTTACCACATATCAGCTTGTGGCTCACCTTGGATTCCATCACTGTATTGTCCAGGTCCGTAGTTTCTCTTCTTCATCCCAGGATTTGTCAAACTACACGAGAGGTACAATGCATTTATTAGTAGTAAATTTTATAGCCACTATGTATAGTCCTTGTCGTTTATTGGCTTAAATAATTATTTTTTCATCTCTTGATAGAATTCATTATATCATATCAGCATTGCGTCTTTCCTTCTTATTGTCAGAAGTTAGATCCACAGTTATATTTGATGAGGTAACTCTCTAATTATAGTAATCTACAACAATGGCTCACTTGGTGGCAGCCTTGTGTTTTCGGAGACCTGTCCACATATACTTTACTCTTTTTACTCATTCGTAGCCTTGAAATTCATAGATTGGATGTGAGCATTTTTATTCTGGACATCACTCTTTTTTTTTCTCATTTATTTTTTCTTCTTGGTGATGGGAATTAACTAACGCTGTTAGTAATATCATTAATGATTCTCATTTCCTTTTTCCTCTTTTTTAATGAATTTGTGCTTAGTTGTGACTAGTGTTTTTAAATTTTCATGTATTATTATGTCTTGTGACTGGCCTCTTTAGGCATTTAAATGTAGTAGGACCTTTGCATATCATTGATATATGTTCTTTGTTTACATGCACTCTGTTTAGGTCTCATTGTTTATGTACATGGCTTCCTGATGAAGGCATACAGCCGAAACGCGCGTAGAACACAGATTTCCAAGAGCCATGCCAGAAATGAATGTCCTCTATATAAAATGAAGTGATACATTTTGTATCACCAATATTTTGTAATTAATGTTGAATTATTTTAAATATCCGTATGTATAAAGGTGTATAATACTGACATCATGAAATATACATTTAGGATTGTCTAGATTCATGATAGGAAACACAACTATTTCATGTGATCTAAATGTGTAATCAAGATGCACTATTGATTTTAGGGGACAATAGTTTCTCTTCCTTCTATTTTTTAATATGTACATGAAGAAAATTGTGTATATCTATATATAAAAAATAAAAAATATTTTTGATACGTAATACTAGTAGGTGTATGTATACTATATATGTTGTTTAGGTCCACGATTATTTTCAATTTTCCTAATGTGTTTTGTTTACACTTGACTAACACACCCTGATTTAGGAAATTGTATCAGGGGTACCCTTATTTTTACATACACAATTCATGTCTCTTTGGAAAGTGGATGTAGCTGTCCGTGTTTGTCAACAATGCAGATAGGACATCACGCAACACCATGCTGAACATAGGTTGAGACATCCCACCTGCGATTGCCACCGTGTACTGAAACGAACCGGTAGCAAAGTAATGCAGGGCAGCCATCACCTTCACTTTTGCTGTCAAAGCTGTTGGGTAGGTTCTGTGAGGCATCAAATGGGGCTCCAACTGAGCACATAGCTCTTGAAGGGTAAGGCGATTGAGACGGAATTTCTTTATGATGTCGGTATCCTCCATTGTCAACAGGTCTGGTATAGGCCGATACACAGGTGGTCTTCTCCTACGTAATCTGGCAGTGGACATGTGTAAAAAGAGTCAAAGATGAGATGTGGGTAACAGCTTACAGAATGACTCACACAACCACAACATTGACAGGAATGTTGAATCTGTTTAAGGCACAAGTGACATGCATAGACACCTTGATCCCCTGTAGTGAAATAGGTAGCCAGGGTGTACATACTAACTCATGTCACATTACAAATAGACCATGTGTATGGCATATGTTACACTGCTAAATCATGTGTACCCAGCCCTGTGGGTAGATGACACAGCACATGTGGCAAACAGCATCAATGCTGACCTGCATGTAGCTGCTGTCAGTGCACAAAATCCACCTTGAGTCCCACAAAACACAACATGATGACAAAATGCTGCCAGTGAGTGTAAGCTGGACAAGAATCCATACATAGACAACACTGTGTACAGAAATTAATGCATGTTACATGGGCACTCCAGCCTGACTGTGGTAGGAGTAAGCATTATACACATTGCGATGTCCCCAACAATTAATCACAAATCCACATGATATGTGTATACATGCACACATGGATAAAAATGACATGTGATGACAGTCACAACAATGGATTTTGTTACATGTGTACTTACATAACGTGTGGGAAGACTAAATGTAAAAATCACACTCTCCAATCCCTTCACAAGGAGCATTTATTTTTGGATGATTTGTTGGGATCAGTGATGCAAGTTGAAAATCGATAATGTAAATGCACTATGTGTTTACAGGCGCGGTAGCTGTCCGCCACTGCGGACACAGGCATTGGCCCCAATTGAATGATGCCGGGTAGCGGTGAACACATCCTGACCCCCGCGGTGTGACACCGCCTATGCGAAATACATTGCAGCCAATGGGAACCGTCATTGCGGTAGTGCATTACATTTTTGAACGTCGCGGTAGGCGTGCTCTGCCACTGCGGACACAGGCATTGGCCCCAACTGAATGATGCAGAAGAGGCGGACCTATGGCATTAGCAGAGTAACACAGTAACAACCCCAGGGGCCTATATATGTGTGTGAAATGGCCACAATTCTCACTTGCCTACAGACACTGCTGCCTGCCATTCGTCCCCAACAACTGCTGCTGTACATCATCTCTGGAACCTGTAATGGCTCATACTGAGAACATCAGGGCCTGTCCCTTCACCACAGAGGAGCTGGAGGTCTTGGTGGACTAGGTCCTTGGACAGTACGGGCGGCTAAATGGTGCTCCAAAGGTACTAGTAAGTGATTGTGTAACTTCTTTTGAGTGATTAGAATGCTCACCCGATGTAACTGTACACTAGTATGTGCCTCAGAGTGCAACCCAATGTTAATGCATTCTGATTTTGACATCTGTATGGCCCCTACATGACGTACAAGTTGTTGCACTTGAGTATGTGTGTAGGATGTCACCATTGTCACTGGTGCAGATCCCTTAAACCTTTAAATCACACACATTGTTCTCTGAAGGTGTAATGAAAATGTGTGAGATGCTGTGTAGCAGAATGAATTCACGTTGATGGTGTGTAGAGCCTTTTTCCCCTTGATCCCTAACTGCATGCAATGATGATTTGTACCTACCGGTTTATAGCAGTAGTACAGTTACACTGATGACTGGAGCAATTCTCACTTTGAGCACAGATTCAATGTTAAATGTCATGTACAACTTCAGCAAGTTTAACCATAATTTTAGTGAGAAGGTAATTGTCGATTGGGCAGAGGATACAGATTGGTGTGTGTAATGATTTGCCCGTTACACTATGGAGATGAGTCCAGTCAGCACAAGAGTTAAAGGCCTATATCTGTCTAGATTAGTGGCAACTCACCTCTCACACATCTGCTAAATGTACAGTGGACATGTCATCCTTATATTTTGTGCCAACATGTATAAAGGCTCACATATGTATGTACTGGATCATCATTTTCATTCAACATGCATGTTAAACTTGTGATGGCCCACATTTTGCGTCTACTAAAACCCCTAAGGCCTGTACTGTGAATGCACAATGTATCTGCCCACATCAAAAAACGTTTTTTGCAAGAGATATGAGCAGTCCACTCTCCTATATATTACAATCAGCATATAGAGGTATGAGGAGTACACAAGACAGGCCTACACCTTGTCACATGAGTGAGAGAATGTGGTGTCAGGTACCTTAGCGTGACATCCATGACAAGTGTAGCTATGCAATGTTCCTGGACATTAAGGGGTGTGTTGTGTTATACACAGTGAGTATGACCAATAGGTGTCAATGACAGTGTATTGTCTGTCAGGCTCACTCACATCATGCACCACAGATGATGCCCTGTTTCACCTTGCTTTCAGTGCACGCCCTCTGCATGTAAATGATGTGTGAAGGTATTTGGTCCATCCTTATAGATGTGTACATTGGACTCAGCAAGCTTGGTCAGAGTGTAGTATGTAACATGGTTTATGGAATCTGCTGTCCATTGATCTATGTGTGTGTTATGTGTATAGATGCATCATGATTGGCACACAATGGTCCACAACACACTGTTTAAAAAGTTCTCATCTTGTCTCCCATACCTACAGCTCAAGGTCCATCAGCAAAAGGCAATATGGAGGGCCATCGCCCACAAGGTGCGTGCCCAGGGTGTCTCGAACCAGCGACATACTCACTGCCACAAGAGGTGGGATGACATCTGCCGCCTCAGCAAAAACATTGCCGAAATGACACTGGGGCTGGTCCCTTGAAGTGGCAGGTTGGCGCGCCGGAGCATGACCCCACTAATGGCCCGCATCCTGGCAGGGACACAGCCAGAGCTGGATTGACGCTTGAGGGCAACAGCAGCAAGTTGGGGGTGAGTATTGGGCTAAGTGTGACTTGGTGCATGACTGACAGCATCAATCCCAAACATGAGCAGACCATGAATCTCTGAGATGTCTCTAGTGTGATGCAATTGCTTCTAAGTAGCCCCAGTGGTGACGGCAGAGGTTCTGCATGTGTACAACATTTGTATTGTCATATAGGGAATACATGAACAGTGTCACTGCAAATCATCTTTACATGTTTGCATCTACCATCTTGAAAATGGTGTCTGAACTGAGCCATTCCTACACACGAAGTCATTCCCTGCCACGGTGACAGCAACTGCACACAGGCACTGATGGTGTAGATGGTGTTGATTGCAGTGATGCATTGGATGATCTGCATTTGCTCATTGTGCACATGGCAACATGTCTTTGTGATGGTTAGACAGTGGAAGGTAGTAGCTATGGAGCTAAACGTGCCTATTGTGAGATTGAGTTGGCCCTAGTGCTTAACAGGTTTGATGTGATCAGTGTGTATGGCAAATTGTGATGTAAGTGAGGTTTTGTACTGTAACTTTTGATGCAAAAAGCCAATGTCACTCTGAGTGGCAGTACTTACTATGTGTGCATTGCAGAGGGGTGTCCATATGCATGGTAAAGTTGTGGCTACTGGATTACAACAGTGAGTTATGTCTTGTGACATTGATGTGTCATGGATGTCAGCATGCAGCGCAACATAGGTATGTCAGATGCCAGACCCTAGATCTTAGCACACATTGGCTGTCCTTATGGAGGCCACTCAGAGCTTCAAATACACATGGCACTCTCATGCCTTGTATCATTGAGAGCTTGGCAAGAAATTGAAATGGTGTTGTTTTGTGACATGGCACAACACGCAAGACCTTTGCGTCACATTTCCCTAGTCATGCAAATGTGCATTGTCTTTTTTACAACATCAGTACATGGTGCTTCGTAGCACTTTATCCCTAAAAATGTGTCTATGTCACATATGCAGAGGTGTAAGCCTCAGAGACATCAACGGGCAGTGAACAACAGTGAGCATCATGTTAGGGTGCCTTGGGATATTTGTGGTGTGTACTTCCATGTCATTGATGACTCTAAAAATTGGAAAACAATGTTCAGCAGGAGTTGTGCTGCAGTACCAACATAGTTGAATTAAAGGATGTAATATCACTTAACAGTAGTCATGTTTCAGTTTGTATCTGTGTGGTTCTGTGAACTCATACTTCAAGTGGGAGTAACACAACAGAATTGGATGTGTAGCTCTCTTAACTAAAGGCATGTAGGTGTGTCTTCAGACAATAGGATGTGATGTTGGGATGTAGATACACTACATATACAAAAAATACCTTGAGGAATTATTTGCATAAACACTTCAAATTTTTCTTGTTCACAGATGTGATCCAAACAGTAAGAAAATTACAATTGTAATCAAGGATGTATTCAAATTTCTTTATATTGATTTATATTTTGAGATCATTCAGTATGCGTTACATCCACAAATTCATGAAAAATATATACATACGTTGTAATCAGTATACAAAAAGCAAATAGCAACACTGCAACTACCCAAACAATCCCATATAATGCACCTGTTTGTTAAGGGATTGGCGGTAGTGAACACACCCTTATCCTAACAAATAATATGGTCAGTAAAAATAACAGTCCATATCTATTACAATTCTTGATGTTTAACACAACTTGAAATCAACTTAAATCAAGAGGTTAGGAGGCAAGAAGGGTGTGTTGTCGACGTTCCGGTCTTTTAAGGCCACTGGGGTCCGCAAGACCATCCTAAGGACTCAGCGTTGCAAAGTAGGGAAACTCCTGTGGATACCTGCGTGAATCTCACTCCCATATGTTGAATATTCAACCGGAAGTTTTTTTACACCAGACCATCACCACTCGATCAAAGAAACAACTTATTTTCAAAAATGAATAAGTTGTTTCTTTGATCGAGTGGTGATGGTCTGGTGTAACAAAAACATCCGGTTGAATATTCAACATATGGGAGTGAGATTTACGCAAGTATCCACAGGAGTTTCCCTATTTTGCAACGCTGAGTCCTGAGGATGGTCTTGCGGACCCCGGTGGCCTTAAAAGACCGAAACCTCGACAACACACCCTTCTTGCCTCCTAACCTCTTGATTTAAGTTGATTTCAAGTTGTGTTAAACATCAAGAATTGTAATAGATATGGACTGTTATTTTTACTGACCATATTATTTGTTAGGAAGAGGGTGTTTTAACTACCACCAATCCCTTAACAAACAGGTACATTATATGGGATTGTTTGGGTAGTTGCAGTGTTGCTATTTGCTTTTTGTATACTGATTACAACGTGTGTATATATTTTTCATGAGTTTGTGGATGCAACGCATACTGACTGATCTCAAAATATAAATCAATATAAAGAAATTTGAATACATCCTTGATTACAATTGTAATTTTCTTACTGTTTGGATCACATCTGTGACCAAGAAAAATTTGAAGTGTTTATGCAAATAATTCCTCAAGGTATTTTTGGGATATGTAGTTGATCTTACCCAATTCCTTTGGGATTATTGGGTTGCCCTATTTTGTCAGTAGAGATTTAGACACATGCACCGCAATTTGGCTGTGTCAACGCATCATGGAGCATGAACGTCCAATGAACATCTGTCAATGCATCAGGAGATCTGGCATGAGATTGGGCTTATGTAGCCAGTATATGTACAAGTTCAAAGTGGGTATTAAGTCACATGAATTATGTGTGTATTGCATGTCATCTTTGTGAGCATACCACTTTACTGAACCTATGTCTCTGTCTCTTACAGCATCTACCGAGGGCAGGGAAGGAGAGGGGACCGACACCGTTGGGGAAGCAGCTGGCACTACTGGTACCTTGGAGTTCATCGACACTGAGGGGACCAGCGCCTCGGAGGGGAACAGGAGTGCCCTGGAGGAGTCCAGGCCAGAAACACCAACGTCTACATCTTCACACTCCAGCGGTGACTCCTCTGTGTTAACGGACAAAGGAAGTTCAACATCTGCTTCTTCGTCTGCCACACCCCGTCCTGTGTCCACCCTCCTTACTGCTCCCCTAACTGGTATCTGGTCACGCAGCCCTAAGAAGGGCAGATTCTCCTTCCGCCAGGCACCACTGCCCCTGCCCCTGTCTCCCCTGCTGCCCTCAGTGTGGAGGCCATAGTCATCTTGCAGCAGCTGTCTGTGGGTCAAACTGCACTCCTAAATGCCCTCCAGGATCATGGCAACAAGTTGTCACAGATTGTTGCGCTCCTGGAGGGCATTCATTCGGACGTGGGTGGCCTACACAGAACTGTACAGTCTTTGACCTCCACACTGACAGCAGCCATTTAGCAGTCCCAAGCTTCCACTCCAGCTCCTGTCCCTTCATCAACCACCCTCCCAGTGCCCCCACCTGACCAAAGCACACACACACACCAGAGCACTCAGGCACCCAGTCATCCACAGGCAGCACACGACAACACCAATCAAAACGACACAGACACCATACACCATCCCCAAAGCACACTAAAAGTACACATGACAGCACAACAAAACCATCACAGGACACTCAGAAACATAAAGGCAAAACATATGCATCCACATTGCATACCTCAGATTCCTCCCCCTCCATGAGTCGTCCCATCCCCACATCTCATCCCAAAGCCGCACAAACACTTGCCCTGGCTGCCTTGCACCTGGTGCCTGCCACAACTGCCCCCCCTTCAGAGGGCTGCTTTGCCCAAAACTTCCACTCTCACCCACACCCCTGAGAAGCATGGACACAAGGCCAAGGAGGCAAAAGTACCTCCACAACAGGGGAGGCAGGGGAAAAGACCACCCCCCCCAGAGCATACCACCAGATCTGGTAAATGTCACTGGAAAGAGGCACCACCACCTGCACCACTTTCTAGGAAGAAGGAGGCTGGTGTGTCCACCTCACTTGTCCCTTGGCCCAAGAAGCTTAGTGGATATTGGATCCCAAACAAGTGAAACCCAACCCTCCACAGGCAACATCATCCACTGAGCCGCCCACCAGCATTTCTCCACCTCCTTTTGCCACGATTCCACCAGGTCCAGCCAGCGCTCCGGCTCCCACATCAAGGGATCCCTTTACCTCTGCCAGTTCTCCTCCTCCCAGGTCCAGTCCTCCAACTACCCCAGACAGTCATCCCCCTCCCAGTTCCAGGTCTCCCCAATTTTAATCCAGAGTCCCCCTTCCCACCCCGTTCCTCCCTGAGCAGTGCCTGTGCTGCCTATTTGATGCCCCTATCCTGGGGAGATTTCCATGGCAGTGGACTGTGTTGCAAGTTTGTAGTGCAAGTTTACATGCACACAAGTGCGGACTCTATTTTGGACTGGCCGTTGGCCTTTATGTTTTGCACTTTCATTACAGTTACAAAATGTAAGTAATAAAATTTATATTTATCTTCTGAGCTTTGTCGCTGGCATTGCTAATGAAGCAGTCCGATGTATGTGTATATCTTCATCTGTTCCATGCTCTGAATGCAACATCCAAATGGTCATGGACTTGATTTGCTATTGCAGGTGTTCCCAGAGGTAGCAGCAAGTAATGTGCTTCTTGACTCAGAGGGTTAATGGGGCCATGATGCTTGTCTGTGATGGTCTACTCTTGTCCTCTACATTAATTTGTCGGTGATCTACTTTGGTACACATGTCATATTTGTATCCTCTACATCAACAACAGTTATTCAATTTTACATGATGACTTGAGGGGTGGACAGTGTTCATCATATGTGTGGGATCTTTCTTGATGTGTACACACCAGTGTAGGTGTGTAGTCATCTTGGATAGGTATGACTTCATAGTCACATGGGTACATTTACATGTGCGCACTGGAGTACTCATGCAGTGTGATTGTCACGTCATTAGCTGATGTATGAATGTGTATGTGCCCTTGAGCATGACCCTTTCACACATGTATGATCTAGTTGATGAGTGGTTGTTTGTTTACATGATGAGACACCTGCAGGAGGTTGTGTGCACATGTTGAAGTTGTTGCCTGTGCAGTGTGTGAGTGTGACCTTGCAGGCCTGGGGTACACATACTTGTTGTCCACATCATTTGTGAGTATGCAGAGTGTGTCAATGCAATGTATGTGATGTGAGTTCTGGGATCATGCATAGTTCTTGCTTCCCTTTGTTCTCACTGTGCTGACTGACTATGGCACACATACATTATATGTGACATTTGCCATACACTGATGTTACATTACACTTGATCTACTCCATGTGGTATTCCAAAACATACCAGTGCAGTACACAAATCCAATCTCCGTTACTCCACTGTGTGCTGTGACAGTGTACCTGTGACCACTGTATGACAGTGCTGTCACAATGAGACCATTTGAGGCCTACACAATGTGATATACTCCACTATGTCTTTTTGCTCTGTCTACTCCTCACCTGCACAATAATCCTGTATACACCACTTCACTCAACAATATTCCACTGCCTGCCATGCCAGTGTTTGACTCTTCCCACCACTCCATAGTGTGACACTATACTGTGGGTGTATGATTTGTGTCCAAAACCATTGTGCCCCTCAGCACTATTTCACTATTTGATATGTGCTCTTTGAGTCTATTTAATTGCAGTAATGGGTAATCCTGTATTGTACAGATGAGTTTACAGCACAGTCCTCTAGTCTTGCTCCATGCCTGAGTTGTGTAGCAGTAGGTGATAGCAAAAGTGTGTTTGTCTTTGCTGAGGCACTGCTACCAATCTTGTGTGTGAAGTGATCTGTGTGCTGTGATGATTTTTGATGTTCTTGTTCATGGTGGTGAACTCAGATATGTCTGTTACTGGATTTAGTGGTGTTCACACACTGCTTACTGTGCATGCACTGCTGTCAGTGGATGATGCAATGTCCTTGCCAGGTGTAAGTCCCCCTAATGTCCAGATTAGATTGCTTTGGGATGTTTTAGGATGTGCATATGTTATGGTGTTGTTGGGAAAGGTTGCAGTCTTTGGCCTGTATTGGCTCTTTCTGCTGACAAGTCCATGTGTGTTTTATGTTGTTTTTGCAGGACATTGTGTGTAAGGAGTGTGTGTATTTGAATGAATTCAGATGGGTGTGTATTTGGTACTGGGCATTTCTTGTGTGTATGTCACATGATGCAATGTGTTGTCTTGTTTATTTGCTGGTTTTGTGGGCAGATTTGAGCTATGTCCCCCTATCTATGAACAGTCACTTGTCAGGGTTGTGCCTGGGAATGCTTGTCCGGCACACTAACACCATGGTCACTTTGTGACCGGTGGAGTATCTATGGCTGTCTTGGCAGATTTGTCTGGATGCACACACTTTGGGGTTAGATGTGTCATTTGTTTTTGAAGATTTTTCTTTAGATGGATTATGCAGTCTGTGCAGTTAGCCAGAGCAAAAGTTATATCTGTTTCAGGGAGGAGGCGTGGCCAAGCCGTCAACCAAAATGGCCGCATGGCATTGAAGCTCCGGCGCCCGATGCCCCTGAAATAACAGAAACGACATGATCCGGTAGCCCATAATACTGGGAAAGCCGCAGAGAGAGCGGGAAACGCTGTGGTGATGGGACCGGGGGCGAAGAAACCCTGCACAGACCCCCTCATCGGCCTTCCTTCGGTTCTGTGATGGCAGGCAGAGGTGTGTGGAGACCCAGCCTGACTCGGAGGCCCCGTGGTGATAGAGACCATGGGTGAGCCTGAGGCCGGAGCAGCTGTGCTTCGCTAGGTCCCCTGTCTGCCTGGGCCGTCCGGCCGGAGAAGAAAAGAGAAGCGCCCTCGCTGCGGCGACCGGCCTACCCGGAGGAGCAACACCCATCACCGGGACTCTGGTGAGTGTGGGGAGATGGGCCGTGGCGCACACGGCACAGTGAAAACACTCATCGCGAGGGCCCGACATAAGAGCGTCCTCAGCACGGAGCTTGCCGCTGCCCTCCCCTCTTCTTCCTGGACTCTGCACCACCTCTGCAGACCCCCCGCCACGCCGAGACCGTTGGTTGAGGCCGGGTGGAAATAAACATTGCAAGGACTCGACGCGGGGGCCTGTGCGGCCCAGGGGCGGGTCCACCTCCCCTCCCGGGCCCAGTAATCACTCTCGCGGGCCCCCCGCTGTACCTGGATTGTGGGTGAAGACACGGTGGAAGGGATCAGCACGGAGGCCTACATAACCAAAAGCACCAATGCACGTAACTGGGCGGGAAAGCCGGGTGCTGAGGCCTGACATGTCAGCCCGAGCGGGCCAGATGCGACATCGCATCCCTACACCTGGCTCAGCGGCGCCTCACTGACCCTCCCCGGACTGGACCCACCGGGGGATACACGCCCACCCCCCTGGGTGACACCAGACCCACATACACATCAAGGGCAGGGCCCTAAGACACTAGCTACTGCAAACGCCTGGTGCAAGAGGGAACGGCATCCTTCCTCAGCACCCTTGCTCACCATAGAGACTTTAGCATTCCATCCATAACGTACCCAGCAGGTATCATTGTACACAACGCAGACATGGGTCGCGGGGACCCTAAACAACATAAACTGAAGTTTGACAAACTGGGCACGTCAGAATGCACCGATCAAAACCCTGATGGGGCTGATGGGCCAGAACGGGATGAGCAGCCTCCCGCCCTGGAAAGGGCAGCAGCCATAATGGCGGAGCTTCGTGCTGGGTTCGATCCCCTAACCTCCAGGTTGGATAGAATGGGGGAGCAATTGGATGGACACAACACCAGGCTTGATTTTGCAGAGCAGCGCATCTCATCCCATGAGGATCAAGCCAAAGATACAGCGCGTCGGCTGGAGCGAGTGGAGCGCCTACTCAAGACCGTAGCCATAAAAAACAAAGACCTAGAGACCAGATCACGGAGAAACAACATTTGTATCCAGGGTCTTGCGGAATCCACAAACATCGGGCAGCCTGAGCCATTTGTTGAAGCTCTGCTGGCGGAACTGTTCGGAGCCAAAAATTTCTCCAAGACTTTCATTGTGGAAAGAGCGCATAGATCCCTCGGCCTGTGCCCCCCTCCGGGTGCTCCTCCACGGCCCATAATCGCCCCCTGTTTAACTACAGGGATCGTGATGCGGTCCTCCGCCTGGCCCAGGAAAAGGCCCCGGTACGGTATCAGGGCGCCACACTCTCATTCTACCCAGACCACACCGCTACAGTCCAAGAAGCCAGTCGCAAATTTGTGGAAGCCAGGCGTCAGCTCCGTACAATTGGCCTGAAGTAAGCCATGATATACTCGGCTAGACTGCGGGTACTAGTGGGCGACAAACCCTGTTTCTTTGATAACCCTGCTGACGTGTTGACATTTGGCGAAGCAGCACCAAAATAATATCCGCAGGAGCCCTGCCCGATCCTCTGGTCACTCCTCCCCGGACCAACAACTAGCTGCGAGCGCTGAACTCTTTACCTCGGAATGAAGGTCATCTAAGTTTCATTATCCTGATGACCCGCAGCCGTGACGCTCTTCGAAGCTAAACTAGAATTGAGGAAAGAGCTGCGGCATTCCTAAATGCTATAAATGTTTCTGTATCTCTATCTTGCAACCTGCTTAGTTTAAACATGGGCATCGGACGTCCGAGGCGCCACCCGCCTCCTACGGATGACTCCGAATAGTTTCTTTCTGGGTTTTTCCTCTTTTTTTATGTGTTGGGAGAGAGGGTATTCACCGGACCTTTGAGCCCAGGTGTGGGAAGGGGGTAGGGGTTGTTGTTTCTCATTGGGGCCTTATTGGATGTATATCTTTTCTTTGGTTCTCGATGTCTTTAATATATTTCCCCTTTTGTAGTTTTCCCTTTCCACACGCTGTACAGACGTTATTATTCACTGGAGGTACAAACGCATATATTTCTTCATGCGATCATGACTTCTGACCCCACGGTTGAGGCTAAGCTAATCACCTGGAACGTGAGTGGGCTTAACAACCCCAGGAAATGTAAGTTAGTACTTGCATATCTCCGGAGACACAATGTCAAAATAGCGTTCCTACAAGAAACCTATCTTCCATTGCAAAACGCTCTCCCGTTTGCCTCCGCATGGGGTCCCATAGATATTTTGCAAGTTATAGCACTTATTCCAGCGGAGTATGTCTCCTTATTCACCGTACCCTACCCTTTATACACAAGCTTACAATATCCGATGCACAAGGGAGATATCTGTTGGTGATGGGAACGCTGATGGGAAAAACAGGTGTTTTCCTCAATGTTTATATGCCTAACACACACTATCAGGGATATTCTACAAGACATATAAGCAAATACTAGCACCACTGTTACTTGAGGTGTACGCAGAGGCACTCGAAGAGGGCGTACTCTCCCCTTCCATGAGGGAGGCGGCTATATCCCTCTTGCTAAAACCGGGTAAGGAGCCCACCAACTGCACCTCCCATCGCCCCATCTCCCTAATAAATTTTGACAACAAAATCCTAGCCAAAATGCTATCTACCAGATTGTCACTGCTGCTAGACCAAATACTTTCACCGGTGCAATCCGACTTTATCCCACACAGATCTACCGCCCTAAACCTCCGGACCGTTTTTTCAGTAATAAACAGGATAGAGCCCATTGTCCCTGCAGCGATAGCTCTTCTCGATGCAGAGAAGGCCTTCGACTCTTTGGAGTGGCCATTCCTTACTGTCAAACTTCGCAAACTAGGCATCCCAGCTAATTTCATTGCTTTGATTGCGCTGCTATACTCATCCCCCACGGCCAGGCTCCGGGTGAATGGTTCACTGTCCCCCCCGATCCCGATCTCCCGTGGCACTCGCCAGGGATGTCCCCTGTCTCCTCTACTTTTCATAATAGCCATGGATCCCCTAGTCAGGCATCTACAAGAAAAACACATGTTCCGCGGCCTCCAGTTTCAGTTAGGACCCTTGCTGATGTCTATGTATGTAGACGACATAACGCTCTTTATTAGGAAACTCAACATCAATTTGCAATCTCTAATCCATGAAATCTGTCGTTTTGGCACCATGTCTGGGTTGCGAGTTAACTGGAACAAGTCAGAGCTGTATTCAATCACCGGCTCGGCCGACCCAGGGGAGGTCGAGCAGCCGTTCCGATGGGCGACGGATACTACCAAATATTTGGGCATTACTTTACATAGAAGTAAAGAACAAGTTATCCTAAACTACGGGCCAGCTATGGAACAGCTTGCATCACAGATCGAGAGGTAGATCCAACTACCGCTATCAATGGCCGGACGCATTGCCCTCATTAAAATGAATGTCCTTCCTCGGTCTCTGCATTTATTTGTTAATATACCAATCTCACTCACAAAAACCTTTTTCACACAGTTACGGGGCCTGCTTATCCGCTTGGTATGGGCAGGACGTAGACTGCAAATAGCATGGGACACCTTAACACTCCCTTATGAGTGAGGTGGGTTCTCAGTTCCGGACCTGCATCTCTACCACCTGGTTGCACAGGCTCAATTTGCTCGGCATTGGTTCCATCCAGATGCCCGTATACAACATACACCAAGCCTGAACGAGACTTGGCTGCCCCAACCCCATTGGGAGCACTGTTCCCCAGGGTATACCACTTGGCCCAAATGACATACAGCCCCTATCTGCCACCTGTTGGGCCTGGCATAAACTGAGTCGACTACTGGGTACCGGCTCTCTATACTCACCAGATATCCCACTGCAACAAAACCCATTTTTACCACTCACCTCTGAGATTGTGGTGCAACGCACCCTCAATAAACTGAAACTATGCACCATTGGTTCCTTGTTCCCTGGTGAACAGGCAATAACCATGGCAGACCTGTCTGCACGAACTGAGATGTCGTGCATGGACAAATTTGTAGCGACCAGACTGCTTGGTGCACTCCGCTTGGCCACCCCTTCTTTCCCCTCTCCTTCAGTTGAGTTCACACCTCTTACGTTGCTTATAACCAACAAAGAAGGTACCCACTTGGTCACCAAGTTATATCGGGCATGCATGGTGCTCAAATAAGTGCGGGACAGGGGGATACGGCGCAAATGGGAGGACGACTTGGGTCAGCCACTGACGGACAAGGAATGGGCTTGTTGTCACGAACAGATAAAAAGGGTATCCCTCAACCACAGACATAAATTGCTTCATTTCAAGTTTATGCACCGGGTTTACATAACCCCACGACAACTGAACAAGTATGACCCTACCAAACCGTCCAGCTGTCCAAAGTGCCGGGTTCCGGATGAGGACTTTGTACACATGACATGGATGTGTCACCTTGTAACTGCGTATTGGACAGAAGTGTTCCAGATGCTTTCTGAAGTGGTCTCCATGCCGCTCTCCCCCTCTCCAAAACTTGCCTTGCTGGGAATAGTCAGCGATATAAAACCTTCCCACTGCAGATTCATCGCCATTGCACTGCTGTTAGCGAAAAGGGAAATTGCACGACACTGGGGCACCAAACAACATCCCATGAAGGAAGCATGGCTCCGAAGCATGTCGGATTGTGACATGCAAACCGAAATATATGCTACACTCCAACCTCCAACCTCACGACCTAAAGACATTTGGCATACTTACTGCAGTTACCTACAACAGACACAACACACCTCTCCGACGCTTTCTCCTACACACCAATTAGCTCCAGAGAGATCCACACCCACGGCACCTCTACAACCCCTCTCTGAATCAGCACACTAGACCTGTACAGGTTCCCCGTTGCACCGGATTTGACACGAATTGCTTATATATTGGCAACTCCTTCGGACACTGACGCAGGAAGAATCAGATGTACCCTCCAGCATAATCGCTAACTAGGAACATACAGAGCATACATGTGGAAACCCCCCATCCCCCCCTCTCCTAGCCCCCCCCTCGTTCTTTCTTTTTTGTGGGAATGTTTCTTATGTTGAACACTAATGCATGGAAGGTGTAATTCCCTTCAAGAAAATAATGCTGACTCATTTTATTGTTGTTTTATGTATAAACATTTTTTTTAAATATCTGTTCCAGGGAGGACTGGGAGCAGATTGGCTATCCACTCTTTTGCTGCACATGTCCAAGATTGTTGGACTTCTTTTGGTGTGGTATGTGATACATGTATTTATTAATTGCGTTGAGTTCAGCATTTGCTCAGACATCCTTGAGTTGAGCTGTGTGATTTTGAGATACACACCAGTGTGTAGCATCGTGTAGCAGGGAACTCATAGGAGTAGATTAACAAGTTTTTCAGAGATTTCCCCAGGTGTAGGGCAGGGAATGTGGTAGATGGTTAGGTGAGGGGTAAGTGTGAAGGTTGGTATTTAGTTTGCAAGTCAGGGAATGTCACCATGAGGCATGAGTGTTGTGCCAGTAGCATACACATGACATATTAGTTCAGACAAATTAGGTGCTGGTCACTGTATGTCTAATGACGGGTCATCTCATTGTGGTCCAATGCCTTACTTACATTGCTGGATCACAGTAATAGTGCACTGATGATTACTTTCATTTGATTTGAATCTCTGTGCCACACATGGATTACATGATGTGCTGAGTGTAGTGTCATATGTGGGACCTCTTACATTACATTAACATTTGTTACCACTCATTTCTCCATACATTTCCTGCACTGGTCCCTCCACTTTTCAATAGATCACTTGTTCTCATACCGTGATGGTGACTTATAGTTTGTGGATGAGGCAAAGTAAGAGTTTGTGAGCTGTATCAAGGAGTTGACATGCAGACTGACCAGTTCCAAGGTTTGTAATCTGCACAATGACTCTTTATTGATTCAATTACTCACATTTATTCAATTGAGTGGAGGGCAGGTGTGAGGAAGATGAGGTTTGTCATGAGTCTTAGGTCAGAGTTTGCTGCTAACAAGATGGCCTCTTCCTGACACTTTGGCATTCTTTCAATATTTTGTAGTTGTTGCTACATTTGGAGTGGTGGAGCGTTGGTTTGGAGGTGTTCAGTGAAGTGGCAGAGTAGTCAGTGTTGTTGATGTACAGGACATACTCACATGGGGCCCTTTAGTGCAGCAGTACACACATGAGACAAATGCACACTGGTGTTTACTGTGAGTTTGCAGTTTGAGTCAGATGATTTCTACGGCCTGTCATTATGTGATATGGTCTGCCATTGTATGTGATGAGCCTGTCAATGTCTGCTTAGGGTGTGTGCTGAACTGTGATTATGTGGCAGTGGTGACTCTCTTAATTTGTCATCTGCCCTTGCTCTCTGACTCATCCAACACCTTGTTGTACTACTGTGGACTCCCCATACACATCCTGGTTGCTCTGGCCTCCTCTAGTCCACCTTGGATCTTGTCTGACCCTGATTTGACTGCAATAATCACTATTGTCCATTTGAGGTGACTCTTGCCTCATTCGTCACTCATGGTGCTATACATTTTGTTATGGACCTACAGATATGTCACTATGAACACTGTGCCTGCACATCACTCCTTGCAGCAGCTATGTTGCAGTAATTTCTGGGTCATTTGGATTGGGTATGGACTGGAAGATGGTATTTGGGTATTGCTAGCCTGGGACCGTGACCTGGGACCATGTGCTGGACTTCTACAACCATATGTGCAAGGTTGGCCACCGCTTAACCACTGCTGTGACGTGACCGCCACGGACAGGCTAGATGGCATCCTTTCTGGCGGTATGGGTGCGTCCGATTCTGAGGTGACAATGTACCTTTGTGAAAAACATGTGTACTTTAACTGTGATATGTGTTCTTGTGTCCATCAGGGTGTCCGATGTTGACAGGTAAATTGTACCTGCGCGATTGCTGTGTGTTGTTGTTGTGAAGGGGTTGCATATGGGGAGATGTTTTGGACTTACCTCTGCAGTTGACCGCGACAGTGTCTTACCTGTTGGTAGTGGATCAGGTAGAGCAGCGGCAGGGCTTGTAGAGCAGGATCCATGATGTACAGGAACGTGGAGAGGTGTCTCTTACTCAAGTTTCTCTCTCCGTAGTTGTGCTTCTGCCATCTACGTTGAGCTTGTTTTACCGCCGCTTTCCGATGGCCTGATTGATGCATCGTGATTTGGTGGGTGGTCGGAACGTCATTCCGCACAGCTGGCTTTCTCTATTGGCTCCCTCCGGCACCGTTGCATAACGAAATATCTGGCTGATCCGGAAACACCGTGACGTACGGGAAATGGGCTATCTTTGCCCATTGTAATATGGTGGTCGCGGTGACTGCTTACGGAGTAGCTAAATCGATGTTTTCCGCCAGCACCGCGGAGGTGCCTACGACCGCCATCGTAATCAGCCCCTAAATAATGAAAATAATCAAATTAACTAAAATTACAACATAATATTTTATTTTTTACAGATTATACTACACAACAACTCCACCCAAAAACCCCAAAACAAACATTACTTAAAAAAAAATACAAAATCAAGATAAGAGAAAAATATAATACAAAGTAAGTATATAAAATAACCAACAATTAGACCTAACTATTAAAAAACAATACATTTTATAGAAAAACAATTTATTACTAACAAATACTTTTCTCTTAACAGCTACTACAAAATTCAACAAAAAACATCAACGAAAGAAACTTCACCAACTGCATTCAGTAAGTATTTTTTTTCTTCAATTAAATATTTAGGGCCCGATTCTGATGCGGGTTGGAAAAGCTTCCCGACCGAGGGCCTGATTCTGATGCGGTTAGGAAGGCCTCCTAACGGCATTTGCTCCTTCCAAATCGGATCGGGAACGTGTCTTCCCGACCGAGGGCCCAATTCTGATGCGGTTAGGAACAAATGTTCCCATTGAAGTCAATGGGAGTTCAACCAAATCGTATCTGGAAGCATCCGGATGCATCCTACTCCGCCGGTCAGACTTTCCCGATCCGAGTGGGTCGGACACCATTTCCCAACCGATTCGGTCAGGAAGCTTTTCCAACCCGCATCAGAATCGGCCCCATAGACTAAAAAGCGAAATAAACAAATATACTAAAATAATAACCTTTTATTTTATATTTCACAGATTACACTTCAATAAAAGTCCACCTTAAAACAACAAAGCAAGAATTAACTTAGAAAACAGAGACAGAAGCAACATTACAGAAAAATATTAAATTAAGTAAGTATATAAATGAACCAACAAATAGAACAAACTAATTAACAAAATTAAAATAAATTAAAAAGCAAATATAACTAACTAACTACAACCTACAACAAAATCATCGAAAAAAACATCATCAACGAAAAATAGTATTTTTCTTCTCAACTAAATAAAAATGGAAACTAAGGGGCTCATTACGATGGCGGGCGGAAGCACAACCGCCGTGCTGGTGGATGCAAAAACCACCAGTTACCGCCGGCACGCAGCAGTCCACACGCCCGCCCAATTACGATGCGAAAAGTAGGCCAAACACCGCCGGCAAGCCAGCAACACCGTCCGCCATCAAAGTGCACCCGTACACGTAGCGGCGCAGCCCAATTGACACACACCGTCCGACGAAACACGTCCCGCCCGGCGTATAAATTACGATGCCGCAAACAAACGGCTCCCACGGCCAAGAGATACCGTACGACAAACCGAAGCGGTAACACGGACGCCGAGCACGGACAACAAAGAAGCGGCTCCCCCGAGCATGAATCCAGCACTGCAGGCCCTCCCCATGCTCCTGCTGATGCACCACCAAGGACGCAACGTACCGCGGAAACGCAGGTAGGCACACACACAACAAGTGCACGCAAACAGCGCACACAGTGCAAGGGCGGAAAAAGCGGACAACCCCCCACCAGCGCGTGTACACTACACATCCACCATTGCATCCACATATGACACACAGGCCAAATCGTAACATCGCGTAACACATGTGTACACACCACCTGGGACTAGGAACCAACGACCCTGTCACGGCCCCAAAGCGGCGATGACGCCGCCACACATGCGCACAACGCAGAGGCCAACCGCAGCGCCATGCATGCGTCGCACACAGACACAGGGACACAACCAAGCAGCACACACATCAGCCCCACCCCGAACGCACATGACACGTGACAGGCCTGCCACAGACATGTCCCCAACGCCCAATTCACGGACAACACCCAACGCCACACAACCGACGCACACATGTCAGTGAAGTCACGCAACAGCAGGACACACCCCAGTGTAACAAACATGGCGTAGCACACAGCGGCGGCAACACCAACTAGGAGAAGCAGGGCCCCTTCGGGAAGAGGAACGCCAGTACCACACTGAAACACCCATACCACCCTGCACATATGAACAAGACATATAAAACGGAACACCAAAGAGCCCGGGGACCGACAACAGGTGGCCCAAGAATAACATTCACACACAAGGCCCAACGCAGAGCGGAAAGGCAGCCTGCCGCCCACACAAGGGAGAGCAGACAGCACTGAATGACCTTCCATTCCAACTCCGAAACCACAGCCCTACGACAGAAGCCGGTGAATACAGCCATTGTCCAAGAATAGACCAACACAGGCATGCCGAGGAGACCGACCACAGGGCAGATAGCGCATATCACAGAAGCACACAACGGACGGGGAAGAAAGAAGAAAACACTCCCCCATGTCGGCCACATGCAAGTTAATTGGAAGGAGTCACACATCACTGACCTTGAACTGTCTGAGAAGCATGTGGGATGAGGGCCCGTGTCCTCCAAACAAGCCAACAGAACACAAGTCCTGTCTCCCTACGACTACACAGAGCTCACAGCAACCTCGGAGCATGCACATTGCAGACTGCACACACAGCCGGAGCACGCCACCACAACGCACCGCTGCGAAATGGCAACCGCAACACACCTACCCAACTACGCCGGACAGCTCAAGCTGTACAAAACCAACCTGTTACATATATTGGGATGCGATCTCCTGTCCCTGCTGAACGTAAGTTACCGACTGACTTACCGCATCACATTGTTCAGCTGCGTCATGCCCGTCTTCTACTGTCGGAGGTGTCCCTACCAGCATCCAGTGGAGATATGCCTCTCCAACCCGGCATGTCTGAAGGCGGACCTGCTACCACTACTCCTCCCTCTGGACGCACACGACAGGGCCTGCTCTGCCTATGGGGGCATGGCGTATGTGGCCAACATCGCACCCGCACTGAAATGGGACCACTGTGCCTCCACACGACGGATCATCGAGAACAGCTACATCGAATGTCACCCAGCATGCCCCATCATGGTCCTCCAAGGGACAACTTACGAACAACACCTTGACAGCCACCATCCGCTACATTGGCTGGCAAACATGTACACCACCAATGACATGGAAGCCCTGCTGGACGGCATCGTATACCTGACAACCTGTAAATTCGTCGGACCACAACGCAGGTTCCCCGATTGACCTATGATGTCCAACCCCGCACCCATGCTTAGCTTCCGCATGGACTGGCCAGTCACCACCACAACAGCCATACCAAACGACCGGCAACTGTAACCACACCATCAACGACATCGCCATGACATCGGATATGACCGGGACATGCACACTGTTCCCCATCACATCCAGGACCACCGCATGCATCGTGGGAGGCAGTGGCATGGGGTCTGTGTATCGCACCCACATGGACGGAACTGCACGAACAACCAGGACATGACATGGATCCAGCGCCCATGGACACACACACCGCTCAGTGGACATGAATAGGTCGCCTGGAGTCTGTGGGTGCTGCACCCCTCCCACCCCCGCCCCGGGAATCCCATACCAGGACCTTTGCATGGACGACAAGTGCATTCAACAACAACACGACCCCAGTGACTGTGACATGTCCAGTAACCACCACAGTGCAACAACAAGTGGCACGCCGCTGCATGCACGCAAGCACATGCCCTGATGTCATCTCACATGCACGCGTGCATGAGGAACAACCGCAGCAAACCTGTCACATGGAACTGAGATGGACTGTGCCCATGATGCCAAGCGGTCTGGTAGGCTACATGTATACGTCTGTGTCAAAGTCCGCAGCTCCGCAGCTATACGTAAATGTACATTAGCACAGCCTTGGCCAAGCAGATGTAACTCTGAAGCCCACATCCCACATGCAACAGCCAATCACATGTAACCCCACACCCTATCCCATTTGCAATCATGCTCAGTATATCCTCAACATGTATTCCGCTGCCAGTAGTGTCCACTATACTGCATCACAGAGGACAGAAGACTCAATATAATGTTTGAAACCAAAACTGTCTCCGCTGACTCATTTCACAAGTACGAATGAGAGAGGATGAGAGTATGTGAAGTACACGGCAGTCGTGACATGACCATGTAGTCCACTGGTATTGGATGTCAACGCAAATGAGTAGCACAACTGTGGAAGACACACATGTGTCGTGTGAAGTCGTATGGACGCAGTGCTCAGGTGGGTGGGTGTGACGGGTAGATGCGCACATGCCAAGTTGGAGCACGCCGTGTTGGGAGGGGTCATGAACAGTACACCACCGCTTCCCTGGGCATTGTGAGAGGACACCTGTCAGGGGGAGTGAACACGTGTGTGCACAGCAGCCGGGCACACGTACAAAGCGGTACCAGGCGCACCTCAGCCCACCCTCTGTGGACAAGCTGGATCCTGTTGTGCGCCCGCCATGCCCCTTGACAAGGCACACACAGCCCCAGTCGACCAGGTGTAACCCCAACATAGTCAATCCGCACAGGCGATACAGGGCACGGGATGGCAGTGGAGCATGGTGTGTGAGAGGTCTCCTCGCGCTCCTCCTGGTCATATCACGCAGGCAATAGAACCTCAACGTCTAGCATGGCACAAGTCAAATGGAAGTGTAGGGGGACGCACCACAGCACGAGCAGCACTGACGTCACGGGAGGTGGCTCGCACCATCCCATCCATTGCCCATTATACCAACCACGCCACATGCCATTGCGACTAAGTGCAAGCGCGTGCGCCACCACCCCGAGCCCTCCCCAGAGAGGCCAAAGAGTGAATGTGTGGGCCATCAGTCACAGACGGACGCGGCCTGGCCGCAAGGGCAGCCACAGCCACTGGGTGTCGCAGGTGGCGGATCCGGAAGGCGAAGACTGTGATGCATAGTCCATGCAGGCCGGGTCTCCATTTGGGGCACCACGCAGGTGGACGGCGTCCCGCAACACATCATACCCTGAGACAGCCCACTCGTGCAACTGGACCCACACATACACTCCTTGCCCTCTCTGGTGCGAGCTTGGGGCTGCCTGTGCAAGCGCTAGCCTCGCAGGTGCACATGCATATTGGGGGAGCGAGGGGAGGACATGAGGGCTGGGGCGAAGATGACTGTATCACTGTCAGTGAGTACAAGGGATGACCCAGATGTGGAAAGGAAGAGACGTGTCCCGTGTGTACTGCAACTAGTCGCCAATCCAACTACCCCCCATGTCCGGAATGTAAGCCCGCACCTAGGCCCGCCCATCCGCCACATCGAACATACCACCAGCACGACAACCTTCCCATTCGAAACACTGACTGGGGGTGGCGACCAGTGAACAATCATGTGTAGCCTACCCACACGTACATGTGGGCCCTCCATGATCCATGTCACCTGCGGCAAAGTCATGACATGCGCAATGAGGGAAGTGAGGAGAGCTGTCCGCCCCACGCACAGAAGGTGCATCAGCTCCACAGACCCAGCAGCGAGTCCAGCAGGGGTCACATGTGCAGGGGCAGCTGTGCCTGGTGTGAAGGCACATGCATATAGACAGCACATCGACCAATGTGTAGTCTGCCCACATCTACAGTCCATCATCATGCGGACATAGGAATTGAACACAGGGCAACACATCTTAGTGGGTGCACCCACCGTGACCAACAATGCGCAATCATCGACGTACCCGCCCTGTGCATGGCCCCCCACCCAACGGAGGCACATCCAGTGCCACCATCCCACACACACAAGCCTTCCACGGAACATGCTGTGTCCAATGGTCAGTACAGAGTCAGCGCCCATCTGGTGGATCCTGAACAGGAGACACATGCACACACATGCCAGCTCCCACTATGTACGTCTGCCACCTGGCACGTGCAATGTAACCTCTCACCTGTGACGTGTGACTGCAAGCACACAGCCGTCTTGGCATGGGGCTGTCAATGTGGACACCTGTCAATGTTTCGGGAGGTGTGATCCGTACAGTGCTGTACATAGGGTGCAGTGCTGACACCTACTACTGTCTCATATCCCCTCGTGCCACAGGTCCCACTTGTTTTGGCCGCTCAGCCTGTGCCCACATCGTCGTCGTGCCGTGTGCCATACTCATCCAGCCTCGGAAGCAGTTCCATGCTCAGCAGACATTCATGTTGCCATGGCGTTGCCGCTTGACGAATATGCAGTCAGTCCCCATCAGCACGCCCCGCAAGTCATTGGGGCCTCGATCCCCATGTGCATGCACATGGCAGTGGTCTGTATCACTAGCCATTGCCATTGTTGGGAGACCTGTGTAAGTGTATTGTGGCCGTGCCGTCCCAGCTTGACAGCTGGGCTGTGGCTCATGTGCTTGCTCAGTCATGTCAGTGATGTGTATGCGAAATTGCTATGTGTTGTGTTGCTTTGACATGTGTCCACTGCCATATTCCCTAGGCGGAGACCGAACATTGACCGCCCATACCAATTGCTGGCGGACATGGACGATACAGAGGTCATTAGGAAGTTTCGGCTGGACAGGCCAACCCTGCATCGACTGTGTGCCATGTTAGAACCCCATCTCCGTCCCCGCAGGGTGTATCCGACAGCTGTCACCCCCACGGCTAAGGTGATGGCCGCCATGCATTTCTTCGCCACTGGGTCATTCCAGCACACAGTGGGCAGTGGAGGAGGGATGTCCCAGCCCATGTTCAGCAAGGTGCTGAGGGATGTACTGGCAGCCATGATGCTGTACCGAAACAGGTACATCCGCTTCCCCAGGACTCGTGAATTGGCGGCAGTGAAGGGTGCATTCTATGCCCTTGGCAGAATCCCACACGTCGTTGGAGCCATTGACTGCACACATGTTGGCCTTGTTCCACCACAGGCCACTGAGCACCTGTACCGCAACAGGAAGCACACGCACTCCCTGAATGTGCAAGTGGTGTGCCTTGCGGACATGGTGATCACCCACGTGTGTGCAAAGTTCCCAGGCTCGGCCCATGACGCACACATAATGCGCAACAGCATCTTGCCACGACTGATGTCCAATCTGCAACAGGATCGTGGCTGTATTGTCGGTGAGTATGTGGAGTGGTGTAGCGTGCTGGTTGTGCGATGCTGTCCCCTGTCCAGTTGGAATAGCAACGGTTCTCTGTGTCCCTCACACCCAGGTGACTCTGCGTACTCGAATGGGGCATGGCTGCTCAGTCCATTGAGGAATCCTCGCACCCCAGCAGACGATCGCTACAATGAGGCACATGGGAGGACCAGACGTGTGGTCGAGCGTACCTTTGGCCTCCTCAAGTCCAGGTTCAGGTGCCTGGACCGCACCGGGGGTGCGCTGGCGTACTCCCCACAGAAGGTGTGCCAGATAGTGGTGGCGTGCTGCATGCTGCACAATCTGGCCATTCGGAAGCAGATCCCCCTCATCGTGGATGACGGAGATCAACCAGGGCCCCAGCCCGCAGACCAGGACAGCTCGAGTGAGGAGGACAGCGGAGAGGAGGAAGCTGGTAATGTGCGGCAGAAGCTCATCGCCCACTACTTCACTTGACGGTGAGTGTCCATGTACGACGGCTGATGTGGCTGTATCTGTGCAGGTGTGTGTGTGCTGTGTCAGGGTGGCCGTTTGTTCACTGCGTGCTGTGTGTCAACGCTCCATGGCCAGGGTAGTATGCCACTGTTGGTGGCTGTGGCATTGTGCCCTATTGCTCTGTGCGATGTGTGTACATTGCTTGTAGTTGTTGACATGTACTGTGTGATGGGTGTGTGACACACTCATTGAATGTGCTCCTGTTCTGTCTCCCACCCCTAGGTCCCTACAGGCCCTCCGGTTCCATTGCCATGCCACGCATCAGGTGCCTTTCCGCCCAAGGTGGCCGTTGTATTCCGTACAAATAAAACACAGGGCACAAACAGCAGTTTGTGTAAGAGGTGCATTTATTTCAAACTGTGACATGTGATTGTGTGTAAGGTGATGACAAAAGTGGTGCGTGCAGTGACAATGAGCTGTCGGTCATGGCTGCGTGATGCTCAGGGTGTACCCACTGGTTCTATGTCCATAGTCCAACACACACATGCCATCCAGATGGCTGTGTGGAGTGGGATCGTAGTCCAAGTCAATGCAGTGGGTGGTCAAGGAAGGCTGGCTGGCTGCCTCACTTGCGTCTGGAGCGTGCGAAGTCCTCCCGGGAGATCTGTTTCCACTTCGGACGGCCCCTTCCACGTTTGCGAGGGGGTGCCTGCTTGCGACATGCTGGTGGTTGAGGTGTGCTCACTGGCTGTGGACGCAGGGGAACTGGACACTGCTGCTCGACCCTGCGCCCCGGCAGGTGGTGGCGGAGGGGAGCTGCTGTCCCTGGCTGTGACCTCACCGCCACCACCAGCTGGCCCATGAGGTCCACGATTTGGCCCATACGGGCGTCCATGGACCTCAGCACCCCCAGCACCTCACGCGTGTCTGTAGCTGACCTGGCCCATTGTCCTTGGGCCTCTTCATAGGCCCCAAGGACTCTGGCCATTTGAGGCAGGGCATGGCTCCCAGGGGAGGCTGGCGTTTCCCTGACCCTGCTCCTCCTACCAGTCCTGCTGCCACCGGCCTGCCCACTAGCCACATTGCTCACCACGGTCCTCGCTGTGGCTCCCAGGGTGGATCCAGTCGGCCGGGCCACCACCTGCGCTGGGGCTGGTGCCAGCGAAGACGTGGTGGTGGTGGCGGCGGTGGTGGTCGGTGCGGCGATGGTGGCGGTTGCGGCAGTGGTAGTGGCCGCAATGACCGTGGGTGTGGCCGCAATGACCGTGGGTGTGGCCGCAATGACCGTGGGTGTGGCTGCTACGACAGTGGCAGCAGGGGGCTGGGAATGTTCAGCAGCCCTGGATGATGGGTTGGTGGGTAGGAGGGGTCCTGGGGAGCGGCTGGGCCCTGCCACACCAGATGGGCCTGCTTGGTGGTCCGTGTCCGAAGAGGAGGACAGATCCTCCACATCCGTGTGTCCTCGTTGGGGGCTTGTAGGCTGGCTGTGCTGGCTGCTGTCTCCATCCCCAGCATCCAGCAGTTCGTCACCTGTGGAGAGAATGAGATTTGTTATTGTGTTGCACCTGGCGAAGTATGTAGTTGTCGTCTGACATTAACAGTTCGTGCAATCTCGTACATGGGTTTCCCGGAGGCGTGTGTGTGGCTGTAGCATTTGTAGTTGTGTGTGCTTGGCAATGGGACTGTGTGCTGTGCACATGTGGCATGGGACGGATTGGCCATGCCGATGGGTGTGTTGCTGTGCCCCTACTTATTGTGACTCTGGTGTATGCGGGCTCCTGGCCCATCCTGGGTCTGGTTTGTACTTTGCTTTTGGTGTTCAAATGGGACGCTTAGGAACGCATATGGCAACATGGGGGCCATGCCCCAGATTCGCATTTGGGAGGGAATATGCTTTTGGGGTTCAAATGGAACGCTTAGGAACGCATATGGCAACATGGGGGCCATGCCCTAGATTCGCATTTGGGAGGGAATATGCTTTTGGGGTTCAAATGGAACGCTTAGGAACGCATATGGCAACATGGGGGCCATGCCCCAGATTCGCATTTGGGAGGGAATATGCTTTTGGGGTTCAAATGGGACGCTTAGGAACGCATATGGCAACATGGGGGCCATGCCCCAGATTCGCATTTGGGAGGGAATATGCTTTTGGGGTACATGCTGTGAGCCATGGGTGCCGAACGTGACATGTGTTGTGGCAGCATGACAGTGCATGGTCTGAGGTGTGTGCATGCCTGACATGGCCTGCATATTTGCTGTCTGTTGTGATTACTGGACATGGCATTGGACGCATCGTTATGAGTGAGTGATGGTTGTGTGCCAGCCAACGTATTGCAGTTGTCCCATCTCCTTGGTGTGCGTGCTGCCCTGTGCCATGTGCATCACTGCAGTGCTCGTGGGGGGGGTGTGGCCCATGTTGTGTGTTGTTGCTCACAGTGTGGCGTGCGCTTCATTGACTTCTGGCACATGGTTGGTCATGGGCATGTATCTTAGCGGGACTGCTGTATGTGTGGCAGCTGTGCGGATGACATGCCTTTCATGAGACTGGGGCTGACGGATGGGATGGATGGTATGTTGTATGTGCATGGTGTGTCTGTGTGTTTGATGGGTTCAGTGGTGTTCGTGTGCATTTATGTTGTTCCGCTCTGTTGCGTCTAGTGTTGTTTGTCTTACATAGGCGTAGTTGTGGGGTGTGTGGTTGACAGGCAGTAGGGGCTACATGGACAGGACTTCAATGGTGTTTCGGTTGTGTGTGATGAGTTGCACAGTGGCTGCCGTGTGGTACTATATTCAGTGTGGCTTGTGCATGCAGACGTGGCTCCTTGGGTGTTGCTGTGTCTGTGATGGGTCATGTGAGGTGTGAGTCTGTGGTTCATGTCCGTGTGCACATTGTTCACTTGTTCGTGACGGTGGGCGGTGCTGCGTGTTCGTCTGCTACGTGACATGTCCCATGTGTTGGTCGTGTTACGGTCCTCATGCCTCCAGTAATCCAGCCCTGTCCAGTTTCCCACCTGCAGGTTGTTCGGGCGTGCACTGTACTGGATGCCACATGGTTCTAAGCGGGGGTGCTCCATGTTGCAGGTCTGTGGGGGTGGGGGGTGTTGTGGGTCGTGGTGGTGGCTGGACACCCACTGACACCGATTGCTGTGGACCGTGATGTCTACCTTTCGGCTGTCGTTGTGCACTGCGGTGGCTGACACGTGGCTGTGGGGTGTGGGGGATGCTCCTCCTTGCTGTGCTGTGGGACTAGGGGCCTGGTGTGTGTTGTACTTGGGCTGTCCACCCTCCCACCCACTGCACTTTGTGTTCCTGCCACTTACCTGTTACTTGTCGGTTAGTGCAGCTGTGGCGGACACATGGGTGTGGTGGGTGCTCGTTGTGGCGCTTCTGGCATATTTGGGGACCTGTTGGTGGTTACGTGGCTGGCTGAGTGTACACATGTCCCCACGCATCTTACAGTTGTTCTGTTTGGGCTGTGTGTGGTGGTGTCTGTTGCATGTGTGTGTGATGTGTTGTGTATTGTGTGCTGGACATGGGGGTGTTTGTCCCTGGGAGCTGTGGCATGGTGGTAGTGCATGTGAGTACATAGCGGTGTGCTGGTATACATTAGTTTGTACTTACCAGCCTCCACTCCCCTGCTAATCCGGCGAGGATCTCGGGATGTATGATGACTCGCACCTTCTCCTCCCACGCTTTGAAGGTCTTGAAGAGCGCGGGATTCCCTCCGCCAGTGACGGCTGCCAGCTCTCTGTTCTTGGTCTCCTTCTTCTTGACCAGGCTCTTGACGTCATTCCACCGTTTGTTTATTTCGACTCTGTTCCTGGGCAGGGTCCCGACTGCATTGACCTGGTCTACGATCCGGTTCCACATTCTGTTTCTGGTGGCTAGTGGTGTGTGCTGGACCATGTTCCCATAGATTTGTGGGTGCACCTTGATGATCTCGTCGACCATGACCGTCAGCTCAATGGGCGTGAACTTGGGCATTCTTTGTGGTGCCATGGTGTTTGTGGTGCTGGTGCGTGTTGTGTAATGTGCAGGGGGTTTGTGGTGCCGGTGTTTGGTGGTGGTGGTGGTGGTGGTGGTTGTGATGTGTGCGTTTCTGTGGTGTGCTGCTGTCCTTGCTGTGTCACTGTGTCCTCTCCTCTCCTCTCTAGTTTGCAATGTTGCAAGGGGTTGTGGTCTGTGGGAGTGCTGCTTTTGTACTTACCTATGTGGGTGTGTCCTCATGGTCTGTTGTTTTCAGGTGTGTTGTGTCTGGTGTTCTGGCCTTTGTAGTTTTTGTTTGTCCAGGGGGTGTTTTCGGGATGTGTACTGTGCTTGTGTATTTGTGCGTGCCTTGCTGTGTGGACTTGTTGGCCATGTTGTGTGCGATTGTTTTTGTCAGCGGATGGTTTCTGTGCAGGGACGTGGGCACCATGGCTTCTGCCGTGTCGATTCTCATCGGCGTTGTTTGCGCTGGCGGGCGGTATATTTGTAGTTTTCCCGCGCTCATGGCGGTGCGATCGTAATCTCACGTGCGGTGTGTCGGCCGTGAGGGCGGGCGGTTTTGTGTTGTCGTGCGTGTTTCCGTCCGTGGCGGGCGGTTTGACTCCGACTCGGACGATGGCGGGCGGTATTTTGTGTGATTTTTCCGCCGATGGCGGTTTTCGGTTTGTGTAATCGTAATGGCGTGGTCGGTGTTCAGACGGTGTGTGCGGGCGGATTTTTGCCGCTTCCATGCCTGGCGGATTCTTTTACGCCGGGTATCGTAATGGGCCCCTAAATAAATAAAATGACACTTTAATAACAATAACATTTTAATTTTAAACCAGCAGAAAAAAAACAAGTGGCTAAGGGGCTCATTACGATGGCGGGCGGAAGCACAACCGCCGTGCTGGCGGATGCAAAAACCACCAGTTACCGCCGGCACGCAGCAGTCCACACGCCCGCCCAATTACGATGCGAAAAGTAGGCCAAACACCGCCGGCAAGCCAGCAACACCGTCCGCCATCAAAGTGCGCCCGTACACGTAGCGGCGCAGCCCAATTGACACACACCGTCCGACGAAACACGTCCCGCCCGGCGTATAAATTACGATGCCGCAAACAAACGGCTCCCACGGCCAAGAGATACCGTACGACAAACCGAAGCGGTAACACGGACGCCGAGCACGGACAACGAAGAAGCGGCTCCCCGAGCATGAATCCAGCACTGCAGGCCCTCCCCATGCTCCTGCTGATGCACCACCAAGGACGCAACGTACCGCGGAGACGCAGGTAGGCACACACACAACAAGTGCACGCAAACAGCGCACACAATGCAAGGGCGGAAAAAGCGGACAACCCCCCACCAGCGCGTGTACACTACACATCCACCATTGCATCCACATATGACACACAGGCCAAATCGTAACATCGCGTAACACATGTGTACACACCACCTGGGACTAGGAACCAACCACCCCGTCACGGCCCCAAAGCGGCGATGACGCCGCCACACATGCGCACAACGCAGAGGCCAACCGCAGCGCCATGCATGCGTCGCACACAGACACAGGGACACAACCAAGCAGCACACACATCAGCCCCACCCCGAACGCACATGACACGTGACAGGCCTGCCACAGACATGTCCCCAACGCCCAATTCACGGACAACACCCAACGCCACACAACCGACGCACACATGTCAGTGAAATCACGCAACAGCAGGACACACCCCAGTGTAACAAACATGGCGTAGCACACAGCGGCGGCAACACCAACTAGGAGAAGCAGGGCCCCTTCGGGAAGAGGAACGCCAGTACCACACTGAAACACCCATACCACCCTGCACATATGAACAAGACATATAAAACGGAACACCAAAGAGCCCGGGGACCGACAACAGGTGGCCCAAGAATAACATCCACACACAAGGCCCAACGCAGAGTGGAAAGGCAGCCTGCCGCCCACACAAGGGAGAGCAGACAGCACTGAATGACCTTCCATTCCAACTCCGAAACCACAGCCCTACGACAGAAGCCGGTGAATACAGCCATTGTCCAAGAATAGACCAACACAGGCATGCCGAGGAGACCGACCACAGGGCAGATAGCGCATATCACAGAAGCACACAACGGACGGGGAAGAAAGAAGAATACACTCCCCCATGTCGGCCACATGCAAGTTAATTGGAAGGAGTCACACATCACTGACCTTGAACTGTCTGAGAAGCATGTGGGATGAGGGCCCGTGTACTCCAAACAAGCCAACAGAACACAAGTCCTGTCTCCCTACGACTACACAGAGCTCACAGCAACCTCGGAGCGTGCACATTGCAGACTGCACACACAGCCGGAGCATGCCACCACAACGCACCGCTGCGAAATGGCAACCGCAACACACCTACCCAACTACGCCGGACAGCTCAAGCTGTACAAAACCAACCTGTTACATACATTGGGATGCGATCTCCTGTCCCTGCTGAACGTAAGTTACCGACTGACTTACCGCATCACATTGTTCAGCTGCGTCATGCCCGTCTTCTACTGTCGGAGGTGTCCCTACCAGCATCCAGTGAAGATATGCCTCTCCAACCCGGCATGTCTGAAGGCGGACCTGCTACCACTACTCCTCCCTCTGGACGCACACTACAGGGCCTGCTCTGCCTATGGGGGCATGGCGTATGTGGCCAACATCGCACCCGCACTGAAATGGGACCACTGTGCCTCCACACGACGGATCATCGAGAACAGCTACATCGAATGTCACCCAGCATGCCCCATCATGGTCCTCCAAGGGACAACTTACGAACAACACCTTGACAGCCACCATCCGCTACATTGGCTGGCAAACATGTACACCACCAATGACATGGAAGCCCTGCTGGACGGCATCGCATACCTGACAACCTGTAAATTCGTCGGACCACAACGCAGGTTCCCCGATTGACCTATGATGTCCAACCCCGCACCCATGCTTAGCTTCCGCATGGACTGGCCAGTCACCACCACAACAGCCATACCAAACGACCGGCAACTGTAACCACACCATCAACGACATCGCCATGACATCGGATATGACCGGGACATGCACACTGTTCCCCATCACATCCAGGACCACCGCATGCATCGTGGGAGGCAGTGGCATGGGGTCTGTGTATCGCACCCACATGGACGGAACTGCACGAACAACCAGGACACGACATGGATCCAGCGCCCATGGACACACACACCGCTCAGTGGACATGAATAGGTCGCCTGGAGTCTGTGGGTGCTGCACCCCTCCCACCCCTGCCCCGGGAATCCCATACCAGGACCTTTGCATGGACGACAAGTGCATACAACAACAACACGACCCCAGTGACTGTGACATGTCCAGTAACCACCACAGTGCAACAACAAGTGGCACGCCGCTGCATGCACGCAAGCACATGCCCTGATGTCATCTCACATGCACGCGTGCATGAGGAACAACCGCAGCAAACCTGTCACATGGAACTGAGATGGACTGTGCCCATGATGCCAAGCGGTCTGGTAGGCTACATGTATACCGTCTGTGTCAAAGTCCGCAGCTATACGTAAATGTACATTAGCACAGCCTTGGCCAAGCAGATGTAACTCTGAAGCCCACATCCCACATGCAACAGCCAATCACATGTAACCCCACACCCTATCCCATTTGCAATCATGCTCAGTATATCCTCAACATGTATTCCGCTGCCAGTAGTGTCCACTATACTGCATCACAGAGGACAGAAGACTCAATATAATGTTTGAAACCAAAACTGTCTCCGCTGACTCATTTCACAAGTACGAATGAGAGAGGATGAGAGTATGTGAAGTACACGGCAGTCGTGACATGACCATGTAGTCCACTGGTATTGGATGTCAACGCAAATGAGTAGCACAACTGTGGAAGACACACATGTGTCGTGTGAAGTCGTATGGACGCAGTGCTCAGGTGGGTGGGTGTGACGGGTAGATGCGCACATGCCAAGTTGGAGCACGCCGTGTTGGGAGGGGTCATGAACAGTACACCACCGCTTCCCTGGGCATTGTGAGAGGACACCTGTCGGGGGGAGTGAACACGTGTGTGCACAGCAGCCGGGCACACGTACAAAGCGGTACCAGGCGCACCTCAGCCCACCCTCTGTGGACAAGCTGGATCCTGTTGTGCACCCGCCATGCCCCTTGACAAGGCACACACAGCCCCAGTCGACCAGGTGTAACCCCAACATAGTCAATCCGCACAGGCGATACAGGGCACGGGATGGCAGTGGAGCATGGTGTGTGAGAGGTCTCCTCGCGCTCCTCCTGGTCATATCACGCAGGCAATAGAACCTCAACGTCTAGCATGGCACAAGTCAAATGGAAGTGTAGGGGGACGCACCACAGCACGAGCAGCACTGACGTCACGGGAGGTGGCTCGCACCATCCCATCCATTGCCCATTATACCAACCACGCCACATGCCATTGCGACTAAGTGCAAGCGCGTGCGCCACCACCCTTGAGCCCTCCCCAGAGAGGCCAAAGAGTGAATGTGTGGGCCATCAGTCACAGACGGACGCGGCCTGGCCGCAAGGGCAGCCACAGCCACTGGGTGTCGCAGGTGGCGGATCCGGAAGGCGAAGACTGTGATGCATAGTCCATGCAGGCCGGGTCTCCATTTGGGGCACCACGCAGGTGGACGGCGTCCCGCAACACATCATACCCTGAGACAGCCCACTCGTGCAACTGGACCCACACATACACTCCTTGCCCTCTCTGGTGCGAGCTTGGGGCTGCCTGTGCAAGCGCTAGCCTCGCAGGTGCACATGCATATTGGGGGAGCGAGGGGAGGACATGAGGGCTGGGGCGAAGATGACTGTATCACTGTCAGTGAGTACAAGGGATGACCCAGATGTGGAAAGGAAGAGACGTGTCCCGTGTGTACTGCAACTAGTCGCCAATCCAACTACCCCCCATGTCCGGAATGTAAGCCCGCACCTAGGCCCGCCCATCCGCCACATCGAATATACCACCAGCACGACAACCTTCCCATTCGAAACACTGACTGGGGGTGGCGACCAGTGAACAATCATGTGTAGCCTACCCACGCGTACATGTGGGCCCTCCATGATCCATGTCACCTGCGGCAAAGTCATGACATGCGCAATGAGGGAAGTGAGGAGAGCTGTCCGCCCCACGCACAGAAGGTGCATCAGCTCCACAGACCCAGCAGCGAGTCCAGCAGGGGTCACATGTGCAGGGGCAGCTGTGCCTGGTGTGAAGGCACATGCATATAGACAGCACATCGACCAATGTGTAGTCTGCCCACATCTACAGTCCATCATCATGCGGACATAGGAATTGAACACAGGGCAACACATCTTAGTGGGTGCACCCACCGTGACCAACAATGCGCAATCATCGACGTACCCGCCCTGTGCATGGCCCCCCACCCAACGGAGGCACATCCAGTGCCACCATCCCACACACACAAGCCTTCCACGGAACATGCTGTGTCCAATGCTCAGTACAGAGTCAGCACCCATCTGGTGGATCCTGAACAGGAGACACATGCACACACATGCCAGCTCCCACTATGTACGTCTGCCACCTGGCACGTGCAATGTAACCTCTCACCTGTGACGTGTGACTGCAAGCACACAGCCGTCTTGGCATGGGGCTGTCAATGTGGACACCTGTCAATGTTTCGGGAGGTGTGATCCGTACAGTGCTGTACATAGGGTGCAGTGCTGACACCTACTACTGTCTCATATCCCCTCGTGCCACAGGTCCCACTTGTTTTGGCCGCTCAGCCTGTGCCCACATCGTCGTCGTCGTGTGCCATACTCATCCAGCCTCGGAAGCAGTTCCATGCTCAGCAGACATTCATGTTGCCGTGGCGTTGCCGCTTGACAAATATGCAGTCATTCCCCATCAGCACGCCCCGCAAGTCATTGGGGCCTCGATCCCCATGTGCATGCACATGGCAGTGGTCTGTATCACTAGCCATTGCCATTGTTGGGAGACCTGTGTAAGTGTATTGTGGCCGTGCCATCCCAGCTTGACAGCTGGGCTGTGGCTCATGTGCTTGCTCAGTCATGTCAGTGATGTGTATGCGAAATTGCTATGTGTTGTGTTGCTTTGACATGTGTCCACTGCCATATTCCCTAGGCGGAGACCGAACATTGACCGCCCATACCAATTGCTGGCGGACATGGACGATACAGAGGTCATTAGGAAGTTTCGGCTGGACAGGCCAACCCTGCATCGACTGTGTGCCATGTTAGAACCCCATCTCCGTCCCCGCAGGGTGTATCCGACAGCTGTCACCCCCACGGCTAAGGTGATGGCCGCCATGCATTTCTTCGCCACTGGGTCATTCCAGCACACAGTGGGCAGTGGAGGAGGGATGTCCCAGCCCATGTTCAGCAAGGTGCTGAGGGATGTACTGGCAGCCATGATGCTGTACCGAAACAGGTACATCCGCTTCCCCAGGGCTCGTGAATTGGCGGCAGTGAAGGGTGCATTCTATGCCCTTGGCAGAATCCCACACGTCGTTGGAGCCATTGACTGCACACATGTTGGCCTTGTTCCACCACAGGCCACTGAGCACCTGTACCGCAACAGGAAGCACACGCACTCCCTGAATGTGCAAGTGGTGTGCCTTGCGGACATGGTGATCACCCACGTGTGTGCAAATTTCCCAGGCTCGGCCCATGACGCACACATAATGCGCAACAGCATCTTACCATGACTGATGTCCAATCTGCAACAGGATCGTGGCTGTATTGTCGGTGAGTATGTGGAGTGGTGTAGCGTGCTGGTTGTGCGATGCTGTCCCCTGTCCAGTTGGAATAGCAACGGTTCTCTGTGTCCCTCACACCCAGGTGACTCTGCGTACCCGAATGGGGCATGGCTGCTCAGTCCATTGAGGAATCCTCGCACCCCAGCAGACGATCGCTACAATGAGGCACATGGGAGGACCAGACGTGTGGTCGAGCGTACCTTTGGCCTCCTCAAGTCCAGGTTCAGGTGCCTGGACCGCACCGAGGGTGCGCTGGCGTACTCCCCACAGAAGGTGTGCCAGATAGTGGTGGCGTGCTGCATGCTGCACAATCTGGCCATTCGGAAGCAGATCCCCCTCATCGTGGATGACGGAGATCAACCAGGGCCCCAGCCCGCAGACCAGGACAGCTCGAGTGAGGAGGACAGCGGAGAGGAGGAAGCTGGTAATGTGCGGCAGCAGCTCATCGCCCACTACTTCACTTGACGGTGAGTGTCCATGTACGACGGCTGATGTGGCTGTATCTGTGCAGGTGTGTGTGTGCTGTGTCAGGGTGGCCGTTTGTTCACCGCGTGCTGTGTGTCAACGCTCCATGGCCAGGGTAGTATGCCACTGTTGGTGGCTGTGGCATTGTGCCCTATTGCTCTGTGCGATGTGTGTACATTGCTTGTAGTTGTTGACATGTACTGTGTGATGGGTGTGTGACACACTCATTGAATGTGCTCCTGTTCTGTCTCCCACCCCTAGGTCCCTACAGGCCCTCCGGTTCCATTGCCATGCCACGCATCAGGTGCCTTTCCGCCCAAGGTGGCCGTTGTATTCCGTACAAATAAAACACAGGGCACAAACAGCAGTTTGTGTAAGAGGTGCATTTATTTCAAACTGTGACATGTGATTGTGTGTAAGGTGATGACAAAAGTGGTGCGTGCAGTGACAATGAGCTGTCGGTCATGGCTGCGTGATGCTCAGGGTGTACCCACTGGTTCTATGTCCATAGTCCAACACACACATGCCATCCAGATGGCTGTGTGGAGTGGGATCGTAGTCCAAGTCAATGCAGTGGGTGGTCAAGGAAGGCTGGCTGGCTGCCTCACTTGCGTCTGGAGCGTGCGAAGTCCTCCCGGGAGATCTGTTTCCACTTCGGACGGCCCCTTCCATGTTTGCGAGGGGGTGCCTGCTTGCGACATGCTGGTGGTTGAGGTGTGCTCACTGGCTGTGGACGCAGGGGAACTGGACACTGCTGCTCGACCCTGCGCCCCGGCAGGTGGTGGCGGAGGGGGAGCTGCTGTCCCTGGCTGTGACCTCACCGCCACCACCAGCTGGCCCATGAGGTCCACGATTTGGCCCATACGGGCGTCCATGGACCTCAGCACCCCCAGCACCTCACGCGTGTCTGTAGCTGACCTGGCCCATTGTCCTTGGGCCTCTTCATAGGCCCCAAGGACTCTGGCCATTTGAGGCAGGGCATGGCTCCCAGGGGAGGCTGGCGTTTCCCTGACCCTGCTCCTCCTACCAGTCCTGCTGCCACCGGCCTGCCCACTAGCCACATTGCTCACCACGGTCCTCGCTGTGGCTCCCAGGGTGGATCCAGTCGGCCGGGCCACCACCTGCGCTGGGGCTGGTGCCAGCGAAGACGTGGTGGTGGTGGCGGCGGTGGTGGTCGGTGCGGCGATGGTGGCGGTTGCGGCAGTGGTAGTGGCCGCAATGACCGTGGGTGTGGCCGCAATGACCGTGGGTGTGGCCGCAATGACCGTGGGTGTGGCCGCTACGACAGTGGCAGCAGGGGGCTGGGAATGTTCAGCAGCCCTGGATGATGGGTTGGTGGGTAGGAGGGGTCCTGGGGAGCGGCTGGGCCCTGCCACACCAGATGGGCCTGCTTGGTGGTCCGTGTCCGAAGAGGAGGACAGATCCTCCACATCCGTGTGTCCTCGTTGGGGGCTTGTAGGCTGGCTGTGCTGGCTGCTGTCTCCATCCAGTGTTTCTTTTGCATATGTCGCCCTAAGTGGGAAGGGTATGCCCAGACGTGGGTCCCGTGCTCACTACACCACTGGATTCAAGCTAGCCTGGCTGAAGAAGGGTGATGCCCTGAAACCGGTCCCAGGATGCTTGTTTCCGGTCCAGGGAGGACCTGGCTTGGCAGTTCGGGCTGGACTGTTCCCACAAGGAACAGGGTCAAGACTGATTTGCATATGGCTGGGTCCAAACTGGGGTGGTGTGGTGAGCAAAAGAATGATGGATTAAACCCAGATCCTTGTGACTGGGGGTGAATGTTTGCATTGTCCAGCATTCCGTCCATCAACTGTTTCTTTTGCATATGTCGCCCTAAGTGGGAAGGGTATGCCCAGACGTGGGTCCCGTGCTCACTACACCACTGGATTCAAGCTAGCCTGGCTGAAGAAGGGTGATGCCCTGAAACCGGTCCCAGGATGCTTGTTTCCGGTCCAGGGAGGACCTGGCTTGGCAGTTCGGGCTGGACTGTTCCCACAAGGAACAGGGTCAAGACTGATTTGCATATGGCTGGGTCCAAACTGGGGTGGTGTGGTGAGCAAAAGAATGATGGATTAAACCCAGATCCTTGTGACTGGGGTGAATGTTTGCATTGTCCAGCATTCCGTCCATCAACTGTTTCTTTTGCATATGTCGCCCTAAGTGGGAAGGGTATGCCCAGACGTGGGTCCCGTGCTCACTACACCACTGGATTCAAGCTAGCCTGGCTGAAGAAGGGTGATGCCCTGAAACCGGTCCCAGGATGCTTGTTTCCGGTCCAGGGAGGACCTGGCTTGGCAGTTCGGGCTGGACTGTTCCCACAAGGAACAGGGTCAAGACTGATTTGCATATGGCTGGGTCCAAACTGGGGTGGTGTGGTGAGCAAAAGAATGATGGATTAAACCCAGATCCTTGTGACTGGGGGTGAATGTTTGCATTGTCCAGCATTCCGTCCATCAACTGTTTCTTTTGCATATGTCGCCCTAAGTGGGAAGGGTATGCCCAGACGTGGGTCCCGTGCTCACTACACCACTGGATTCAAGCTAGCCTGGCTGAAGAAGGGTGATGCCCTGAAACCGGTCCCAGGATGCTTGTTTCCGGTCCAGGGAGGACCTGGCTTGGCAGTTCGGGCTGGACTGTTCCCACAAGGAACAGGGTCAAGACTGATTTGCATATGGCTGGGTCCAAACTGGGGTGGTGTGGTGAGCAAAAGAATGATGGATTAAACCCAGATCCTTGTGACTGGGGGTGAATGTTTGCATTGTCCAGCATTCCGTCCATCAACTGTTTCTTTTGCATATGTCGCCCTAAGTGGGAAGGGTATGCCCAGACGTGGGTCCCGTGCTCACTACACCACTGGATTCAAGCTAGCCTGGCTGAAGAAGGGTGATGCCCTGAAACCGGTCCCAGGATGCTTGTTTCCGGTCCAGGGAGGACCTGGCTTGGCAGTTCGGGCTGGACTGTTCCCACAAGGAACAGGGTCAAGACTGATTTGCATATGGCTGGGTCCAAACTGGGGTGGTGTGGTGAGCAAAAGAATGATGGATTAAACCCAGATCCTTGTGACTGGGGGTGAATGTTTGCATTGTCCAGCATTCCGTCCATCAACTGTTTCTTTTGCATATGTCGCCCTAAGTGGGAAGGGTATGCCCAGACGTGGGTCCCGTGCTCACTACACCACTGGATTCAAGCTAGCCTGGCTGAAGAAGGGTGATGCCCTGAAACCGGTCCCAGGATGCTTGTTTCCGGTCCAGGGAGGACCTGGCTTGGCAGTTCGGGCTGGACTGTTCCCACAAGGAACAGGGTCAAGACTGATTTGCATATGGCTGGGTCCAAACTGGGGTGGTGTGGTGAGCAAAAGAATGATGGATTAAACCCAGATCCTTGTGACTGGGGGTGAATGTTTGCATTGTCCAGCATTCCGTCCATCAACTGTTTCTTTTGCAGCTGTCTCCATCCCCAGCATCCAGCAGTTCGTCACCTGTGGAGAGAATGAGATTTGTTATTGTGTTGCACCTGGCGAAGTATGATGTTGTCGTCTGACATTAACAGTTCGTGCAATCTCGTACATGGGTTTCCCGGAGGCGTGTGTGTGGCTGTAGCATTTGTAGTTGTGTGTGCTTGGCAATGGGACTGTGTGCTGTGCACATGTGGCATGGGACGGATTGGCCATGCCGATGGGTGTGTTGCTGTGCCCCTACTTATTGTGACTCTGGTGTATGCGGGCTCCTGGCCCATCCTGGGTCTGGTTTGTACTTTGCTTTTGGTGTTCAAATGGGACGCTTAGGAACGCATATGGCAACATGGGGGCCATGTCCCAGATTCGCTTTTGGGAGGGAATATGCTTTTGGGGTTCAAATGGAACGCTTAGGAACGCATATGGCAACATGGGGGCCATGCCCCAGATTCGCATTTGGGAGGGAATATGCTTTTGGGGTTCAAATGGGACGCTTAGGAACGCATATGGCAACATGGGGGCCATGCCCCAGATTCGCTTTTGGGAGGGAATATGCTTTTGGGGTTCAAATGGAACGCTTAGGAACGCATATGGCAACATGGGGGCCATGCCCCAGATTCGCATTTGGGAGGGAATATGCTTTTGGGAGTTCAAATGGGACGCTTAGGAACGCATATGGCAACATGGGGGCCATGCCCCAGATTCGCTTTGGGAGGGAATATGCTTTTGGGGTTCAAATGGAACGCTTAGGAACGCATATGGCAACATGGGGGCCATGCCCCAGATTCGCATTTGGGAGGGAATATGCTTTTGGGGTTCAAATGGGATGCTTAGGAACGCATATGGCAACATGGGGGCCATGCCCCAGATTCGCTTTTGGGAGGGAATATGCTTTTGGGGTTCAAATGGAACGCTTAGGAACGCATATGGCAACATGGGGGCCATGCCCCAGATTCGCATTTGGGAGGGAATATGCTTTTGGGGTACATGCTGTGAGCCATGGGTGCCGAACGTGACATGTGTTGTGGCAGCATGACAGTGCATGGTCTGAGGTGTGTGCATGCCTGACATGGCCTGCATATTTGCTGTCTGTTGTGATTACTGGACATGGCATTGGACGCATCGTTATGAGTGAGTGATGGTTGTGTGCCAGCCAACGTATTGCAGTTGTCCCATCTCCTTGGTGTGCGTGCTGCCCTGTGCCATGTGCATCACTGCAGTGCTCGTGGGGGGTGTGGCCCATGTTGTGTGTTGTTGCTCACAGTGTGTCGTGCGCTTCATTGACTTCTGGCACATGGTTGGTCATGGGCATGTATCTTAGCGTGACTGCTGTATGTGTGGCAGCTGTGCGGATGACATGCCTTTCATGAGACTGGGGCTGACGGATGGGATGGATGGTATGTTGTATGTGCATGGTGTGTCTGTGTGTTTGATGGGTTCAGTGGTGTTCGTGTGCATTTATGTTGTTCCGCTCTGTTGCGTCTAGTGTTGTTTGTCTTACATAGGCGTAGTTGTGGGGTGTGTGGTTGACAGGCAGTAGGGGCTACATGGACAGGACTTCAATGGTGTTTCGGTTGTGTGTGATGAGTTGCACAGTGGCTGCCGTGTGGTACTATATTCAGTGTGGCTTGTGCATGCAGACGTGGCTCCTTGGGTGTTGCTGTGTCTGTGATGGGTCATGTGAGGTGTGAGTCTGTGGTTCATGTCCGTGTGCACATTGTTCACTTGTTCGTGACGGTGGGCGGTGCTGCGTGTTCGTCTGCTACGTGACATGTCCCATGTGTTGGTCGTGTTACGGTCCTCATGCCTCCAGTAATCCAGCCCTGTCCAGTTTTCTACCTGCAGGTTGTTCGGGCGTGCACTGTACTGGATGCCACATGGTTCTAAGCGGGGGTGCTCCATGTTGCAGGTCTGTGGGGGTGGGGGGTGTTGTGGGTCGTGGTGGTGGCTGGACACCCACTGACACCGATTGCTGTGGACCGTGATGTCTACCTTTCGGCTGTCGTTGTGCACTGCGGTGGCTGACACGTGGCTGTGGGGTGTGGGGGATGCTCCTCCTTGCTGTGCTGTGGGACTAGGGGCCTGGTGTGTGTTGTACTTGGGCTGTCCACCCTCCCACCCACTGCACTTTGTGTTCCTGCCACTTACCTGTTACTTGTCGGTTAGTGCAGCTGTGGCGGACACATGGGTGTGGTGGGTGCTCATTGTGGCGCTTCTGGCATATTTGGGGACCTGTTGGTGGTTACGTGGCTGGCTGAGTGTACACATGTCCCCACGCATCTTACAGTTGTTCTGTTTGGGCTGTGTGTGGTGGTGTCTGTTGCATGTGTGTGTGATGTGTTGTGTATTGTGTGCTGGACATGGGGGTGTTTGTCCCTGGGAGCTGTGGCATGGTGGTAGTGCATGTGTGTACATTGCGGTGTGCTGGTATACATTAGTTTGTACTTACCAGCCTCCACTCCCCCTGCTAATCCGGCGAGGATCTCGGGATGTATGATGACTCGCACCTTCTCCTCCCACGCTTTGAAGGTCTTGAAGAGCGCGGGATTCCCTCCGCCAGTGACGGCTGCCAGCTCTCTGTTCTTGGTCTCCTTCTTCTTGACCAGGCTCTTGACGTCATTCCACCGTTTGTTTATTTCGACTCTGTTCCTGGGCAGGGTCCCGACTGCATTGACCTGGTCTACGATCCGGTTCCACATTCTGTTTCTGGTGGCTAGTGGTGTGTGCTGGACCATGTTCCCATAGATTTGTGGGTGCACCTTGATGATCTCGTCGACCATGACCGTCAGCTCAATGGGCGTGAACTTGGGCATTCTTTGTGGTGCCATGGTGTTTGTGGTGCTGGTGCGGTGTGTGTTGTGTAATGTGCAGGGGGTTTGTGGTGCCGGTGTTTGGTGGTGGTGGTGGTGGTGGTGGTTGTGATGTGTGCGTTTCTGTGGTGTGCTGCTGTCCTTGCTGTGTCACTGTGTCCTCTCCTCTCCTCTCTAGTTTGCAATGTTGCAAGGGGTTGTGGTCTGTGGGAGTGCTGCTTTTGTACTTACCTATGTGGGTGTGTCCTCATGGTCTGTTGTTTTCAGGTGTGTTGTGTCTGGTGTTCTGGCCTTTGTAGTTTTTGTTTGTCCAGGGGGTGTTTTCGGGATGTGTACTGTGCTTGTGTATTTGTGCGTGCCTTGCTGTGTGGACTTGTTGGCCATGTTGTGTGCGATTGGTTTTGTCAGCGGATGGTTTCTGTGCAGGGACGTGGGCGCCATGGCTTCTGCCGTGTAGATTCTCATCGGCGTTGTTTGCGCTGGCGGGCGGTATATTTGTAGTTTTCCCGCGCTCATGGCGGTGCGATCGTAATCTTACGTGCGGTGTGTCGGCCGTGAGGGCGGGCGGTTTTGTGTTGTTGTGCGTGTTTCCGTCCGTGGCGGGCGGTTTGACTCCGACTCGGACGATGGCGGGCGGTATTTTGTGTGATTTTTCCGCCGATGGCGGTTTTCGGTTTGTGTAATCGTAATGGCGTGGTCGGTGTTCAGACGGTGTGTGCTGGCGGATTTTTGCCGCTTCCATGCCTGGCGGATATTTTTACGCCGGGTATCGTAATGGGCCCCTAAACATCAACAATCAAAAAAATCCATCTAGAAAATCAAATCAAAATACATGTACGTTTTTTCTGACATAAATTATACAAAATGTTTACTGTTAAAAATTGTATAATTAATAAATATATATACATAAATTCACAGATTAACCAAAAAATGGCAGAGTGAGCAAAATTCATTACTTCACAAAAGGAGAAACTACTTCTCTGCTACATGGGCTACACTTATACCCAAGAGAAAATGAGTGGAAACAAAACACATTGGAAATGCAGTAAATATTACTCTAACTCTTGTTATGGGAGAGGCACTACGATAGAAACCAATGTAGTAAATGTCAAAGAACATAACTATCCCCCCAATGTAACTGAAATTGAAGTTAGAGATGCTCTCGAGACAATCAGAGAAGCAAGTACCAGCTCACAACAAACAAGTACCCAAATACTTAAAAACGTGTTAACTAGGGAACCTGAGCATGTCACGGGACAACTACCATCTATCCCCACTCTGAAGAGATTAATTTCCCGAACTAAATGAGCTACAGCTCAAACACCACCCACCCCTCAAACGTTTGCTGAAATACAAATATTACCTGAATATACCATCACTCACAAAGATGAAAAATTCCTCCTCCATGACAACAAAAGTAATGAAAAACGAATACTCATCTTTGCAACAAATAACTTACAAAACTTAAAAACTGCGAGGTGTGGATGATGGATGACACAGTCAAAGTTTTCCCCAAGCCTTTTGAACAATTATATACAATCCACGGCGAATATGAAGATACTAACATACCATTCATATACGCACTACTCCCTAATAAACAAAACACCACATACATAGAGCTCCTAACAATATTAAAACAATACACCAACAACTACTTTCTGCAAAAATTCATCATTGATTTTGAACAATCAATGATTCAATCAATTTTAAAAATATACCCACACACTGCAATACAAGGTTGCTACTTCCACTTTAATCAAAGTATCTGGAGGCACCCACAAAAATCTACTTTAAGTATAGATTACGCCACCAATAGCAACTTTGCCTACCAAATAAAAAAATTAATAGCCCTGGTCTACGTACCAACAACTGAAGTAGCAAACCATTATAACCTACTTCTTGAAAGCCCCTTCTATCAGGCAAATGAAACTAAACTAACCCCCATCCTAGACTACTTTGAAGATACTTGGGTGGGAAGGCTACATAGGTCAGGACACCGTAGGTAACCCAAATACCTTGGTGGAACGTATATGACAGTACTCTAGCTCAAGAAGCAAAAACAAACAATGCAGTGGAAGGATGGCACAATGCCTTCCAAGCCACAATAGGAAGAGGACAACCAACCCTACGTAAACTTATAGAAGCTATCAGAAAAGAACAAAGCTATCAAGTGCTAAGGCTAGGGCAATCCCTAACTAAAATCGCCCCTAAACTAAGTAAACAAACTAAAACGATGCATGAATATCTACAGCATAAAACTAGACTATTTGCAAACACCAAAGGTCTAGAATACTTAGACATGATAGCTAAATCTATTCTGTAAAAAACAACAATACTAAACACCATAAACATTTAAAATTTCCAAACATTTAAACAACATAATTCAACTCTTTTTAAAATTAATAGTTATACCTATGTCATATAAAATTTAAAAAATAACACCAATAAATATGACAGTATAAGTATTAAAATAAAAAAATACAAACAAATCAATGTAATAAAAAACATTTCCCACCCATAATAATAAAAATAACTTACAGTTATGTAGCAGTAGATGATCCTGTAAATCCAATAAATCCATAGAAGATAAATGGAAAAACAAATCCATTTGAAAAGAGAACCCCCAAAAAATGGAAAAATACAACTGTAGAGAAAATGATCCAACGACGCAATCCTCTCAAAAACGAAACCCTCAAAAACCTGAAAATTAGTGTAAAAAAAATGCAAAAATTAAACTGTAGAAAAAAGGCTTCAACTACGCAATCCTCTCAATTACGAATCCCTCAAAAACCCAAAAAATAGCTTTAAAAAACAAATGCTCCAACAAACCCGAAAAGATAAAGGGAAATGTAAAATAACTTGTTTTAAATAAACAAAATACATTTTCCTTTTTATAAAAAAAAAAACGGGTCTACACCACAATCCGTTCACGATCCAGAAAACCAGTCAAGAAAATAAAAGAACACCCACCCACAATAAAATGTACACACCCACAAACATTAACTGTACCAATAAACACAAAATAACACAATTAAATAACACATAACTAACACTACATAACACTCTACTCTAATCCAACACTACGGCAAACACATAAAACACTGAACTACCAAAACAACACCTACTACACCAAAAAAGAACAAATATGGTTCTCACAAAGCTAACTACACTACTACTACCTCGCCCCTACCCTAAAACTACCTTAAAAGTTAATTAAATTAAACTTACCTTAAGCGACAAAACGCAGCTCCCAAGCATGAGGCTCCGTCTTCCAAAATTACCTAAAAATGAAACAGATAGATAAAAAAGGTGAGGAAACTAGAAAAAAATGGCTGCGTAATAAAAATGAAAAAAAGACTTACTACCCATAGAAAAGAATGGAGAAATAATATTAAAATGCAAAAAAATAAATGTATATTTGTATATATTGCAAAACATTTTACAAATGTTCCAAAAATGTACAAAAATTGAAAAATATATATTAAATATTATATTATCAAAAATCAAAGAATATAATATTTAATATATATTAAAATGTATGTTTATTTCATGTACTGTAAATTTACCAAAAATATTAAAATGTACAATTGAAAAATATATGTGAAAAAATATATTTGTAAATTATTTAATATATTAAATATTATTTAAATAAAAATAATATTCAATATACTAAATAATAACATATACAGAAAAATATGTAAAATATATATTATATAATTTGTATTAAGAAATAAAATTATATAAAATGTATTAAAAATTATATAAAAAATGAATACTAATGTTTACTTTTAGTCATACAAAATAAACAATAAAAGTTAAATTGTTTAAAATAAATAAACTATTAATATATTTACTTTACTATTACATGACTATACTTCAAAAAAATGTACAATTTATCAATTATGTTTTAAAAAATATTTACATAAAAATATTGTTAATTTTCCAATTCTACATGAAAAATGTCTGTTAAAATTACTGTTAATTTTCCAATTGTACATGAAAAATGTATGTTAAAAAATATTGTTCATTTTCCAATTTTAATTAATTTACTATTCCAACTCCCAAAAAAAATAAACTCAAGGAAAGTGCTGGATAATAAAACATAATAAATTACTGTTCCAACTCCAAAAGCAACTAAACTCAGGGAAAGTGCTGGATAATAAAACATAATAAGTTACTATTCCAACTCCAAAAAAAAAATACTCAGGGAAAGTGCTGGATAATAAAACATAATAAATTACTATTCCAACTCCAAAACTAACAAAACTCAGGGAAAGTGCTGGATATTAAACCAAATTAAATTACTATTCCAACTCCAAAACCAAATAAACTCAGGGAAAGTGCTGGATAATAAAACATAATAAATTACTATTCCAACTCCAAAACCAACTAAACTCAGGGAAAGTGCTGGATAATAAACCAAATTAAATTACTATTCCAACTCCAAAAGAAAATAAACTCAGGGAAAATGCTGGATAATAAACCAAATTAAGGGCATCATTACGAAGGTGGGCGAACAAAGTCCGCCCGCCACCGCAACGAAATGCCGGACCGTCCGCAAGGGGTGCGGCGGTCCCGCACGTGAAATTAGGATGCCACTGTGGCGGTGGCAAGCCCTATTCCCAGCATTGTGGTGGGCGGTGCTCACAGCACCACCCACCACAATGCTGGGAATAGACGTCATGCATTGTCATGCACAAGGTGACAGGCACGGCGCGGTGCCTGCCACTTTGTCCATGCCAATGCAGGGGGTACCATAGGTACCCCCCATGTGCACCCCCTCAACTTTCTGGGGGCCCGCTATGGGCCCCCAAAGGCAAAGACCACATGCCTTTCCATGGCGGCAATGGCGCCATGGGAAGGCACATCTACGCCTGCATTCTAATATGGATGGCGGTGTCTTGCAGACACCGCCACCATATTAGAGGCCTTTTCCGCCTGGTCTCCTGTCAGACCGGTGGAAAAGCGGCGGACGGTCTCTCCGTCCGCCGGGGTCCCCCCCGCCATCGTAATCTGGCGGGGGGAATTTGGATGCGGGCGGTGGGAAATAGCGGGCGGATCGCCACCGCCATACGGGTGGTGGCGATCCGCCCGCTATCATAATGGGTCCCTAAATTACTATGCCAACTCCAAAACAAAATAAACTCAGGGAAAGTGCTGGATAATAAAACATAATAAATTACTATTCTAACTCCAAAACTAACAAAACTCAGGGAAAGGGCTGGATAATAAACCAAATTAAGGGGGTCATTACAATGGCGGACGGATCGCTGCCGCCCGTATGGCGGTGGCGATCCGCCCGCCATTTTCGTCCGCCCGCCTAACATTTCCCCCCGCCATATTACGATGGCGGTGGGGATCCAGGCGGACGGAAAGACCGTCCGCCAGTTTTCCGCCGGTAGGCAATCCCCCCGATTGCCTACCGGGCGGAAAAGGCCTGCAATATGGTGGAGGTGCCGTGCAGGCACCGCCATCCATATTACGATGCTGGCGGTCTCATGACTTTCCATGGCGGAGACTCCGCCATGGAAAGGCATGCGGAGAATGCCTTTGGGGGCCCGTTGCGGTTGGGGGGGTGGGTGGCTGCACTTGGGGGGTACCCATGGTACCCCCGACATTTGCATGCACAAGGTGGCAGGCACCGCGCGGTGCCTGTCACGTTGTGCGTGCAAATGCACAACATGCCCTTTTCACATTGTGGCGGGTGCTGAATACAGCACCGCCCGCCACATTGTTAAACATACAGGATGCGACCGCCATGGTGGCGGTCGCATCCTAATCGGCACAGCGGGACCGCCGCACCTCTTGCGGGCGGTCCCTTTTCTGTTGCGATGGCGGGCGGACTTTGTCCGCCCGTCATCGTAATGACCTCCTAAATTACTATTCCAACTCCAAAACCAACTAAACTCAGGGAAAGTGCTGGATAATAAAACATAATAAATTACTATTCCAACTCCAAAACCAACTAAACTCAGGGAAAGTGATGGATAATAAAACATAATAAATTACTATTCCAACTCCAAAACAAAATAAACTCAGGGAAAGTGCTGGATAATAAAATATAATAAATTACTATTCCAACTCCAAAACTAACAAAACTCAGGGAAAGGGCTGGATAATAAACCAAATTAAATTACTATTCCAACTCCAAAACCAACTAAACTCAAGGAAAGTGCTGGATAACAAGCCTAATTAAATTACTATTCCAACTAAAAAACAAAATAAACTCAGGGAATGTGCTGGAAAACAAACCAAATTAAATTACTATTCCAACTCCAAAACAACTAAACTCAAAGAATTAGCTGGATAATAAAATCCAAATTTATAATCAATAAAATATTTTTTTACCAAAATTATCTTTATAATAACATTTTAAATTAATAAAGGAATAATATTTCTCAACAAATTATTTTTTTTTTAAATTGAATTACAAAAAATATAGAAAAGTATACTCAAACATTAATATAACCTCAATTTTGTTTTTAATTTTAATTTTTTTATTTTTTTTTTAAATTAAAAAATTTTCAAATTGTACTTTTAACAACAATTTATTTTCTAAACAACATTAAAAAACGACTCCCTAACCTTATCCCCTATAAAATCAACATCACACTACTAAATTCTCTCAAAAAATTCTAAAAAATATTTAAAAATTACAAATAATATTTTCAAATTACTCCCCACCCTAATCCTCTATAAATACAACATCCCACTACTTAGGGCCCGATTCTGATGCAGTTTGGAAATCTTCCTGATCGAATCGGTTTGGAAATGGTTTCCGGCCGACTCGGATCTGGAGAGTCCGACCGACCGAGTATGATTCATTCGGATGCTCCCAGATACGATTTGGTTGGACTCCCGTTGACTTCTATGGGAGCCTATGTTCCTAACAGCATCATAATCTGGCCCTTCGTCGGGAAGACACGTTCCCGATCTGATTCGGAAGGAGCAAATGCCGTTAGGAGGCCTTCCTAACCGCATCATAATCGGGCCCTAGGTGGGAATGCTTTCCTAACCGCATCGGAATCGGGCCCTAAAACTTTACACATTTTTTAAAATATTTAAATTTGAATCCTAAATTTTTAAATTACTCCACATCCTAATCCCCTTTAAATTCAACATCCCACAACTAAATATTTCAATTTTTTTTAATTTAGATTTTTATTTTTTAAATTACTCCCCACCCTTATCCCCAATAAACCCAATATCCCGCTCCTAAAACTTTACACATTTTTTAAAAATATTTAAATTGTATAGCAATTTTTTTAAATTACTCCCCACCCTTATCCCCTATAAACCCAACATCCCGCTCCTAAAACTTTAAAAAAAAAAAAATATTTACATTTTAATCCTAAATTTTTAAATTACTCCCCACCCTTATCCCCTATAAACCCAACGTCCCGCTCCTAAAACTTAATTAAAAAAAAAGAAAACAAACATTTTAACATATTTTTATTTATTTATAAAACATATAATAACTAATACTAAATTAATATTAATAAAATACCAACATTAAACAAAATAAAATCGATATTTTTACAACAATATTTTTGACATCGAAATTTACAAAATTGATATTTCTGCATTACATAAAAATCGATATTTTTAACAACGAAAAAACTTACTTCAATATTTTACACTATCGATATTCTTGACTCGATATTAATGCAATTTGATATAGTCACGTCGATATTCTGTCTCTGCACCCCCCAGTCATATGTCTATAATCCACATTTAGGGCCCGATTCCGATGTCATTGCGAAGACCTCCGAATCGGATTTGGCTTTACTGGATCCGATTCGTAGCCCTTGTTTACGACCGAATCGTACACAAGTCCGAATGACCAAGTACGATGCGAAGATCGCATAAGCACCGACCGAATTGTTTCCGGACCCGAACCGCTTCGTACGTCTCGTTTGTAGACGAATCGTGCGGCGCAATGGAGCCGATTTCCGACCGAGCGAGTACGATGCATGATTCGGACAGCCGCTTCGCCTCGGTCTCAGCGAAACGAAACGGCTGTCGGAAGCGTACTTCGGGGGCCGTACCAGGCCCCCCTTCACCCGGGGCCCTCCAAATCTACCACGGGGGGTGCCCATGGGTCCCCCCGATCCAAGCATGCACAGTGTGGTGGGCACCATGGGGTGCCTGCCACAGGGTGTACGCTTTTCCCCACCCACCCCTTTTCTGCTATGGGTGCCTGTGTACGCGTCTGTACACAGGCTTCCATAGAGTTCAATGGGAGTCCGAGCGAGCCGAGTCCGTACGCATACGGCAGCATCGTACTCGCTCATTCGGACTCGCGGAGCACGTCTCGATCGGAAAGCCCTGCGGATCCGAGTCGTACGGAGGGCTTTCCTAGTGAGATCGGAATCGGGCCCTCAGTGTCGCACATCGGAGGCACAGCCTGGGCTTGCCTTCATATTACGCCCTAATCCTGTATGGTGTCTGATATGTCCTGTGAGTGTAATTTTACTAAATGTATTTAAGGCGGGTGTATTTAAGGCAGGTATTATGGGACACTTTCTGATGGTACACTAGCAACCTCCCACACTCATTGTCTGAGAATTTGTGGCCCAGCTCGACGGTCCATCATCTTAGAAGGACTGCCAGAGGTAGAACCACGTAATGATGTGTTTCCTTGTTCCCATTGTCAGTAGCAGTTGTAGAACTAAGTTGGTTGCTGGCTCTGGGTCTCCCTGCCCCCAGAAGTCGCAGAACGTTCGCAGGAGTGCCTCATATGTAAGGAATTGGCCTGCCAGCAGGGCCATCTGCTCCATCATATCTAGCAGTGGGATGAGGGCATCCAACTGATAACATTCGCTCACTGTTACATTCCCTACCTCTGTCCAAGAGCTCATATGTCCTGCTCTGAACGTGATTGGGTTTCCGTGTGGCAACCCCACAAGCGGAAGCTTGGGGGCATACAGCACCGCTCTGCCTGTGTGCTTAAGACAGCGATGCCAACAGCGCAGGGCCATTGTCAGTAGAAGTCCCGGCCACAGGATCCACAGTGCGGGAAGGAGCAGATTCGTGATCAGCGTTCCCTGGTTTGGTTCAGTCCCTATCGGGCTCAGTTTCTGTAGCCCTGCCCCATCCAGCTATCTTGTGATCCATTGAAGTTTTGCCGCCATGTGGAGTTTGAAATCAGGAATGCCAAGTCCCCCCTCTGGGGGGTGGTGAAGGGTGGCAAGCAAGACCCTCTTGTAGCCTCCGTCCCAGATCAGCTCTTGCAAGGGTGAATCTAGTAGTCGAAACCATGATACTGGAATCCTCACCTGCAGGTTCGTAAAATAATAGAGCAGCCGTGGGAGCATGACCATTTTGGAGAGTGATATACGTGCCATTACGGACAGTCAGAGGGATCAAGAACAGAACACAGCATTTCAGGAAATGCATTGCTTTACCCAGATTGCTTCCTGCAAATCATCAGCTGCGTGATAAATGTGACTATCTAGGTATTTAAATGTGTGTGGCTCCCAGAGTATACCCAGTGGGAATCCAGCAGGCTGGGGGGGACTCCAGTGTCACCAGTAGGACACATATCTTGGCTCTGTTGACCCCCAGGCCTGAGAAGGTTCCAATTCCTCAAGGAGTTGCAGTGCTTAATCAATATCCTCTGCCAGTGGGTCAATAGTATGGCAAAAAGTAGTGGGGATAATGGGCACCGTTTCCTCATACCCCGAAAGAAGCCATAGGAATCCAAGATCGTACGTCCCGTTTTCAACCCTTGCAGTGGACTTCTAGTACAGCAACTGCACCCAGCCCGTCCATCTTTCACAAGCCCCGTGCAGAGCATGACCGCTTCAAGAAAATCCCACTGTACGGTGTCAAAGGCCTTTTCTAATTCTTCTGACATGATCATGGCCTGGGGGTAGTCTGTCCAATCACGGTTGTGAACAATGTTATATAGCCTTCAGAGGTTGAGGGAGGTGTTGCGGGCAGGGATGACCTCATTCTGATCGCATGTATCAATGTCATCATGTACGGCTGCAACTGGGTGGATAGCACCTTGCTCAAGACCTTAAAATCAGAATTAGGCACAGAGAGGGGTCTGACATCTGCTGTACCGGCTTCAGAGGTGCTAGTTTTTGGTAACAGCACAACCAAAATCTCTCTTGTCAAGTCCGGAAGTCTCCCCAGCTCATGCTCATCTTTATACAGGGCTTCCAATCTCAGTTCCAGCACTTCGGTATATGGCGTGTAGAATTTTACGGGAAGCACATCAGTGCTCTGCGACATGCCGGTAGCCATGCGGTCGATGGCCAATTTAACAGTGATTGGTTCTGCCAGACCCTCGGCCGCCTCCGCTGGGAGGCTTTGGAGCTCTCTACGGTCCAGAAGGGTGTAGAGGGTCCCTGATAGGTCTGCCCTCAGTGATCTATAGAGAAAGTTATAGTAGTCCAGAATTGCCAAATTGATATCCTTAGGGGAGTAGAGCATGTCTGCTTCCAGGGACAATACTTGGGTAGGGGCGCACCTCTGCCCTCCGGGCAGATCAACCATACCAAGAGTCTCCCTTCCTCCTCATGAGCATGAGCAATATAGTCCCTATAATTATGGCAACTCTGGCCTTGTTATATTGCTCTCTGGTCTACAACAGGCTTGGGTGAGCATCCGGGTCCATGCTCAGTGTATTGTCCAACCTATGGAGCGTTTCACCGAGACATGTGAGTTCTAGATCTAGCTACTGGCGTGTCCCCACTGTTTGACCCATACAGTGTCCCCTCACCACTGCCTTAAATGCTTCCCATTCTATCAGGCTGCTCGAAGCGGTCCCAGAGTTCTCATTGTAGTATTGTACCATCTGATCCAGCAATGTGCCCGGAAAAGAACATCTGTAAGGGCCGCAGAGTGCAAATGCCAAGTTGGGATCTTGGGGTACTCGTCTGCTGGTTGGAATGACAGTAGGAGTGGGCTATTATCAAATAACATGCGGCTAAAGTATTCAGTATGCATTACAGATTGGCACAGCCTGGTGAGCAAATATATTGGTCTAGTCTAGTGTGTACCTGGTACGTACTCGAGTAATAAGAGTAGTCCCTGTGTAAAGCATGCTGCGTGCGTCACACATCCTCCATATCCCAGTGCGCCATCCATTCTCTCAAGCCCTCCGCAATCCTAATGGCCTGCGCCCCTGGCATTGGGGAGGTCGAATGGTCCAGTGTAGAGTCCAGAGCACAATTAAAGTCAACGATTTACAAAGAGAGGCGTAGATTCTAAATACTGCACCTAACAAGCTGTAGGGTACATTATGACTGAGTGGTGCTTTGATCAGGGGAAAACAGCCTCTTGTTTCCCCATAAGTGGATATAATCCACACACTTGTACACCAAATAGGTCAGCACTCACAATTTGTTGTTGTATCAAATGTTGTCTTTTCTAGTCAGAGCAAAGTTAGTTAATTACGACTTTCCATTCTTTAGTAATATTGTATCCATATATCATAAGTTAAATCAAGATCATTCAGGCTTGTCCTGTGTTGATAAATTATTTTATTGAAAGTATGCAAAATATTCACATCAGCGTAGCCAACGCGTTTCGTCCCTTCTCCCGAGACTTCTTCAGGGCTACAAAACACAGATAACATATACACTCTTAATTTAAAACATATTTACACAACAAGCTTAAAAAACCTCATAGCATAAAGCTCTAAAGTATTATTGTAACACATAATGCACTTATTTATGCTTATTGTATGAAAAAACATAACCCAAAGACATATGTATATTTACTTGTCCTCAATGAGTTGGTCATAGATTGGTTATTCATCCAATATTCTTTGCTTCTCACAAAGATTTCACCATTACATTTCAGGTTTATACATGGGAATGTTCATTGCATCAACAGATACAAAATCCTCTAAGTGAAGAATGATTGAGCACCATGCTATAAACATTCATTTGCACTAATGGAGTTAGAGAGCACTGTTGTTATATGGCCAATAGGGTCATTGTCGACATTGCTAAGTTAGCATGGGCTCTGCTGCCATGATGCTGCTTTTGCGCATCTTACTAAATGACTTTATTTTGCAAGACTCTGCTTGTGCCTTTCACATGAGAACTGTCTGCTTTCTGCGTTCTCTGCCTGTTCCTGGAGTTTAGTCTGAACATGATGTGCAAGGTCGATAAACAATGCCCCTTGTTATTCTGTTCTGGTCAGTCCCTAGCACCTAGACAAAACATGCTAACACAGCTGCACTGCTGAAAATTCGTGCTTTGATATTATGGGGATGCATGTTGTTCTAAAACACACTTCGAGAGGGAGCTTTCCAGGTAGAAGAGCTATGCTGTTCCTATGATGTAAAACTTCCACCTAGGCACTAAGGTATGGGGTCTGCTGACAAAGCTCAGAGATCTTCTTTTATATAATAAAACTTCTCTTACCAAGGGGAGGGTGGTTAGGCCTTATAGTCCTGTTTCCACTGTCAATATACGATGACATCCCCCTTTATACTTTATGGAATTGCAACAATGCTGACTGTATTAGGTTTATGCATTTCGCTGCTGGTAGTGGCTAGTATACTGCATTATAGAGCACGATAGTTAAAATAAACATTTTGAACTATAACAGTGCCTCTGTCAATTCTTATTGTGGACAAGTACGAGTGAGTGAGCGAAAGGGTATGTCTTGCTACCGCGATTCCTGAGAGAGTCGGGAGTGTTGTGTTCTGGGTTGACTAATCATTTGTAAAAATGTGGGTACAGGCAACAAGATAAAAATTGTTTTATGTATATGTATATATATGTGTAACTGTGTTCGTTATTGTTTTCTTATATCGAAATAATGATTAATTTTCCTAAAGGAAATCATTGTGGTATGTGTGTTTTTTAAATGTAAAATTGTAATGGGACATTGTACCATTTATAGGGTAATTTGATGTTCCCTATGGTTAGGTAATTGATATTATTTCCTCCATACCACCATTTTTTATAATGTGCAGTTTCTTAGCCCAGGTAATGGAGGGTTGAATTTGCATCATAATCATTTGTAGCTTCATGATTTTATAGGAGAACGAATGAGACACTATAGCTAGTCGGTTTTGGGATTTGGGGTACTAAGGTAGTAGGAAGGTTCAGCCCCTATACACTGAGGTCCTGTTTTCCTGCGAATAGGGGGTCATTACGATGGCGGGCGGACAAAGTCCGCCCGCCACCGTAACGGAATGCGGGAGCGTCCGCAAGGGGTGCGGCGGTCCCGCGTGGTGCCTGCCACCTTGTGCATACAAATGCAGGGGGGTACCATAGGTACCCCCCATGTGCACCCCCCACCCGCTCAACACCCTGGGGGCCCGCAACGGGCCCCCAAAAGCAAACACCGTATGCCTTTCTATGGCGGCAACGCCGCCATGGAAAGGCTGCTCTCCGCATTCATCTTAATATGGATGGCGGTGTCTTGCAAACACCGCCACCATATTATCCTTGTTTTCCGCCGGTCGACGAGTCGACTGGTGGAAAAGCGGCGGACGGTCTTTCCGTCCGCCGCGGACCCCCCCAGCCATCATAATATGGCAGGGGGTCTTTGCTGTGTGGATGGCAGGCGGATCGCCCCCGCCGAGCCGGCGGTGACTACCGCCGGCCCAGCAGGGGCGATCCGCCCGCCATCATAATGACCCCCATAGTTCTGTGTATGTGCAGAATCCCCGCAACATGGCGCCGCCAACGTTTGGTCTGGTACTTATTTGCGAGACTCCTGAGTAGTGCTTGTGCTTGTCCACAATCCCCTCACTTCTGTTTCCGGAGACAGTTGTGACGGTGTAGCCTCCTATATTGTAAAGTTATAGGTTTTTCAAGCTTGAATTTTAAAAGGTCTTTCTCATTCTCAAGCCCAGTGTTGCGCTGCCACACTTAGGTTGTCGTTCTATTCTGTCAATATGGCTGTTGCCATAATGGCTCCTAACCGCGCTCCAGTCACAGCTTATTTGACTGAACATGGCGTCCCTAATGCTGGAGCTGCTCTTATTTTTGTTGTTGAGGCAGATGCAGCATACCACTTCAAGGTATTTTATTCTTGGGTCACCTTTCCGGCGGTGGATGGAAATGATAATTTCTTTCACGAATATACTGTCACCGCACTTCCGCAAGATTATCGCCCTTATCGATCTCTTGAAGTTCTGTTAACAGCTTGGCAACACATTATATGGTTTAATGGCGCCCGTCCTCACCCTTTGACAGCGGTCCGTTTAGGCCCCCCTATCGATTGATGGGGCCACATGGCCCATTTTGGCTGGGTATACCCCACATCCAAATTATCTTAATGTTACAGTCGCAGAGCTACGCGTATTGCATACTTCGTTAATACGTGTACATAGAGCTGTTATACAGTTCATGTCACGCAACATGCAGGTGGGACCAACCGGAGTTGCTGCACAACCACCGGGGCCCGGTGGTGTAGTTATCATTCCTATCATGATTAATTCGGTGATGGGCAAGCATCCGCAAAATAAGGACGAACTTCCTTATTGGCTTGCTGAAACATTTGGGCAACTCGAAGCTGTTTTTCCAAATACCACACCTGTGGAGAAGCACAGGATTTTGACCATGAGCTTACCTAAGGGCCTTGTTCCCGAATTGACTGATTGTAACACTTGGGGTAGAGTGTTTGCAGCGGTATATTCAATGTGCTTTGGCACTCCCTCAATGACCGTTCTCCCTTCCGTGATAAAGCGTGTTCAGGATGGGACCGAAGCGGCTCTGGAGTTGGGGATGAGACTGGTGGGGGTGTTCGATATTGTTTGTGATATGATCCTTGCTAATGTGAAGGGTGAAGCTGTAACCTTACAAGTGGCACAACGCTTGGAGGCTGTTTCTGACGCAGACAAACAGCGCAAATTGCCAAAGATTATTGCAAAAGCTTATAAAACCTTAGGGCACTATAGTCTGAGCATTAAGCCTTTTACTCAAACTCAAACTCAACAAAAAGCCCAGACTGATAAGGATGGGTGCCCGTTCTTTCCTAAAAAGTACTGGAGAAATAAAAAACAGGGGCAGCAACAACAGAAGCAAGGTTTGCGTGCTGGTTCACCGACACCTGATTCTTCTGAGCGTACTTAGGATTTGCACGACCGCGCGAAAATTAAGACTCCTGATCGATTTCAGGTCCCTGGCCAGCGCTCTCCTCGTTCTTTACAGGACACATTAGACTCTCGAGTTGGTGGTGGGGAGCGCCAGGATCGCAGCAAAGGTGCTGCCTCTCCACAGGGACGGGATCAACCTCGCCAGTTTGACGTGAAAGCCAAACAAGAGGGACTGCCTCCTTTTGGGCCCACGTATCAAAAGAAGAAGGTTGCCGCTTTAACAGCGAAATATGCCTCAGACGGTGAGGACGCTACTCCTAGACTGGACATGGGCAGTGACTCTGCTCGACACCGCAGCGGAGGTTACCATAGTGAGGGAGGCACTGCGTCCCTGTCTGGAGGCGAGAGCAACTGATACTTTCATTACAGTAGAAACAGCCGATACTCGAGTTGCTCCCCCCGGATAGACTCTATGAAATTGTCTTACAAATTGAAGGTGATATACAGCGTACAATTACGGCGGTGTTCTGGGAAAATCTGACCTCCTCATATGACATTTTGTTGGCGGAGGCAGATTGCCCCCCCCCCATTTGTGCTAGCCGCTTCTAGAGGGGAGGACGTGACACTTCTGAGTTTTTCGCGTTAAGTCCCTGAGGAACATGCACAGGCTTACGCATCTGAGTGGGCACTGGCCCTTTCCCCGGCTGTGTACCGTAATCAGGTGGGCTGGGATAGAGATTCACCAGAGCATGAAATACCATTAAGGCCTATGCCACAGCCACAACCGCAATATCCAATCAAGCGCAAGGCAAAGGCTCACGTTTGTGATATTCCGACACAATTGGAATATCAAGGAGTAATTGAATCTTGTGTATCACCGATGAATAATCCTCTTTTTCCGGTATCAAAACCAGACGGTTCTTATCGCATTGTATTGGGTTATCAAAATTTGAATAGTCATTGTCGTACGTTTGCGGTACAGAACACACACAGCTCTGCGCTAGTGAACAATCTTGTTCGTAAAAAATACAAAACAACTTTGGATATTTCCAATGGTTTCTACAGTCATAACTTGGCTCCTGAGAGCCGTGACCTGACAGCATTTAGCGCCGTCGGAAATCAAAAAAGGTTTCGGCGCTTGCCTATGGGGTATAAGAACAGCCCCGGGGCTTTAGCTGCACGTGTTGTGTCTTTGTTGCACAGCATAGATCTGGATGCGTTCTCGTACGTAGATGATATTTATCTGACGGACGACGAGCTGAAACCGCATCTTCTCCGAGCCGACCGAATTATTCTGTTGTTTGCCGACTATGGATACAAATTCAATTTTGCAAAATCACACATCGCTTGTTTTGCGGTACTCTTTTTGGGCTACGAGCTCAATAATGAAGGTAGGGGTCTAGCCCCCCACTTTCTGGAGAAATGTGCACAATTGCAACCTCCGTCTACCCTGAAGAAGCCTCAGTCTTTGCTGGGATTTTTGAATTTCGGTAGGACATACATTCCTGATTATGCCCAGCTTATCAAACCGCTCTATGCGTTGATACAACCTACATATTCATCTGCCTGCTGGCTTCCGGAACATTCCTCTATTCTACAATCTTTGCAGTCAGATTTGCTGGTGACTAACTACTTGTTGACGCATGATAATCCGCCCGCCATCATAATGACCCCCATAGTTCTGTGTATGTGCAGAATCCCCGCAACATGGCGCCGCCAACATTTGGTCTGGTACTTATTTGCGAGACTCCTGAGTAGTGCTTGTGCTTGTCCACAATCCCCTCACTTCTGTTTCCGGAGACAGTTGTGACGGTGTAGCCTCCTATATTGTAAAGTTATAGGTTTTTCAAGCTTGAATTTTAAAAGCTCTTTCTCATTCTCTAAGCCCAGTGTTGCGCTGCCACACTTAGGTTGTTTCACGTTCTATTCTGTCAATATGGCTGTTGCCATAATGGCTCCTAACCGCGCTCCAGTCACAGCTTATTTGACTGAACATGGCGTCCCTAATGCTGGAGCTGCTCTTATTTTTGTTGTTGAGGCGGATGCAGCATACCACTTCAAGGTATTTTATTCTTGGGTCACCTTTCCGGCGGTGGATGGCAAATGATAATTTCTTTCACGAATATACTGTCACCGCACTTCCTGCAAGATTATCGTCCTTATCGATCTCTTGAAGTTCTGTTAACAGCTTGGCAACACATTATATGGTTTAATGGTGCCCGTCCTCACCCTTTGACAGCGGTCCGTTTAGGCCCCTTATCGATTGATGGGGCCACATGGCCCATTTTGGCTGGGTATACCCCACATCCAAATTATCTTAATGTTACAGTCGCAGAGCTACGCGTATTGCATACTTCGTTAATACGTGTACATAGAGCTGTTATACAGTTCATGTCACGCAACATGCAGGTGGGACCAACCTGGAGTTGCTGCACAACCACCGGGGCCCGGTGGTGTAGTTATCATTCCTATCATGATTAATTCGGTGATGGGCAAGCATCCGCAAAATAAGGACTGAACTTCCTTATTGGCTTGCTGAAACATTTGGGCAACTCGAAGCTGTTTTTCCAAATACCACATCTGTGGAGAAGCACAGGATTTTGACCATGAGCTTACCTAAGGGCCTTGTTCCTGAATTGACTGATTGTAACACTTGGGGTAGAGTGTTTGCAGCGGTATATTCAATGTGCTTTGGCACTCTCTCAATGACCGTTCTCCCTTCCGTGATAAAGCGTGTTCAGGATGGGACCGAGAGCGGCTCTGGAGTTGGGGATGAGACTGGTGGGGGTGTTCGATATTGTTTGTGATATGATCCTTGCTAATGTGAAGGGTGAAGCTGTAACCTTACAAGTGGCACAACGCTTGGAGGCTGTTTCTGACGCAGACAAACAGCGCGAAATTGCCAAAGATTATTGCAAAAGCTTATAAAACCTTAGGGCACTATAGTCTGAGCATTAAGCCTTTACTCAAACTCAAACTCAACAAAAAGCCCAGACTGATAAGGATGGGTGCCCGTTCTTTCCTAAAAGTACTGGAGAAATAAAAAACAGGGGCAGCAACAACAGAAGCAAGGTTTGCGTGCTGGTTCACCGACACCTGATTCTTCTGAGCGTACTTAGGATTTGCACGACCGCGCGAAAATTAAAACTCCTGATCGATTTCAGGTCCCTGGCCAGCGCTCTCCTCGTTCTTTACAGGACACATTAGACTCTCGAGTTGGTGGTGGGGAGCGCCAGGATCGCAGCAAAAGTGCTGCCTCTCCACAGGGACGGGATCAACCTCGCCAGTTTGACGTGAAAGCCAAACAAGAGGGACTGCCTCTTTTGGGCCCACGTATCAAAAGAAGAAGGTTGCCGCTTTAACAGCGAAATATGCCTCAGACGGTGAGGACGCTACTCCTAGACTGGACATGGGCAGTGACTCTGCTCGACACCGCAGCGGAGGTTACCATAGTGCGGGAGGCACTGCGTCCCTGTCTGGAGGCGAGAGCAACTGATACTTTCATTACAGTAGAAACAGCCGATACTCGAGTTGCTCCCCCGGATAGACTCTATGAAATTGTCTTACAAATTGAAGGTGATATACAGCGTACAATTACGGCGGTGTTCTGGGAAAATCTGACCTCCTCATATGACATTTTGTTGGCGGAGGCAGATTGGCCTCCCCATTTGTGCTAGCCGCTTCTAGAGGGGAGGACGTGACACTTCTGAGTTTTTCGCGTTAAGTCCCTGAGGAACATGCACAGGCTTACGCATCTGAGTGGGCACTGGCCCTTTCCCCGGCTGTGTACCGTAATCAGGTGGGCTGGGATAGAGATTCACCAGAGCATGAAATACCATTAAGGCCTATGCCACAGCCACAACCGCAATATCCAATCAAGCGCAAGGCAAAGGCTCACGTTTGTGATATTCTGACACAATTGGAATATCAAGGAGTAATTGAATCTTGTGTATCACCGATGAATAATCCTCTTTTTCCGGTATCAAAACCAGACGGTTCTTATCGCATTGTATTGGGTTATCAAAATTTGAATAGTCATTGTCGTACGTTTGCGGTACAGAACACACACAGCTCTGCGCTAGTGAACAATCTTGTTTGTAAAAAATACAAAACAACTTTGGATATTTCCAATGGTTTCTACAGTCATAACTTGGCTCCTGAGAGCCGTGACCTGACAGCATTTAGCGCCGTCGGAAATCAAAAAGGTTTTGGCGCTTGCCTATGGGGTATAAGAACAGCCCAGAGGCTTTAGCTGCACGTGTTGTGTCTTTGTTGCACAGCATAGATCTGGATGCGTTCTCGTACGTAGATGATATTTATCTGACGGACGACGAGCTGAAACCGCATCTTCTCCGAGCCGACCGAATTATTCTGTTGTTTGCCGACTATGGATACAAATTCAATTTTGCAAAATCACACATCGCTTGTTTTGCGGTACTCTTTTTGGGCTACGAGCTCAATAATGAAGGTAGGGGTCTAGCCCCCCACTTTCTGGAGAAATGTGCACAATTGCAACCTCCGTCTACCCTGAAGAAGCCTCAGTCTTTGCTGGGATTTTTGAATTTCGGTAGGACATACATTCCTGATTATGCCCAGCGTATCAAACCGCTCTATGCGTTGATACAACCTACATATTCATCTGCCTGCTGGCTTCCGGAACATTCCTCTATTCTACAATCTTTGCAGTCAGATTTGCTGGTGACTAACTACTTGTTGACGCATGATAATTCCACGAACCTGGTAATACGTATTGTACCGGGAACGGTGGGTTTCACTTACTTGACGTTCAACGAGGGAGACACAGTACCAATTGCATACAAATCACATTTGTACACATCGGCTGAAATGCGGTTTTCAAATGTTGAATTTTTTTTAATTGCGTTCCAAATGGCGATTCTGAAAGAACGCTCGCCTGCGCAGGGAAAACGCATTCTTATGGTCACGCCCCTCCCTGCTTTAGAAGCAGTGACTAAGGCGGGTGTTCCGAACTCTAAGGCTTTACATCCCCGTTGGATACAATGGGCTACTTCTTTGGCATCGTCAGATGTCACGGTTATCTTTGATCCTGCTCTTCACGCATAGGAGTTTTTACAGTATGAACATGTTCATCCTCCTCCGTTGTCGTTGCTTCCTTTGGATCAGTATAAATGTATCATTTATACTGACGGCTCGGCTCAACCGGCCGTCGGGTCCAAACACGCTTATTCAGCAGCTTGCGCTATTGTGGCTGGTTCAATTGTTGATGGAGAAGTTAAGTCTTCCATAGTGCATACACAGACACTTGGGGACTGTACTGCACAATTGGTGGAGCTGCATGCTCTTATTCTAGCTCTCGAGTTTGCTGATCCTAATGTGCATACTCTTATTGTGTGCGATTCTTACTACTGTGTTCCGTCTTTTAATAAAAACATATTCTTTTGGTCTCAGAATGACTATCGAGACTCTAAAGGCAGTGCAATAAAGCATAAAACGCTTTGGGTTCGAGTGGCAGAGCTTAAAGAATGTCTGCCACTCTCACAGGTTAAACATACTCTTGGCCATCAGCGTGTGGGAGCACATGCTATTGGTAATTCTTTGGCTGCTGAAGCAGCCAAATCTGCAGTAGCCATGTGTTCCGTTGCAGCAGTTACAAGGTCCATGACTAGGATAGATAATGACATTTTGGCAGGTATAGCTACTACAAAGCTACTACAAAGGATGGAACTGCTTATCCGCAGGGCTTCCCTTCAAAGTATTCTTATCATATATCTCCCAAACAAGTTCCTTATGGTACAATTCCGTCAGTTGGGGATCGGCTGATTCCCAACATGGACCGGAGGCTAGCTTTGATCATAGCCGCACACGAAGGCATGGCTTCTGCACATGCCGGGGTGTCAGCGACGGTTTCTGTTTTACAGCAACGTTACTGGTGGGGTGGTTTATATAAACAAACCCGTAATTATGTGCTTTCTTGTGACATATGTCAGCAAATCAAACCCTCTACGGTTTCACGACCACCACAAACACAGCTATGTATTTCCAGTCACCCATTTGGCTGTGTATATCTTGATCACTGCGGTCCATTGACTTCTGATACTGCGTATAAATATATTTTTGTTGCAGTTAATTTGTGCACTAGATTCCTATGGGTTTGGCCACAACGCAGCGCTGATGCTCAAAATGTCATTGGAGATTTGCGTGTCTTTGTCGGGACGTTTGCCTGTCGCACCTTCCATTCTGACCAAGGTCCAGCATTCACCTCTAAGGCGTACAAGGACAAGATGAAGTCTTTGGGGGTGCTGGTGCAGTTTTCGTCTCCATACAGGCCAGAGGCCAATTCTATAGTTGAGTGAATGAACCGTGACTTAAAGCAATCTTTCACAGCTAGAGTCTTAGGTACTGGCAGGAACTGGCTGGCCCATTTGTATGGAGTTCGACGTGCACTCAATAATCTCCCTAGAAGATCTCTGGGTGGGCGGACCCCATACGAAATGTTCTTTGACATTAAAATGTTTGTGCCTGACCTTGATGGTCTAGACGTTGTGGCGGCTTCTGCAACCTTTGACGTAGATAACCATTCTACTATGTTACAGGACCTACAAAAGACCTATGACAGCTACGCAACTGAACATATGCCCTCTTCCAATAACACAGCAATGTTGATTCCAGTCGCCGTCTGGCCTCCTAAGATTGGAGATCTGGTACGAGAGAAGTTGGAGAACAAAAAAGAATTTGAGCCCTCTTATCGTGCACTGGCCCCAGTATTTGGATTGAAGGGTACTCGTACAGTGATACTACCACCTTTGCCTGGTCGCAAGGAAAACAGATACATTTCAGTCAACAATGTCAAGCTACACCATCTGGCCAATTCTGAATAGTGTAACTCCTGCAGTTTCATGCAACGCTATCTCTGTGAATCCGGTACATTCCGCCTCTTCGTCTAATCCCCTTATCGTTGAGGGTGAGATGAAAACTTCTATTGACCTTTTGCCTGCTCTGCCTTCGTCCTCTTCCAATGCAGAAGTCGAGCATACTTATCCTGTGGATGAGTCCCACATTGAAATCCCGAACAGTCCTCGACAACATCAAGCTGATGCTGCGCTACCACCATTGATGAACACGGGAGCAAGCGCTTATTTTGGGGATCGTACGAGCTTCTCTTATGACTCTTCCTCCTCGTCTTCCACTTTGGCACTTCCACCGACAAAAACAAGTATTTTCATCTCTTGGGTCAAAAAACGTACCTAGTCCCGCCCTGGACCTACATCTGGTTGATACTTATCCTGATTTTCCTCTTCATGTCAATTGGATTTGTAACAGTATTTTTCCCTCTCATTAATGATCATTATTTGCCAGAACACTCTGCTGTGAAGGTGGTCGATGGAATTCTGGCTCCCCATACATCGTCCCATATAATGAAACGTGATCAAATCCTTGTGAACATTTCGGCTTTCACGGTTGCAAATTGCATCGTTTGGGATAAAGTATCATTCAAGATTCACGGCCCGACGGAAGTCCTCAAGATACCATACGTGTTTCGCGTTTCATTAGGAGATGTGGTAACACCGGACATACATTCCGACGATTGGGATGTACAAGAAGTACATTCCTTGTTTTCAGATTTAAAGTATTATGCTGCTTTTGATGCTGAAGATTTATATTTAAATTCCGCCAACTATGCTGATTTATTCTGTTATCAACACTATGGGCATCATTTCTGACACAAAACAAACACGTTAAGACCTGTTTTTAATTACACGCAATGGGAACATTGTCCAACTCCCTTACAGGGGAGTTCTAAAACCCTTAGGGATAAGTTCACCTATTTTACTGATTATAATACGTCTAATCCAGTATCCTACTTCTTTAAATTGCAATTGTCATCTCAATCCAAAATTTATTCTGACTCACACAAAATTAATTTATTCCAATTCCTTTAGAACTGAATTGGCTATACAGGGTGATGATCACTGGAGGGATACCATTAATTTGAAATCTGTTTGGGGCACTAAGGCTTGGCAGGTTCAGGGAACTGAAGCTTTGCATCGTGCCTGCCTAATTCCGATTCAAATATTATTTTTAAATGATACAGTGCACCAAACTACTTGTTTTGGCCTGGCAACTGCCAAAAATTTAAATATCCCATCCATTCCGTCATTGGTGGAGTATGATAATTGGCGTACACACACTATTTATACGATCGATGTATTACAAGCTCTGTTTCAAAATGACTCTTTCAATGTCTCTGATGTTGACTGATCCCGGTGGTTGTTGTGGCAAACCAATTCAAATTCATGTCAACTGCGTTTTTATAATGTAATGCCTGGTTTCACAAAGACTAGACCAGATCCTCGTTTCCCACATTCACATTCAGTCACCACGTATTCGGTGGGAAAATTGTGCCAACAATGGTTGGAACACTCCACTTTGTCGTCAGTAAAACAACACCTGTCACTCTTGTCGAGCGAAATCAATTTGGCGGATTTTATCTTAGGTCCTAGGATTCCTAGAACAAAGAGATTCATCTATGCAGCTTACAATGAGGTATGGAAACTTTCGCAGATGGAAGCAGCATTCCGTCTGTGCCAAATTGACAACGCAAATTTAGAAAAGGTTCTTGCAGTAGTCGACAATAGTATAAATACACTGTCTTCCCGCATTTATACTTTAGATAATATTGTTTCTTCTGTTATTGATATTGTTCAAAGTGATGTATCTGTGTTATATCATGGTCAAAATCAATTACGGTTTGTGATGCAATTTGCATGGACGTTACAGACTCTCAAAATGGGAAAAGTACCTTGGGATTATTTGAATGCTTCTGCTTTGTTCTCACCATTTAATCTGACAGTTAAACAGAGATTTATGTCCATGAAAGATGCTACATACACACTATTACACATTGAACAGTTAGAACACTTGCCATTCTCTGTGGCGGAGACAGATTCCGCTGTATGGTTAATTCATGGCGTTATCTCTCTCCCTTTTTCGCTGTTTCAGTTTAAATCTTGCATGAAACATTTTCCAATTGGCCTCTTTGAACCCCTGGGTAGTACGTTTCTCCATGAATTATGGTCACTACCTTTCACCTATAGATGTCAAAGGGAGGATAAGGGAGTTTTCCTAACTGGGGAGGTGCTGCGATTCCACAGTAGGACATTCCCTGGTTTGTAAACACGTTAAGTTGCAGGGCGCTTGTAATGTGTTCGCGCCTAATCTTGCTTGTTTTTTAAAGGAACTCCCGTGCCAGCAATAATTCCCGCACTCACGTTGCTTACAAACGGCAGTTATCTTATTTTAAATAACCACGACTGCTGTGGTTTACGGGCAGGAATCCCGTATATAGTAACAGTTTCACAACGTGTTACTTGTTGTAGCAATGTGCTTTTTCCGCCCCCGCATGGGAAAGTAGATAGTTCAATTTGGCCTTCCATTCCGACTTTGAAAACAGATTTCAACAAATTAAGCAGACACAAAGCGCTATTGTTTCAACAAGAAGTGGCTCTCACTTCGGCTCGAGAGACCTTCGAATTGCAGGTGACTAGAACATCTAGCGAGATTCAGTCACTTCTGAACACGAACCTCCCACTTCACTTTGGGGAGCTGATACATCAAATATTTAATGCGACTGACACCAAAGGCCTTGCTCATTTTTTTAAGCTTGTGGGATCCGGCCTTGTGTCCTCTTTTCAGACGATATTTGGAGTAATACCGGCTTTTATCCATTCTATTTTTTCCAGCATCTTTGGAGGGTTCCCATTATTACTGGCGCTAGCTGGTGGAATTCTGATTCTTCTGCTACTGCTATGCAATGGCTGCCCATCTTGTGGTAATGCACAGATCAGTCCAATTGCAACTGTACCGTGACCGAATGCAGCAACTTTTTGGATGCTTGCCATTAGCAACGCTTAGCGTGAGTTATGGACTAACTTTTCGCTTTGCCTACTTCACTTGCATGCAACCTGTGTTCTACTGTCAGCGGTGCTCTTCCTTTTGGGCTTTGGATTTATGCCTCTCCAATACATCATGTTCAGACCCGGATTATGACCAGTTGATGGGTCCCTTAGTGGCCCATGGGCAGGCCTGTTCTGGGGATGGCCGTATGGCGCGTGCGGCTGCACTTGGAGTCATGGCTGAGTGGAATATCTGTGCGGCTGCGCAGAACCTCTTGCGACAGAGTTTCATCGAATATCACGCAAGTTGCCCTGATATGCTCTTGGAAGCATTGGATTATGAGGAGCATGTCTGTTCCTTCGGCCTGCTTGATTGGATGGCATCCCTTTTTTCTACTAATGATAGGGATGGCCTCTTGGAACAAATTGCATTCTTAAGTTCACGTACTTTGATGGATTAGCCACCTCCATATTAATAACATTTTTCGTATAACGACAAAATTCTAAACGACATACAAAATGTTTTTCCTTTCCCAATTTGTTTTTTTTATGCGTACTTGAACTCTGCTTACCTTTGAACTCTGTTTGGGTCTTTTGTCTATATACTACGACCTTACCAAGGGGAGGGTGTTATATGGCCAATAGTGTCATTGTCGACAGTGCTAAGTTAGCATGGGCTCTGCTGCCATGATGCTGCTTTTGCGCACGTTACTAAATGACTTTATTTTGCAAGACTCTGCTTGTGCCTTTCACATCAGAACTGTCTGCTTTCTGCGTTCTCTGCCTGTTCCTGGAGTTTAGTCTGAACATGATGTTTAAGGTCGATAAACAATGCCCCTTGTTATTCTGTTCTGGTCAGTCTCTAGCACCTAGACAAAACATGCTAACACAGCTGCGCTGCTGAAAATTCATGCTTTGATATTATGGGGATGCATGTTGTTCTAAAACACACTTGGAGAGGGAGCTTTCCAGGGAGAAGAGCTATGCTGTTCCTATGATGTAAAACTTCCATCTAGGCACTAAGGTATGGGGTCTGCTGACAAAGCCCAGAGATCTTCTTTTATATAATAAAACTTCTCTTACCAAGGGCAGGGTGGTTAGGCCTTATAGTCCTGTTTCCACTGTCAGTATACAATGACATCCTCCTTTATACTTTATGGAATTGCAACAATGCTGACTGTATTAGGTTTATGCATTTCGCTGCTGGTAGTGGCTTGTATACTGCATTATAGAGCACGATAGTTAAAATAAACATTTTGAACTATAACAGTGCCTCTGTCAATTCTTATTGTGGACAAGTACGAGTGAGTGAGTGAAAGGGTATGTCTTGCTACCGCAATTCCTGAGAGAGTCGGGAGTGTTGTGTTCTGGGTTGTCTAATCATTTGTAGCTTCATGATTTTGTAGGAGAACGAATGAGACACTATAGCTAGTCGGTTTTGGGATTTTGGGTACTAAGGTGGTAGGAAGGTTCAGCCCCTATACACCGAGGTCCTGTTTTCCTGTGCAGAGTTCTGTGTATGTGCAGAATCCCCGCAACATTGTTTCTTGCACCATGCAAATTTTGATGTTATACAAAACCAGTCCATAGTTACATTTGCCATAATCAGATTTTCTTAGACTTTGCATTACCTCTCCTAATGGTAATAACCAGAGAAGAAAAAGAACAGATCATAACTGTCATGTCTCTACAATTAACTAACAATCTTCCATTTAGGCGGAAGGGTATAACCACTGTATTCTTAATCAAAATGAGGGGGATATATGTAGTAATGTAGTCCACACTGGTAGATGTAGTTTAAGTTGGTTTATTCAAGTAGATAAACATGTAGCTTAGATCCTGTACAACAGCCCCACCAGGAGCAGCCTGCTAGCTGCTCAGCCCCTCCACCAACTGTCACCACTCATACCCAGTCACTCAAGCATTCCACTCATGGCCCACACACCAACATTCCACACAGAACACTCACACTGGCTGAGCAGCTAGGAACAAGATAACATATTACATAATAACACAACATGAAGATACTACATTATCTCCTTCCTATAAAATAGAAGAATAATGAAACTAAACATTAAAACTATAAACAACAATATACACAAAAGTAAATGGTCCATAACCCAGGGATGAAAAGTAGTAACCACATCACGAGAGGGAACAGAACCACACCAGCAGGAAAGATACATAAGAATTACCCATCCTCCTCCTTTAATAAAGAAATGAAAACGAAAGAATAATGTGTATAATTCCCATGTAAGGAGAAAAACCATGTAAAAATGTGGAAAAAGGGACTAAGACCAAATTCCTGCCCCTAACTAAGGGACCCAAGGGACGAAAACCCTGTTGAAAGGTAGTGAAAAGCATCCACTACAACAAAAGCTAACGTGCGGCACATGGTGGCTTACGCACACAAGGAACAAAACCTTGCAACAAATGGCACTAAAAATCCATTCACTGTGTAGACAAAACCCTGTAAGGTAACCCTCATGTAAGGGTGCACAGACATAATGTAAGGACAGGGGACAAAAACCCATTCCTAGAGTGAAAGGGAACAGACCCCTTAAGCAAACCCTCATGTAAGGGTACCATGACTTACAGCAAAGAAATAGGACTATAACCCATCCCTGCGTGAACTGGAAACAAATGTGAAAGGGAAACAAAACCCTTAACCCAACCTACGTGTAAAGGTACGAAGTCTAAACGTGAGGACATGGAACTAACTAAAAACCCGCTCCCATCCCAAAGTAAGGGATACAGAAGTTGTAAAAGTGAGGATATGGGAATAAACCCCATTCCCATCCCAAAGTAAGGGATACAGAAATTGTAAAAGTGAGGATATGGGACAAAAACCCATTCCCATCCCAAAGTAAGGGATACATAAATTTAAAAAAACAAGCCAAAACAACTCAAACAAACTACCCTCCTGTGAGACTTGTTAAGCCCACCCTACATATAGAAATGGGATGCATTAGTGAATAACAATTAGAAGGCATAAACATATGCAACATACTGTTTTGCGCACAAATAAACTAGCCCTTTACCAGTGAGCGACCACTCACCCGAATGTACTAGGCAAGACACACCCTTGCGTAAGGAAACTAAATGCTAAACATGCCTATACACAACTCAACACAGTTTGCATACAACTTAAACATGTCACTGAAAACAGATATTCTTTTTTTTTTAAAACATAATGTGCATACATTTTTAAACATGCACCTAAAACATAGGATATGCCATCATAAAAATTAATCCAAACTGGAAACACTTGAAGAGGAAACTGCGCCTTAAGGTAGAGAAAATTAATAAACTGGCAACTTTACACTTTAACCTTGTGTCTTACAAAGCGTGATTTTGTTGTGCACTTTAGGGCTGACTTCACAATAAAACACATTGCTTATAACTGTACAAACTGTCGTCTTAGAATGGATGCGCAGCGTCTTTAATTTATTTCCTCCACACGTTACATGCAGTTCTGCGCTTAAGCTAAAGTCCGGAGGCTGACTAACCCATGAGACGCTCCTTACAATCAAATTGCGCACAGCCTTAATCTTACCGCTCTCCAAAGACAGGTTTTACACAGGCTGACCGACCTGATCTGAGAACTTGTAAACACTTCCCGGGTTAAAAACATAAAGATGGCGGCACGCAGTATTGACGTGCACCGAGTGGCTCACGCCATGACCATGCTGCAAGGCGTCCCTCAGCAGCTCCCTGGGATCCATGGTGACAAACACTTCGAAGGAAATTCTCCGCGCGTCACAGAGATGACAGTGGGTAAGCGCTTGAAACACCCGCCTCGCGGGTCTGTTTTTAAATCAGAGTAGGAACGGTTTAATTTAAAAAGTTGCTAGATGGCCAAAGTCACAGAACAACCATAGACTAAAAATGCCTCACCTCTCCACCAGGGCAAATCTCCAAACATGGCCAAAACACACGATGTGACAAGGCGTGCCAAGCCAACACCGTCAAAAATAATTTATAAAAAAAAAACTCCAACCAGAACGATGAGCCAAGTCCCAATATAAAATAGGGGAAAACTGTTCTACTTGGCCTTGCACAGGCAAGTCAAATGAACGGACGGCTCTGTCAGCTTTACCCACATAGCATATAGACCGTGCAGCCAAACAAACCTCCTCTGTTTAGCTTCCAGATGCAGGTTCCCAGGAGCATGAAAACACACAGTACAGGCATCTCCCTTCTAGCGCACGCATCCAGATGACAATGAAGGTTGTCAGATTTGCTGTGCTGTAAACATGCTTGCTCTGTATGAAGATCTCAAATTGCGCAGCGTTCATAACAAAGATGCCATATAGAATGAAGATGCTTACCTCCCTTGAATGTGTAATTCTTGTAGAAATGTGCCAGAAGAACAAAATACAGCACGCTTTAGTTGGGCTGTCCGATGTAATGGACACTGGTGGGGCTGCAAGGCGTGCTGTTCCAGTTTCTTTTGATTTCTCTGTAGCTTCTTTTGTTTCCGTGTGGCCTCCTGTGTCCAAGACTTAGGGGTCGATTCCGATCTCGGTCGGAAGGCCTCCGAATCGGATTCGGCTTTACCGGATCCGAGTCGGAGGCCTCTTTTCCGACCGATTCGTGCATGCGTCCGTGCGAGCGAGTACGATGCGAGCGTATGCGAAATCGCCGACCTACTCGTTCGCGGGTCCGAACCGCTCCGACCGACTCGCACGGACACGACTCGCACCGTGCAATGGAGACGTTCCCCGACCGAGCCAGTACGATGTGCGCCTCAAGCAGTCCGACCGACTCACGCCATCCGGCTCCAAAGAGCAGTCGGAGCCGGACTTCGGGGGTCCGTGTCGGACCCCCCCTGCACGCGTAGCCACGTGAGTCGCACACAGGGGGGACCCATGGGTCCCCCCTACACGTGCATGTACGGCGCGACCCGCATCGATGCGAACCCGCTGTAGGGGGCACCCTTGTTCGCGTCGTACCCATTGAGTCAATAGGAGCCCGTGTACACGTTGTACGACCGGCTCCCATTGACTTCAATGGGAGTCCGACCGAATCGAGTCCGATAGCATACGTACGCATCGTACTCATTCGGTCGGGCTGCTAGGGTCCGATTCGGTCGGAAATCTCTCCGGGTCCGGCTCGGTCGGAGAGATTTCCTGCCCGAATCGGAATCGGCCCCTTAGTTTGAATTTTTCCTTGGGTTGTCTGATCTTGTACATCTTGATGCTTTGTCATCTCCAGGTAGCCTCAGACCAACTTTAACGTGTGGGAAGGTCTCCAACTCGTTGCCAAAATAAATGTAGTAATGTAGTCCACACTGGTAGATGTAGTTTAAGTTGGTTTATTCAAGTAGATAAACATGTAGCTTAGATCCTGTACAACAGCCCCACCAGGAGCAGCCTGCTAGCTGCTCAGCCCTTCCACCAACTGTCACCACTCATACCCAGTCACTCAAACATTCCACTCATGGCCTACACACCAACATTCCACACATAACACTCACACTGGCTGAGCAGCTAGGAACAAGATAACATAGTACATAATAACACAACATGAAGATACTACAATATATCCGTTGAGCAATGAGCAATTGCTCACTTTGCCCTCTTGTACATAAATGTTAAGTACCAACATACAAGGGCATACAACATTCACTTATGTTCCAGATGTTATTACCTTATTCGTCCCCTTAGATGATTCGCAGTCATCCGTTCACATTGAACAATCCAAAGGATCCTAAACTGGGTTTCACAAATGTAGTATCACAACTCTATTTTCATGAGTTAGGGTTTACTTTCAAAATAATTTTAATTTGTCACTGATTTGCCCAAACATACCTCAAATGAAGGTCTTCGTTCTTATTATGGATAAAGGTGATTCGATTCAGCAGTTTTCTGGTCTTAGCCCATGTCGGCAAATGAACCTAATATAATCATGGACAAAAAGTCAATGTATAAAACTTAGCAATGCTATATGGTATTCTAATTTTAGAAAACAATGGTCCTTGTTTAGAGTAAAGTAGCCAATCAAATAAATATAGAATGAAATCAGTTCTATATTGTTACTGTCCAGCTGGACAGTAAGATTTAATCAGTAACAATTGTAAGGATCAAGCGAAAACACAATTTACAGTGGGACACAGTCCTGTATCCAAAAACATAAAAGTGGACAAAATAACGACAAAATAACGAAAGAACAAACAATCAGGCAAGACACAAATGCTTGTTTGTGAATATGGAAGGTAAAACAAGCGCGATAATAAACACAGCAGTAACACATTGCATTGAAATAGGTTTGTGTGCACGGTGTCTAGGACGTCGACGACGTTTCGATCCCGTTTACACGAATAATGGGATCATCATCAGGACAGAACAGATAATTGCCTGTACGACATACAGCCTATACAACTATATACATCATCAAAAAAGGGGGAGAAAATAAAGAAAGGAAGAAAGAAAACAAAAGATTGAGAATGCGGTAATACATAGGGAAGCCTCCCTTTATGCAAAGTGCATTCGGCGCAGTGAACAGTATCGGACGTTAGAAGTGTGGACTGCGGCTGTATTTACGCCCTGTCGCAGTAAAAATACTAGAAGCAATAGGCTAAACTTACCACAGTGATTGTGGCATGTAATCAGGATGGGAGAAGCACGGAGGCCTCTGTAGCAGAGAAATTCACATGGAGGTCTCTGTGGGAATCCGTGGGATAATCACGGCGGAGTGGGGCCTAAAGGTGAAACATGGTGGTGAGTAGGAGGCGAGGAAAGGAGCAGGCGATCTCATGTGGAGCATCTCTTACCTCAGGAGTTGCTCGAGGGCAGAGAAGGCTCGGTAGCTTCTTTGACAGATAATTCACATGGGGGTCTCTGTTGAGCTAAACGAGAACACACTAATTGTACCAGTAATGCCTAGTACTTGCCGTTACAGATAAACTTGAGCCGGCTTTCAGCATTATGTCCTTGCCCAGCCATTGTGCTGCTCTGCTCTCCAGCCAAACTATAGGTAAGACCCGCTCCACACGTGAATACTAGCCACTAATCAGGCTCCTTAATCACCTTCACCTCCAGGTCTCACTGTGTTCTCGTTTCGATCCACTCCGCCGTGATTATCCCACGGATTCCCACAGAGACCCCCATGTGAATTCTCTGTCAAAGAAGCTACCGAGCCTCCTCTGCCCTCGAGCAACTCCTTAGGTAAGAGACGCTCCACATGAGATCGCCTGCTCCTTTCCTCGCCTCCTACTCACCACCATGTTTCACCTTTAGGCCCCACTCCGCCGTGATTATCCCACGGATTCCCACAGAGACCTCCATGTGAATTTCTCTGCTACAGAGGCCTCCGTGCTTCTCCCATCCTGATTACATGCCACAATCACTGTGGTAAGTTTAGCCTATTGCTTCTAGAATTTTTACCGCGACAGGGCGTAAATACCGCTGCAGTCCACACATCTAACGTCCGATACTGTTCACTGCGCCGACTGCACTTTGCATAAAGGGAGGCTTCCCTATGTATTACCGCATTCTCAATCTTTTGTTTTCTTTCTTCCTTTCTTTATTTTCTCTCCCTTTTTTGATGATATATATAGTTGTATAGGCTGTATGTTGTTCAGGCAATTATCTGTTCTGTCCTGATGATGATCCCATTATTCGTGTAAACGGGATCAAAACGTCGTCGACTTCCTAGACACCGTGCACACAAACCTATTTCAATGCAATGTGTTACAGCTGTGTTTATTATCGCGCTTGTTTTACCTTCCATATTCACAAACAAGCATTTGTGTCTTGCCTGATTGTTTGTTCTTTCGTTATTTTGTCGTTATTTTGTCCACTTTTATGTTTTTGGATACAGGACTGTGTCCCACTGTAAATTGTGTTTTCAGCTTGATCCTTACAATTGTTACTGATTAAATCTTATTGTCCGGCTGGACAGTAACAATATAGAACTGATTTCATTCTATATTTATTTGATTGGCTACTTTACTCTAACAAAGGACCATTGTTTTCTAAAAATACTGCTACCCAAGGTCCTTGCATACCATATTGGGTTCCCTTGTTTTTGTTAAAACATATGGTATTCTAAAGCACCCAGATGCCCGGTAGCACTGAATTATCCTAAACATAAAGATTACTGTTTTCACAACAACATTAAAGTTTTAAATTTAACCCTAGTAAGCGCTTCCTATATCTGATCTCATCACAAAGTATTGTTCCCACAAGTCGCCATTAATCATTATATGTCCCTGAGCCTGACAGGTTGTAGAGTTACGACCATGTAGTATCACAGAGATTAAGATCTTATAGTTCGAATGGTCAAAGATCTTTGAAATGGCATAGTAAAGCTTTATTTCTTGAAGCCACCATTTTTTGGAACCGGCTACTCCCAAGTAAATCGATATGATCGCAAGATGCCAAACAGTCCGTGTCTATGGGGCAGCCATGTTTAAGTGTTGTGTGATAATTGCCTTTGCATTATTCTGTGTTAGCCAGCTGCACTCACATGGAACACACTACCTTTAGGAATCTAGAATGTAAAGTGTGCTTGCTCTGGTTGCCAAGAACTGAGAGTCAGTTGCTGCTGGCTGCCCTGTGGCTAGGAGGTTGCTGTACCTTGTACTTAAAATAAAGAAGATCTGTTTAGCTGTTATCCTGCTTGTTTTTACTTTTCACACTGGCGACGAGGATGGGATGGGATGGGATGAGGGATGCACGCATCTTCTCCACTTTAGATCTTCGTGCAGCATATCATCAGGTCAAAATTGATGAAAAGTCCATGGACTTGACTGCTTTCATAACCCCTTTTGGAACATACAAGTTCACACGTCTTCCTTTTGGCTTGATCTCTGCTGCCTCTGTTTTTCAGAGAGTCATGGAAGACGTGTTGAGTGGGGTGGAGGGAGTCAAGATATACCAGGGTGATGTTTTGATCCATGGCTCGTCTCAGAGCGAACATGATGCAAGACTGAGGAGTGTGCTTGAACGATTCAGTGAGAGAGGTCTAACTTTGCATGAAAATAAGTGCAAGTTTAATCTTTCTGAAATTGATTACTTGGGTCACCGTTTAACCAGTGAGGGAGTTAGGCCCAGGGATCGTCTGGTGAAGACCATTGAGGAACTTCCCGTCCCGCAGTCCAGGGATGAACTAGTAACCTTCCTGGGAATGGCTGAGTACTATAATAAATTTGTTCCACGGTTTGCCTGTCGTACCTTTGTTCTCAGGTCTCTTTTAAAGAAAGGTGTGAAATTCTCCTGGTCTTCTCAGTGCCAGTTGGAGTTCGAGGGAGTCAAGAAAGCTCTTTGTTCTGCCCCCTCTCTACAGAGCTTTGACACTTCTTCGAGCTCCATTCTTGTCACTGATGCCAGTTCACGAGGCTTGGGAGCTGTTCTTAAACAGACTAGGGATGGCAGCGAAGAAACCATCCTGTTTCTCTCAAGAGCTCTCGTTGGTCCAGAGCTTCAATATTCGGTGATTGAAAAGGAGGCGTTGTGCATTTTCTGGGCAATAAAGAAGCTCAAGAAATTCCTCTGGGGTACCTCTTTTGTTGTCCATTCAGATCACAAGCCTCTAAAAGATCTGTTCTGTAAAAAGCCATTAGACGCTGTCGCCTCACGGATATGCAAGTGGATCATAGCACTTCAAGACTTTGACTTTGTTGCAAAATACATCCCGGGGGTGGATAACAAAGTGGCAGACTGTCTTTCTCGCTTGGTTCCCAAACAAGCTGACGAAACCTCTCTTGACCCTGAAGATACCTGGGAAATTGATGACTTCAAAGTATGTGAGGTGGTCGAAGGAGTTGTTTCTGAGTCAGAGTGTAGAGACTCTATGAAGAGTGACCTGGACTTGCTTGATGTGTGCAGATTAGTCTCAGGAGGGTGGACATGTATCAAGAGTTTGACTGAAGGTGTCCGAAAATTCTGGAATGTAAGGAATGAACTTTCGTTGAGTGATGATTTACTTTGGAGGGGAACGCGTCTTGTCCCTCCAACTTCCCTCGGACAGAAAATAGTCTGTTTGGCTCATCTGGGCCATCAAGGCATCTCCAAAGCTAAGGAGAGGGTTCGTCTACACTTCTGGTGGCCCGGAATTGACATGCTTGTAGAGCGAATGGTGATAGATTGCATGGAGTGCAATGCCTGTGATAAAATTTGCAAAACTAGAGTTCAACCAATGATTATACGAGAGGCTCCCACACGTTGTTGGCAGCATGTGGCCTTAGATCTGTTGGGGCCTGTCCCCTCCAAGACGGGTCAATCTTATGTTCTCATGTTAATTGACATGTACTCCAGATGGCCGGAGGTCAAAGTCACACAAAGTATAGAAACTAAAGATGTCATAAAGTTCTTAGAGGACATTTTCTGCAGGGAGGGTCTTCCTGAATCTCTCTTGACAGACAATGGTGTACAGCTGGTATCAAGAGAGATGGAGGAGTTCTTGGCCAAGAAAGGAATTGAACACAAGCGTTGTTCTCTCTATCATCCAGATAGTAACGGAATGGTAGAGAGATTCAACCGTGTTCTGAAAGAATCAATTCAACTGGCCAAAGAACAAAACCGTGACTGGAGGTCTGTAATTGTTGAGTGAGTTATGGTATACCGCTTAACTCCACATTCTACCACTGAGAAAGTCCCTTTTGAGTTGTTTAGAGGGCGCACGCCTAATACTTACATGTTTCAAACTTGGATGAGAGGGAAAGGTGCTGATATTGACACTTGTGAGGATACTCAATGGCGTGCTCGTCAGGATCTCAAGTCAGCTAAGAGAAAGGCCAACTTTGATACCAGACACGCACCTTGATTAGTATGGGTGACCTTGTGAGGGTACGCATTCCCCAGAAGTGTGGTAGTGCAAAATTCTCTCCTCCTCGTACTGTGACTAAACTATTTCTTAATGCTGTTAAATATTGATGATGGGCGTATTTGGAATTTGAGTAGAATTGCTCCTGTACGTTCTTGTGTTCTTGTTGGCAGAGATGATAAACTTGTTTCTTCTAGGGTAGTTTCTCCTCTGCGTAGGAGCACTCGCACTTGTAAAACTCCGCAGAAACTACTTATCTATGTTTTGAACTGAATGTACCTTTTATTCCCTTAATGTTATATTTTGTATTGGGGAAGGTGTGTGGTAATTGCCTTTGCATTATTCTGTGTTAGCCAGCTGCACTCACATGGAACACACTACCTTTAGGAATCTAGAATGTAAAGAGTGCTTGCTCTGGTTGCCAAGTACTGAGAGTCAGTTGCTGCTAGCTGCCCTGTGGCTAGGACGGTGATGTACCTTGTACTTAAAATAAAGAAGATCTGTTTAGCTGTTATCCTGCTTGTTTGTACTTCTTCACATGTTGCCTCCAACATTACGATTGCCAACAGTTCACTACATTAATATCCGTTTGAGGCTAGGCCCTTGGTCCGCCATGTTTGAAAGGGATATTAGTATATATCAACAGTAATGCCCCCAAACAAGTGAGGTTTTCAAACAGTAGGCTCCAGTTAATATATAGCCCTTCAAAAAGTTAACGTTCCCTATCTACCACTTGGCATAACCTGATCATAATACACTAAGCCCTCCTGCTCCTCACCTCGTTAGTAATTTGCTCAGCGTGTTCTCCGTCTCCAGGTTATAAGCTCAAACCAAACTCCATTTTCTAGCCCGTTTTTATACGTAGCAGCTCACGTTTCTGACGTACAGCATCATCAAAGAGCTCGTATCTAGTGTGGCAGCCATCTTTGAATGGTAATTAATAGCTAGTTTGTTCGAAAAAACTAGATTTATTTAAAACAATCCACAGTGGTTAGTACCTTAGTCATCCGTTGCCCTAACCTTTTTTGAAAAAGAGCAATATTGGAATCCAAGTTCCGCAGCCATTATGTGTTCCAAATCTGCATGAGATTTCAAGTTTCATACCAATGGCAGCCATCTTTAAATGGCTATTGGTAGCCAGTTTGTTCGAAAACTTTATATGCCCATAACTACATTTTTTAAGTCATACCACAGTGGTTAATGCATTAGTCTCCTGCTGCCCTAACGTTTCAAAAGAAGGCAATGTTGGAATCCAAGTTCCACAACCATTATATACCCCAAATCTGCATGTGATTACATATTTCGTACAAATAACATCACAGCACCATATGTTACTCTTATTGTACCCAATCAGAGCTACCATCTTGAAATGGTTCTGAGAGTCTAGTTATTCTTAATGTTCCGATATAAGTAACTGATTGAATGATGGTAATTCTTCATTCATTATTATTATTCCATGTACAGTGACGTATTTTTGTGAGTAATATGCCGTACTAATAGCCACACTCTCTTTAGCCCAGCATTTTAACTAGAGAGAGCAGCTATTCATCTAGAATCGTGTTATGCAAATGATGTAACGTAAAGGTCATCCCCTTGTGTAAACATAGGGTTTTATCTGAGAGGAGCAGCCATTCTTCAGAGGATAGATCTCCAGATATATTCAGAGAACTGAACCTGTATCCGCCCACCTTCTTGAATGAGAATCACTGTCAGCATGGTTTATAGGGTATCATGATGTTCAGTCTAAGGTCAAGGCAAGTGTTATCTCCCACAGTTTCTTAACCTTCTCTTTCCTAACAGCAGAGCTATTGTATCGCTGATCTTATCCTGCCATTCTTATTCATAAAAAATGATGGAACTCATGATTACTATTGAGACCCAAATGTACAGTTCTCAGACGGCATATCCATCTCGCTTCCTTCTGGCATAGCAGTAATTCCCTATTGCCTCCCCTCTCACAGGTGGCAATCTGTTCTATTGCATGAAACCAAATTTGGCCTTTGTCTGGGTGCTCCTGTTGAATATATGGGACAATCGTATACCTATCATCAAAGCATTTAATAGCCCTCACATGTTCTTGTATCCTAGTCTTTAGGCATCGTATGCTGCTTCCTATATATATTTTATTACAGGCACATCCGATGGCATAGACCGTGTGTGTTGTGTTGCAATTCATGAAAGACAGTACTCTGTGTGTTGTGCTGGTGTTTCGTCCAAGGTGACACACAGAACAGCCCCCAGAGACGTGAAAGCCCATCGGTTTGGCTGGTAGCCAGTTCATAGGTTGAGGTTCCTTTTTCTTACTTCTGACATAGCTTGGGCATAGTTTATTCTTTATAGTTTGCCCTTTCCGATACACCACTTTCGGTTTGTCAGATATAGTTCCTTCAGGTATGGCATCAGATTTTAAAAGAAGTCAATTTTTCCGCAGTATGTTGAAAATATGGTTGCTGTACATGTTTTATTGAGTAACAAATTCAACCTCTTCATTCTTCTTGCTCTTATTCCTCTTTAATTTCAGTCTTCTTGTTTTCATATTGTCTGCAAAGGTCTGCTTTCTAATCAATTTTTTAGCTTTCATTTCCGCCTTTTCAAGACAGTGATCGTTATAACCACGTTCTTTGAAGTTCTCCTTGATGGTCTGTAATCTACATTGGAACCGTTCTTGTTCGCTGCAATTTGTGCGTGCCCTGACCATCTCACCATATGGTATGGCATCCAGCGTTGATTTGAGATGTGAACTCGTAGTGTGTAACACACTATTACAGGCAGTCTCTTTCCTGTATATGTCACTATGGATGACTCCTTGTTTAATGTATAGCTTCAGGTCCAGGAACTCGATCACCCCCAAGGAGCAGGGCTCCCTCGGCAAATTGGCATAATTGTGTTGAAAGGGAACTCAGGAAAGAAGCATGGTCCTTGTTCGGTGCATACACACTCCCCAGTACCACCTCCTTGCCACACAGCCGACCCGCAACCAAGACGTATCTACCCTCCTTGTCTATCTTGACTGAATAGGCCTCAAAGGGGACCGCTGCCCTCACCCATACCAAGGCACCCGTGCAAATGCCAAGTATGTGGTGGTGTGGACCTGTCCTCGCCAACAGCACTGTAATCTGTCTGCGTCTACTCTTGTGAGGTGAGTTTCTTGCAACATTACCACATGGACCTCTCGCTTCTTAAGATACATTTGGATTTTCTGACTCTTGGGTGCTGCCCCATCCCTCTGATATTCCATGTCATAATTTAGACATGTATAATGAGGATGTCATGGCAGCTGTCGCGTTGTGTCCCTGTTCCTGCCACCGGTCCCCCCCCTCCGCCATGGCAACCCTCCCACCCGCATTTACTCACCTGAGACTATAAACCAGAAAAAAAACTCCCAGGCCCTAGACCAGCCCAGCAACAGCTGGCCACCCAAACAATAATAGTACGAACATTTGTCCTCCATTCCAACTCTGAGGAGCCGCAGGTGAGTGTAGGATCAAAGTCCAACCAAGTGCACTGCCATCATCTTACCGCTCTGGCTATCATGTCGACCTCTGTGCACACACCGGAGTCTCAGATGAATCTCAACCAACTCCTGTGGTCCCTCCAGCAATGTGCAGAGCACCACCGAAACTCCCCTACAGGATATCATTCGCTGTCTAGGGAGTGACTTCTGGGGTTTTATCGTCCATCTGCTCTGGTCCCTCAGATTCTGAGTCTCCAGTTCCATGCCCTGAGGCACTCCCTCTGTGTCCATCCCTTTGGCATCTGTGATCTCCACCGCCGCCTGCAGGGTCACCGCCTTGTCCATATCTGCTTGTGTTTTGGTCAGTTTTGCCAATGGACAGAAAAATGTGCCTTTTTCTGTCCAACCTTGCCCTACCTACAGCAATTTCAGGAAAGCAGTAAAAAAGGAACTGTTAAAGATCCTACTCTCAGTTTTTGGGTGGCCTGAGCGCCGAGATACCTCTGCAGGGGTGATTTGTGTGCGATATCAAATTATTGTTATTATTATTATTCCACAGCGTGCTGTCCCTCTCAAGCATTGCCTGTCTCTTCTCCATTCCCCTCAAACTGCCTTGGCTGGTGCTGGTCTCCTCTCTCCTGCCCGGTACGCCTCCAGCCAGGACCATGCTTCCTCTGGGTCTTGGCAGAAGTATGAAATGCCATCCGCCATGATTTTCAGTTTAGCTGGGAATAGGAGGGACTAGCAAAGACCTTCCTCGCGCAATGTCCTCTTGACCAGGATAGAGGCTATCATTGCCTGGACAGCCGCTGTGTAGTCAAAAAACACTGTCACCTGGCCATTCCCCACCCTGAGTGAACCCGTTTCTCGATCCCGCTGCAAAAGGGTGTCTCTGTCCTTATAGTGTAGCAATTTTGCCACCACTGGTCTGGGTGGCTGCCCTGGCACCGGCGGTCGGGCTGGGATCCAGTGCGCCTGTTCAAGTGCAAAGATGGGAGTTAGTTGATTCAGGACGGCCGTGTCCCGCAGCCAAGTATCCAAGTAGGCCACCACATCGGAGCCCTCCGAGTCCTCAGGGAGGCCCAACACTCATACATTGTTCCATCTTTTTCAGCTTTCCACATCTTCCGCCGTTTGCTCCAGTTTGCACACCCGGTCCATTAGGCCCCTGGATTGTGCACTCATAACTTTCTGTGCTGGTTGCAGTTCATTTGAGGCTACCTCCGATTCTTTGACTCTGTGGTGGTCTGCCCCTAGCAGGCCCAATTCAGCTGCCACTGAGCCTATCTCCCGCTGGAGCATGGTCTTTGCGTCTGCGATGGCCTCGAGGATTTTATTTAAGGTGTATGTCAGATGTTGGGGCAGCGTGTCCAGGGCCATCTTCATCTCCGCAGGGTCCTTCTTAGCCTCTCTCTTGGGGGTCCCTGTGACTGAGCTCCTGGTTTATCCATCTCTGCCACCTGGATAGGGCTGGCACCTCGGGTCCCAGCAGTGTCTTCTCTGGTAGGGCCACTTCAATTAGTGCGATCTGCTATGTCCCCCACTACACAAAGGAAAACTCTCTACTGCAGGCCCTCATTGCCAGCCCATCTCGTGGTCTCAAGGTCCCTGCACCTTTTCCACGGCATCTACCCCGCACGGCAGTCATAGCTATGGTGCTTTCCAAGGTGGTGCGCACAGCCCTGGGGGTGACCGGCTGGCCCCGGCCACCCGCGGTGGAACCTCCGTCCCCTAAATCGATCTTCTCCGGACCCATACGTCTACCCCCTGGTTCGATTATGGCGGCAGTGGGCCCGTGATTCCGTATGCTTGAGCGATCTGTATGTCTGGTGGGGGCTCTCGTGCCCAACGCTGTTCTCACCCCTCCGGACTGAGTGTCTCCCCAGTGGTCCCAACACCTCCAGTATGTGAGCCAACAGAATGAAGAAGAAGGGAAAGAAAATGTGGGGAAGGGGAGGAGGTCCGAGGTGGTACTATACCTGCTGCTGCTGGACACTTGTGGAGTCCTCACGTGGGCTGTAGCTCCCCTCTACATCGGGTCATGGTCCCCCTACAGGGCCCTTGCACCCCCTGCAACAGGAGACGGCTCCCCTCTTAGATGGACAAAAAGAAATCTGTTTGGACCCCTAGAGAGTTCCAGGTGGCTCCCGGGCCCGCACATCCGAGGGCCAGGACCCAACCCCTGCACTTGCGCTGAAGTGCACACTGAAAATGCAGGAGCTGGAGGAGAGAATGCCCCAACTATTCCTCCTCTGTTTGGTCGTGCAAGGTGTACCAAGCTGCGGCAGGCCCTCAGCGAGTTCGGGCCCCTCTCCTCCACCCGAGGGCTCACCCTGCAGCCTCACTGCTGCCACTTGTCTTCCGCAGGGGTGGGGCAAGTAAATGAGTCCCAGGGGGCCCCTGACTGCACCTCTGATAGGGGTGGGGCCCCCTCTTCTGAGTCATACACCTCAGTGCCAAGTGCTACCGCCTCCACCTGAAGACCTCAAGCTTCCTCAGATGGTATTGTCGTCTCTTCCAGTGGCTCAGTCGAGCCTACGCAGTCAAGGCCCAATCACCACAGCTGCCAGGGCCTCCGTATGTTGCTACTTCTCAGGGGCGGTGCCGCTATCTCTACCTGGGGATTATAGGTTCCCTCAGTCGTGATCTCCGTCTTCCTTCAGTTGCTCCGCCAAGTTCATGCAGCCCGGGCTCAGTCACCGCCGCCGCCAGGGCCTCCTTTTAGTGCCGCTCCTCCGGGTCATCGCGTCCTTCACTAGTCACCTCGGTAGCCCTATAGCAGGGCCCACACTGTTCCGTGGGTCAGTGGCACACACTCCTGCGCAGAGGTGAGGCACACCCCTGTAGACCTCGCAGTCACCATGCCCAGCCAGCAGCCTCGGTCTCTCCGCACATCAAGGCGTGTCTCAGCCATCCGATCATTTCCGCCACCGCAGCGCCTCTCACGGGGCAGCTGGAGGGCCCCCGGACACTCAGTGGGTGCTCACGGGTGCTGATGCATCCTGCAGGTGCGTTGCTTGAACAGGATTTTTCAGCCTGTGTGGAGCTACTGCATTAAGCAACCGCCATATTGGCTCGCTTAGCCAATCCCCCTTTCTACTCTTTTCTTTAGTCAAATGGCAATGATCTGCTGACAAAGGATTTCACAGGACATAATTTACCTTGCGCTCGCTGCTTCGCCAACTCGGCGATGCAGCGAGCGCAAGGTAAATAGTTTTATTTATTTGATTACTTACTTTACTCCTGCCCGTCGTATGTCCGACTCCACTACCCCTCCACCCAGCCCTTCCCCTGCTCCGGGCCACCACCCCGCAGCACTCCCTCTGCGAGCCGCCACTGGAGGGTTCTCCCCCACTTCAAAGGCACAGCTGGGTATAAATACTGGACCTCAGACACCAACTCTTCAGCACACATTTGGACCTGTGGATATTCTGCTACAAGGACTGCCACTCTGCTGCTCTGCTGCTCTAAAGGAAATGCTGCCCTGCTGTGCTGACCTGCTGCTTTCTTGCTTGGTGAAGAGAACTTCATCTTGCACCCAGGACCCCTAGAGTGACTCAAAGGGCTAATCTGCTGGCCTCCATATCTGAGCATCAGGGACATAAAAGGCTATCCAACCAGCTTCTGGACCCACCTGTATGTAGCAAGTTCCTGACCCCCAAGTGGTGCCTCTCATGTCCTGGACCCTTGGTGTCACTCAAAGGGCTCTTGAAATCAAGGTTTTGGGCTCTTCATGACAGCAAATGGACCCATTCGCACCAAAACCACACCGATTGCACCAAAAACCAACACAAGAAGCCACCAGCCCGTCTCTTTGCACAGCAAGTATCAATTGCCCTCGGAGTACTGCCAACGTGAAGCTCCAGCCCATCCATGTGAGATGGCCAGCCTGTTCTTCACACCACGTTGACCACCACCCATGGCGCTCTCCTTGCTCCCAGTGACCCTCTCAGGACTCTTGGCACAACACTTGAGAAGATAAAACTTCAGCAGGACAAATCTGGAACTGTATCCAACCTGGGCTCCATCGCGAATGGCGTGAACTTTTGACTTGTGACCCTGTCCGGAGCGGCCAGATAGGGTGCTATTTTTCACTTTATTCTTTTAAAATTAATAACTCCGGTCCTACTGGTTGGATTTTTGCCATTTTGGTCTTGTTTTATTTATTAAATCAAGCTCTATCTTTTCTAGCCTGGCGTGGGATCTTTTTGTGCGGTGTTTTCACTCATTTACTATTTGAAGTGTTGCACAGATACTTTACTCATTGCCTCTAAGTTGAACCTGACTGCTCTGTGCCAAGATCCAGAGGGTTGAGCACAGGTGAATTTGGGGTTTGCTTGTGCCTTACCCTGACAAAGATTGCGGTTACTGCTTGACCAATGCTCACACACCTGTCAACTAGTAACCCAGTTTCTCACAATAATGTATATGGTGTGGGGGACTGTGGTCTTCATCATTGCAAACCAGTGTTATATTATCCTATTCTCATTCTCAAGATACCAAGAAAGCAGTTGATTAATAAATATGAAATTACCATCTGATTTGGGCAGTTTCCTGCTCTCCCTGAATACAGGGGAGGAGGCTGAAGAGAAATTAATATGCATCCCGTTGACTACATGACCTTTGGTGAAAGCAAACTATGTTGCTGTATGGAAAAACAGCTGAGGTAGCAAAGATACCCTGTGACCTTTGGTCATTTCAGTGTGTCTTGCACAGCGTGAATGAAGTCAAGACTTACGAGTTGAACTGCTAAACCCAGGAAGACCTGAAAGGAAAGTCTGTGTACTTTTTATTCCTTCTCCTCACATTTAATTGCATACTTGGGCAGTGCTTACCAGATATCGTGTTTAGTTGGAAGTTAGTGTGACTAGTACTAAGCATTGATTTCTGCCTGGCATGTGGTCCTGTGTTTATTTGAAAGTAGTACAAGGACTGCTGTGCTTCGTATTGTGCAATGTTTGTCCCTCACACATTGTTCTGGTATGTCTTCCATCTTGTGCAGAAAGATCAGGCACAGGGAGATATGTTGCCATTAAATGCAGCATGCAGAGAACATCAAGTTGAATCCAGAAGAAATGAGCCATGCTCCCAAAATGGCAGGAACGTAGAGTTGGAAGAAGGTCATGGGGCCCGGGGACCTTAGGGAGACAGCCACAAGGACACATTTGGTGCCTTAACATGGGCAATGATTGTGACATAGTGGGGGCACCCTTCATAGAAAATGGCCTGGAGATAGGGGCTGCATTTATACTGCTTTGATGATACAGGACACCAAAGTGGTATACAATCAGCAAAAGTCAGTGTTTTCTGGTTTACACTGAAAAGTAAATATTCACTTTCGTGGGGTTTCATTAGTTATAATCAGTTTCAACTGAAAAGCAGAAAGTCCACATATTAGATAGTGATAGGCAAGGCTTAGAAAATTAATTTAATTGAGATAAACATAGCAAAGCCAGTGGAAAGGACGGTTCAGTTAGCATAGCTTGGCATCTCTATTTTCACTATCATCTTTGACAGCAATTTGTCCAATTAAAATATTTGTTCTAAGCAAATCAATGTTAGGAGTTCATTTTTGAAAAAGAGAAAATGTTATAAGGAGCATGGGAAGATGGTGAAAAATGAGGAACACCAAGTAGCAGGTATTACTATAGCAGGTGTAGTGGTGCTGGGTGCCCAAGGAGTGAAGGGACAACTGCATCTCAAATATAGCTACATTTTAATATTCAGACTCGTAGCACTGGAATGCAAATTTGTTGCATGTGATAGTATCCATGGTATTCTTGCAATGCCTCTGCAAGTTAGGACAGGTTGAAAGGAGTAAAGTTTTACTACATAAAATACTATATTGTGAGTTACCATACACCTCAATAAAACAGAGCCAAACATCATCATCAGATACTCTGGAGGTAATCACCATCTGTATCTGCTTCCTTTTCACAGACCGTATAGCGCCGGGACATTATTGAGTAGCCGTGCGCTTTATAAATTCTTTTACAATTACAATTTGTATTCTATAAGAAGACTTCTTTAAGACAGTCAATGAAGCTCCATTATTTGTGTCTATCGAAGGTTCCCAGTTTTGTCCCCAACGTCATGAGATTTACCTCTAAGCACAAGTAAGGACTATCAAAACCCTCAAGATGGCATATTCTCTGATTCCAATAGGAGTACTAGTATACATTAGAAAAACTGAGGGGCATATTTACAAGGGGATATTGCCACCAGAACATCACTTTTAGCGATGTTCTGGTGACGATATGCCCTTTTCCATATTTACAAAGCGGCGTTAAGCCACTTTTTGTGGCTTAACGCCGCCTTGTAAATAAGGCCTCTTTACACTCATCACTTAGAGGGAAAGGGGTGTGCAATGGGTGTTTCTGTGGGTGTACCACCGCAACACCTATTGCTTTTGACACTGTCCCCGATTTACAAGGAGGTGAAATCTGAGGCCGCGCCAAAAACTAACACCATGCAAGAGCAGGCGTTAGAATACCAAGACGAGGAGAAATACTTTTTTTTCTCCTCTTTTTTGCTTTTTCTGTGTGTACTACAATCTGCAGCACACATAGAAAGAGCAAAATTCCATTAGTGACTGTTTATGTGCAGGAAGGTGTCCCTTCCTGCACATAAACAATCATTAAATAATGAAGATGTGCTACTTCTATGAGTGCTGCATTCTGCACCATGCATAGAAGTAACAAATCGCCATTAGTGATCATTAATGGATACCTTCCTGCACATAAACAATAATTCCCTGCACTGCAGGCACCCTTGCACAATGGTGCAAGGGCGCCTGCGTTGGCACTAGGCAGCTAAATTTAGTGCTAGGGAAAACACAGGGGTGTCGTTTTGTGAATATGGCGCATCCCTGCCTTTTGAAAATGTCAGAGCTCGGCGTTGCCAAATTTGGTGCAGCTCTCCGATGCATTTTCTCGTAAATATGCCCTAAATGCGAGTCAGTTCCTACTTTTTGTCCTATACCAGCTCAAAGTCCAAAACATGCAGGGCAGCATGTCTTTGCTATTCTTACAATTCTAACATAGATTAGATTACTTAGATCAATTCTAACATAGATTAGATTACTTTAATCCTTGTCTGTACATTCTGGTGCCCAAAATAATCTAGACAAAGAATTTTGCTGCAGCCAACACAATTTCTTAAACTACATTACCTCTTAATATTCATACAGGTATTGCGCCTCCCACATTGCCTCTGGTATTATGATGTGTAGAACTGTATAGGCCGGAGAATGCATCTGTGCACAACAAACTTTCTTTTCTAGGGCTAGGAAAATCTATAAAGCATGTTGGGTGCCCATTTTCTGTATTTTTTTGGCTAACTTTTTTGTATATTCCTCAGAGAGGTCAAAACACTTGGGGGAAGATTTACAAGCCCCTTGCGACATTTTTACGCCGCCGTTGCGTCACTTTTGACACATTTACAACGTGACGCATCCATGGAGATGCGTCACGTTGTAAAGCCCTGCGTCACATTGTACCTGCGTCAGGTATAATGTATGCAGGGTGGGCGTTCCGACGCAAGAAAGCCTCGTAAAAGTGACTCCGTGAAATCTACAAGATTTCACTGAGTCACTTTTACGACGCCACTGCGCCAAAACCTTACGCCTGCTTAAAACAGGCGTAAGGAGTGAAGCAGCACATCAGGAATAGGCATTCCTGAGCATTGCTGGAGTTGCGTCGTGCTTACGACACGACTCCAGCAATGCGTTACCGGTACGTCAACAGATGCGTGACGCATCTGTCAATCCTTGCGCCACGGTGCGCTGCATTGTAAATGCAACGCATCCATGGTGGCACAAGGGTTTTTTTTCGTGACGCACTTGAACTGACGCATCTCTGCTAATATGCAGAGATGCGTCAGTTCTTGTAAATCTGCCCTTTGGTGAGATTCACAATCTTTACATGGACGTTGTATTTGGTTTCTTGTTTTCTCAAATGTATGGAATAGTTAAAAAATGTTTGTGAAAGTGCATGCTTCATCTAAACATATTTCTTAAGCTTATGTGATGATGTAATACGACTTACGTAATATTGTTGGATAAACAGAAAAATTGGACAAATGCCGAAATCTTCATTTATAGTGGAGCTGTAGTAAGTATAATGTGTAATGAACTACCTAACACACATTTAGAGTGATACATTAACATGGTGGATTTCCTACTCATAGTAAGTAGCATTCCAGTATAAAATATTGTGGGTTTTCAGTGAGTGCTAATTAAAATGAATATAGTTTTTTTCAACTAAACTTGCCACCCTGTGAGAGCAGGTTATAACCTGATTTGAAACCCCTTATTCAGGTGCATATTTTTGCTTGAAATGAGAGGAGACAGAAGTGTGATGTCAGATTGTACAGAATGTACTGCAACAGACTAAACCACCCAACATGACTCTTCACCACAGCACCACACACATTGTTGCAATATGAAAATCAAAATTGATATTTTCAGGACATACATCCCAACATCAGTATCAGGACAGTGATAAAGCCACCGGTAAATCGTACCAATTCTGCCGTGCACACTACTGTACAAGTGGAGGTTCTTATCAGCGGCCCACTGCAAGTCTTCTCTCCCCACAGTTTCTACGGCACACAGAGCGCAATGACATAAATAGATTATAGTAATAGAAAGCATGTATGTATTATGAATGAAACTTTTCATCATGTACCTGATGTATCATTTTGAAGGTTTTCCGCTGGAATTTCTGATGGAAGTATACAGAAGAAAATCATTCTATGGGCTATTGTTAAAAAAAGTTTCATATTGGGTTGTACATCTCTGGAGTACAGTTGCTGAGGAAGCAAGGGGAAGATTTATCTCACCTTAAGAAATGGGTTAGTGTTAAGAACCTTTCAAATTTATGAAATTGTTTTTGATTTGCCAATGTGACCTAACTATGATCATACCATGCTGAATTAGCAGTTTTATTAATTAATATTATTTTTATTTATTGTTATTTTCGCGTTTAAATTGTGTTAACTTGACCCAAAGGTATCAGAGCACTTTTCAGAGTTTGCACAGCAATATTTACAAGGATTACATGCAAGGAGAAAAAGTCAGACCTGCCAACTCACACAGTGTCACCGTGTGACACATGCTATTGGCCCCCTATACACAGTCACCCGGTGAGGAGCTGATATCACAAGGTGGCAGGGAAAATGCGCTGAAAATCAGTGTAAACAGTGGGTTTTCAGCTCGTTTTCGGAGGATTTGTAGTGAACTTATCTGTAAGGGAGTATGACAGCACTCCAGGATACTGGCACCAGCCTGGGCAAGCTTTTTTTCATCTTTTTGGAGGAGGGGGCTTGAGGTCAGGGTGAGGGCAGAAGGGCCTCTTGGGTAATTCTCGGCATGAGGCCCCACCCCTCCAAGGCCTTGACCCTTCTCACACAATGAAATCTTTGTTTTAGTTGACAGGTATGAAAGGTCATAGGCATACAAGGTAATAATATGCAATAGATGATGTCCGGCTCTATGATGGTGGAAGAGGGACGTGCATCGAGAGAAGTTGGTTATTTTAGGAGGGAGGATTCAGGTATTTGTTGAGAAGAAGTAATTTGAGTTTTTTTCTGAAGAGTAGGAATGACTGGTTGTCTCGTAGCTCCTGTGGAAGAGCATTCCAAATTCTAGGCGCATTTCCAGAGAAAGAATGGGTGAGTGATTTTTTTTTTCCTGAATTTGGGCAGAATCAGGAGTTAAGTATTTGAGGTTCTCAAAGGTCTCTTTTGGCCAGCTTTTAATAGCTTGTTTGCGAGGTATTTATGTTTTTAAGTGTATAGAGCTTTGTGGGTTATGCAGGCAGTTTTGAAAATACTTCTTGCTTCAATTGGTAGCCAATTGAGTTTCTTAAGTATGGGAGTGATGTACTCATAACGGCTCTCCCAGGAGAGTAGTCTGGCCACTGCATTGAGCGTTGATTTCATCGGGATAAGGAGGCTTTTTGGGGAACCAGTGATCGTTGCATTCCTGTAGTCCAGATTGGAGACGACAAGGGACTGTACTACAGTCTTAAAGTCTTCAGAGAGGATGAAGGGTTTGATTATTTTAATGTTTTGTGTGTAAAAGGCACTTTTTGCTGAGGTGTTGACATGGTCATTAATGCTCAGGTTTTTATTGAGTGTGATCCTGAGAGATTTGACAGAGTTAGAGATAGATAGCTTACAGTTTAAAGCAGTAAGATTGTCAAGCCAGATATGCACAGGAAAGGATTTTTCTTTTGGTTCGAAGAGGAGGAGTTCGGTTTTGTTGGGGTTACGTTTTAAGTGGTTGTTGGTTCATTTAACATCTGCAGAAGGGATTGGTCAAGTCATCAGAGCCACAGCTTTGCTGCTTAACTCTGGTGGATGAACTTCCTGCAAAAACTTATCCTCCAGAGCAAGGTCCTATGAGCCAGTGTCCACCTTCTAAAGTGACTCATAGTGATGCAGAAATATTTGCCCAATCTTCTCATTATCCCTTTAAGTTCTTTCGAAATTGGATCCCTTAATCCAGTAATTAAATTTCGGTTCTTTTTTTTCGTTGGCCTTCCAGGCCAGAAAGTGACCCATTTTCTCCCCATCTTCATAGACCTGGCAATTATAGATGTGACTATTATGGATTTTCCTCTCTAAAAATAAGTCCTTCAAAACTTCTCTCTTCTCCTGCCATAGATGTAAAGAATCAGAAGACGGCTTTGTGGAAAGTTCAAAATAAGCCTTACCGGCATCTCTTTGTAATTTCTCCTGCCTTTCTTAATCCTTCTTCTTTTGAAAAGCAAGCAGGGAGATCATAAACCCCTGAATCATGTCTTTGAAACCTTCCCAAACAATGGCCTTAAATCCGCAGTATGGGCATTAATTGAAAAAACGTTTTCAATCTCTATGGCCAGAGACCGGGCATGTGAGTCAACAAAGACTTATCCATAACCCATCTCCTTGATACTCTAGTAGGAAGGATAGAGAATCTTAAAACAAGCACCGAGTGGTCCGAAAAAGCCCTGGAATGATAATGAGAAGAGATATTGTAGATGGTTAGAGGGGCTAAAATAAAGACAATCTGCAAAGCCGATCGATACTTTTGTGTTTTAAAAAATATATTTTTATTGCAGATTTTATCAACATTAAATACATAAATACATAAGGGGATTTATTCATAAAATACAGCTGAGTGAAAAGGAATCGAGGAGCCGTCTCGGAATAAATACAATAAATAAGAATTTGTCATAAATTCATATACATTCATTTCAGAAAGTTTTGGCCAATACTTATTCTTTTAAACATTTCAGGACAACTCCTGCGATTAAATAAAGTGCCAACATAGTGCAGTCCATCTTCACCCAATTCCTATAATACGGGCCCACCTTTTTAATAAAGAATCATAATTCAGCTTGATCCAGCTCTATGTCACTTTTCCAACAATAAATTGGTACCCATATGTGATTTCCCATTTTTTGGCCCTCTGACCCTTCCGTTTATAAATCCCTTTTCAAGATTAAATATTGATAGTAGCAGAGCAAGCCATTGTTGAAAAGAAGGAGCCGATGGATACAACCAGGCCGAGAAAATACAAATTTTAACCACTGCCATGGCCAAAAACAAAAAGTATTGATGTGATCCCATCATCTCTTCACTACACACACGCAGCAACATTAATTCTGGCATTAAAGTTACTTTTAGTTTCAGGAAGTGTTTGAAACTTTTTTACAATATCTTTCTTTAAGATCTGTACTTTGACAATGGGGATACTGAACACCGACTGAGCCCCCCCATTTAGCAATTTCGGCCAGTGTATAGTAGAGGTCAAAAAATTGTTTTATACTGTTGAGCCTGCAGCCTTGCCGAACACAATATAGTCCGGCCTAATTCCAAAGATTCTAAAAAAACAACCACCTATTTCACCCAGTTTCCGTTACAATTTTTCAACATGTTTCACAAGATCATCTTGAGACGTTTGATACTGGCCACCATATATCCGACTAATTGAGCAGCTCTCCTTATTCACCACCACCTCTATTATTACATCCTTATTTAAAACCTCTTGGCCCCCTAGTTTTTCTAGCAAAGAAACTCCAAATCTGTAAATACTTAAAGACATCTTTCCCATCAACTCCATATTTGACTTGAACCTCCTCAAATGAAGCTATTCCCCCCTGCGGCAAAAAGGTCCCCCATCCTTCTAATGCCTAAATCTTCCCAGTGTGACATAACTACATTATGAAGGATTCCTGGAAAAAGCTGGATTCCTAAAAAGCAGGGTATAAAAATACAAAAACCTATCTTTTTCCTCAGCGAAGACCAAACCCCAAACCCCAAATGCTGTCAGCAAGGCTTTGATTCTAACTTTCTTCTAGTAGCTTGGTCCGATATGTCTCAGAAAACAATTTTTGGCTTCTTCACCAAGTAGTAATTCATAGATATCCGGTGTCCCATCACTGCTCCATTGATCCGTTGGGTCTCCCTCCACTATGGAGCACATATATGGGAGCACTGCAGACCAATAATACATCCTCAAATTCGGAACAGCCCATCCCCCTCTCTCCCTGGGGAGAGTCATAAGTTTTACTGCCCTTCTTGTCTTTCCATATGCCCAGATAAATCTGTTGATCATATCCTCCATTGCTTCTCTATCTCCAATGGTATTGCTCTAAAGAAATAGAGGACTTTGGGTAGAAAATCATTTTACAATTGACACATGTAGATTGTTCTTCTTCCCAAAGTCCTGCCTCCCCTTCTGGATAACTGGGACATGGTTCAGCTTAACAACTTAGTCCACCTCTGATGTTATGTTTACCCCCAAATATATCGCTGAATTTGTAACCTGTAAATCATCTAGTTTAACCAGCCTATTTACTACTAATTTTGTCTTATGCTGATTTACGAATAAACAGATATTTTCCCGAACACAGAAGCTTCTTTTTCAATTTCCACCAATGCTATGCTAGGGTCTGGAGTTACTACCGCTAAATAATCAGCATAGCCCAGTACTTTTGTATAACGCCCTTGAAAAACATAGATTTGATTCTCGAGTTAGCCTCAAGTTTCTGGATCATGGTATCAATATATAACATGCAAATAATAATGGAGGACTGTCTTGTCCCCCTTTTGATCTGTAGCTGGTCCGATTGCCCCCCCCATCAATTGCAGCCGAGCTGTAGGGGCATTATACATTACCCATATAGTATCTTTAAATCCCCTTTCCACACCGAACCTTTCCAGCACAGCCCATAAATAACCCCAGGAGACCCTTTTGAATGCTTTTTTGACGTCCAACAAAATTTGCGCCATAGGGTCTCCTGCGATAGAGGCAGCATTGAGTAATGTTATAACTCTCCTAGTATGGTCAGTGACTTCTCTTCCTGGGATAAAGCTGTGCTGTCTCGGGAGATCACTTTCCCTATAATAGGACTCGGCTGGTTAGCTAATACTTTTGAAAATATTTTAGCATCACTATTCATAAGTGTAATAGGTCTATAAGACCCGGGATTAGTTAAAGGTTTCCCTTATTTTTTTTTAAATACAGTTACATTGGCCCTGGCCCATGACTCTGGAGCAGTTTCCCCCTTTTGAACCTGGCATATTGTGTTAACTAAATCGGGCCCTAGAGTAATTCTGAAAACTTAATAGAATTCTAGTGGGATCTGATCGGTTCCCACCTCCGTCCCTGAGGAGAGGTCCCTAAGTGCCCTGTAAACTTCTTCCTCCGTAAATGGAGCCTCTAATGACTCACGATTTTCAAGGGAGAATTTCTCTATTTGGATAGAATCCAGATAGCTCCTTATGTTTTCTTCCTCAAAAACCCCCTCCTCGCTGTGTAGTTTCTCATAAACTTTCTGGAATTCTTCGCGAACTTCGGCTGAGTCAGTGACAAGGTCTCCCTTGCAATTTTCAAACTCAACAATCTCCCCACGGACTGTTTTCTGCCTAGTCCATACCGCCAGTAGGTTCCCCACTCACTTGTTATACTCATGACATTCCTGTCGCCATGCAATAAACCTCTCAGCTGCTCTTGCCGTTGTAAAATCAGTAATAGCCGCTTTAGCAATGGCACCATAAGCCCCACCTCAATATCCCCCAAGTCTTTATACTGCTTTCTCAATTAATGTTGCTGCTTTTTTTGTTGATTCAAACTAAAACTGAGCATTTCCCCCTCACACCCGCCTTAAAGGCATCTCACACCATACCAATCCTGCTTCTACCTCTATTACACTCCATAAAGTCTAGCATCTATTTGTTCATATGAGCAATATAATCCTGATCTGCCAACAATCCCCTTTCAAAGGACCAACTTTGCACCCTTTTTCCACCCCCTAAATGAGAGATTTCTAAAATCAACAGATTGTGGTCTGACATAACTCAGGGGAATTTTTCAATTTTACATTTTGATACAAGATTGTGTGGGACCCAAAAAAAATCTAGCAGAGCAAGTGATTTATGAGGAGCCAAAAAAATGTACCTTGAGTCCAGTGCCTTAGGATGCTGCCATACATCTATAAGCCTGTTATCTTTTATTAAATATGTCAAAGGTTTAAAAACTCTAGGTTTACGACCAGCATATTTTCCTGTCCTACCATTCCAAAGTCCACCAATCCCGTTAATATTCAGGTCATCACACAGCATTATCAGGGTAGGCCATACTCTCAACTCTGTATTTAAAAAAACAAATATCTCATGGTCACCCCTTGTAGACTAATATACTGAGCATATCGTAAAAGCGCCCTTAGCATTATAACATTCCACGATAGCCCATTAACCATATTTATCCATCGGGCACCATTTAAAACTAATTGCTTTTTTTCCGGGCTAAGATGGGCACCCCTCTTGTTCTGGTTCCTTGCATAGTATAAGCTATCAGGGTAAACCCTAACTGCTCCAGTAATTTCTTCCTAGAGCCCTCTATATAGGTTTCCAGCAAGCAGAGGATATCGGCGTGCAGGACATTTAAATCCTCCACTACCTTACACCTTTTGACATCATCATTTAAGCCACATATATTCACTGTTGCGACTCAAAGTTTCATCATGTTAGCCATCTTATTATTTTCAATCCACCTGTATCGCCCAACTTAAATATATAAATCCAGCTACTGGAATCAGTCCCTCATCCTTTCAATAGAATCACTTGAATCTCCTCATGCAAAATACTTTTCTACTTTAAACCCCTCCTCGTGCCCTGCCTCCATGATCCATCCTCCCCCCTCCTCCTCCCCACCCTTGTCCCTACCGCTGCTGGAGTTTATTACCCTCTTTCTCCCAGACAAAATGCTTCTCTAGTAAGAGTATAACCAATGGATCATATTGCAATAAACTCAGAAAAACTGAGTAACGTTTGCATCTATTGTTTAGCCCATTCGCATTATGACAAACTATTACAAAATCTGTACCCTTATTGGCCATATATTATTTGAATGCGTAACCTCCTTTACTGCACTGCAAACCTTTTCTCTATTTGGCCCTGAAAAAACGTCCAAGCTATGGCCAGTTTTTGTGCCCAAGCAATTTGTTTCCTCCTTAACAACAGTGTCATCACCAGCCAACAACAAGCGTGCCCCCCTCCACCAAAAAAAACAACCAGTAAAACAAACCAATATATCCCTAGAAGCCCCAACTCAGTGACCCCCCACTAATCCTCATCTCTTGGGTCCCTCCCGCAATGGCCCCTGAGCCCCCTTAACTCTCTTGGCACCCTGGTACTATGCCCAACCACCCTGCCCCACCCTCCCGCCAACCCTCCTGCAGAAAAAAGAGCCCGCAAGTTAAATTCTAACAAATAAATCAACAGAGCTATTCCTTAGTAGAAATAGTCTTTAAGAACACCTGTGCTTCATCAGCCGATGCAAACCAGTTAAACCGCCACTGTGCAAAACCTTCAATTTAGCTGGATAAAAAATAGTGGCCTGAGCTCCAGTCTGGCAAAACGGAGGAAGCATGGCTTTATCGCGTTCCTACAAGGGGCAGAATTCATGGTCATATCGAAAAAATACGAATTGAGATATCCTTGTTTATGTCAAATTATTTCGCCTGTATGGCACTGCTTAAGATTGTTTCCTTGACCCGGAAATTTGCAAAATTGAGCAGAAATGTGTGAGGGTATCTTGAGTTCGCTGGCATCTGGGCAGGTACACTATGTGCCCACACTGTTATTAGCGCTGTCGAATAGCTTGGAAGAACATATTTCTTGATAAGATTATTCACAAGTAATACTGGCCCCTCACCATCCTCCTTGTGCTCCAGAATGCCTGTTATTCGCAGATTGGATCTCCATGAGTCATTTTCCAACTCCTCATGTTTCATTTTCAGGGCTCCTAGCTGTTTTTCCAACTGCTCCATCATCTCCATTCGGTCAAGAGCCTGAGAAACTTCCCCCTCTAGATTGACCAGGCAGTCAGCGACTTGTTTAGCAGTTATTTGTTGCAAAACTTTTAGTTATTTAATTTCCTCTAAGATCTCGCTTAAGATTCCTTGGAGGGCCGGGGGCAGGGATGCAACCAATAAGCTTCCAATGGAAGAGGGTACCCACCAGATTCAAATGAGCAGATTCCAGAGCATATTCCAGAGGCGAGTGGGTATCTTCAACCCAGGCTGAGGGCCTGGACACACAGTCAACTTGCCCAGTAGAGGTGTCCATGTGCTGGGTTGTAGGATAAACGGGAACTGGACATAGTTCTGAGCTCAACATCAATGAGCTACTAAGTGCATTGGGCCTGTTCTTATTATTGCAAAACAGGGGGAAAAACTTGGAGGCTATAATCGAGGTAGCTGAGTCCATGGAAGAAGGTTTATTCAAGCCCGCCGAGCTTGACAGGCTCTTGCTAAAGTCAACGGACTGAGCCCCGGGTTCCCTTTGCATATCAATCAATCAATCAATCAATCAATGAATCATAGCATTTGTAGAGCGCACTACATACCCGTGAGGGTCTCAAGGTGCTGAGGGGGGGAGGGGTGTTGCTACTGCTCGAAGAGCCAGGTCTTCAGGAGTCTTCTGAAGGTCAGCAGGTCTTGGGTCTGCCGTAGGCGGATGGGGAGGGTGTTCCAGGTTTTGGCGGTGAGGTGGGAGAAGGATCTGCCACCGGAGGTCGCTCTTCAGATGCGGGGTATTGTGGCGAGGGCGAGGTCGGCGGAGCAAAGCTGGCGGGCGGGGGTGTAGAGGCTGAGTCGTCTGTTAAGGTACGCAGGTCCGGTGTTGTGCAGTGCCTTGTGTGCGTGGGTGAGGAGCTTGAAGGTTATCCTCTTGTTGACGGGGAGCCAGTGCAGGTTTCTCAGGTGAGGGGTGATGTGGCTGCGGCGAGGGATGTAGAGGATCAGGCGTGCAGAGGCGTTCTGGATGCATTGCAGCCGTTTCAGGAGTTTGGCAGAGGCTCCAGCGTAGAGGGTGTTTCCGTAGTCCAGCCTGCTGCTGACGAGGGCCTGGGTGACCGTTCTTCTCGTTTCGGTGGGGATCCACTTATAGATCTTGTGGAGCATGCGGAGGGTGTTGAAGCAGGTGGAAGAGACGGCGTTGACCTGCTTAGTCATGGAGAGGGTGGAGTCGAGGATGACTCCTAGGTTGCGTGCGTGGTCGGTGGGTATTGGGGCTGCTCCCAGTGCGGTCGGCCACCAGGAGTCGTCCCAGGCCGAGGGGGTGGATCCGAGGATGAGGACCTCAGTCTTGTCAGAGTTCAGCTTCAGTCGGCTGTTCCTCATCCATTCGGCGACGGCCTTCATTCCTTCGTGGAGGTTTGTTTTGGCGGTGTGGGGGTCTTTGGTGAGGGAGAGAATCAGCTGGGTGTCATCTGCGTAAGAGATGATGTTGAGGTCGTGCAGTCGGGCGATGTCGGTGAGTGGTGCCATGTAGATGTTGAACAGCGTTGGGCTGAGGGATGAGCCCTGGGGTACGCCGCAGATGATCTCGGTGGCCTCGGAGCGGAAGGGGGGGAGGCGGACGCTCTGTGTTCTGCCGGAGAGTAGTCCAGTCCAGGGCCTTCTCTTGGATTCCGGCGTCGTGGAGGCGTGTGCGTAGTGTGTGGTGGCATACCGTGTCGAAGGCGGCTGACAGGTCCAGGAGGATGAGGGCCGCGGTCTCTCCGTTGTCTAGCAGGGTCCTGATGTCATCGGTGGCGGCAATGAGGGCAGTTTCGGTGCTGTGGTTGCTGCGAAACCCGGACTGGGACGGGTCCAGGATGCTGTTCTCCTCGAGGTAGTGGGTCAGTTGTTTGTTGACGGTCTTCTCGATGACCTTCGCCGGGAACGGGAGTAGGGAGATGGGCCGGAAGTTCTTGAGGTCCTTGGGGTCCGCCTTGGGTTTCTTGAGTAAGGCGTTGATCTCTGCGTGCTTCCAGCTATCCGGGAAGGTTGCTGCCTCGAAGGAGATGTTGATGGCTTTCTGGAGATGGGGTGCGATGGTGGTGCTGGCTTTGTTGAAGATGTGGTGTGGGCATGGGTCTGACGGAGATCCGGAGTGGATGGTGTTCATGATCTTGATGGTGTCGTCGTCGTTTATGTTGGTCCAGGAGAGCAGGCGGTTGGTGCGGATCTTGGTCGTGGGGGCGGGGATCTCAGTGGTTGTCGGGGCGATCGTGGTGTTGAAGCTGTCGTGGATGTCAGCGATCTTGCGATGGAAGAAGGCGGCCAACGAGTTGCATAGGTCTTGCGAAGGTGGGATGTCGTTGGTGTTGGAGCTGGGTTTAGAGAGCTCCTTCACGATGTTGAAGAGCTCTTTGCTGTTGTGTGCGTTGTTGTCTAGGCGGTCTTTGAAGGAGGCCCTTTTGGCGGATCTAATGAGGTGATGGTGTCTGCGGGTGGCGTTCTTGTGGGCTGCGTAGCTGTCCGGTGTTTGTTCACGGTGCCAGTTCTTCTCTAGCTTTCGGCAGGTTTGCTTGGAGGCCCGGAGGTCTTCAGTGAACCAGCTGGCTTTCTTGCTGGTGTGGCTGTTGGGGGGTTTCTTGAGCGGGGCGAGGGTGTTGGCGCAGTCGTCGATCCACTGTCTGAGGTTGCGGGCGGCGGTGTTGGGGTCGGTGGGGTCAGCTGGTGGGCACCGGGCTAGGGTGGTGGTTAGCTGGTCTTCGGTGACTTTGCTCCAGCAGCGGCGAGGCATCTGTTGGGTGCAGTGGTGCGTGGTGGCTTTCTGGAAGGTGAAGTGGATGCAGCGATGGTCGGTCCAGTGGAGTTCGGTGGTGTGACTGAAGGTGACGTGGGAGCTTGCGGAGAAGATGGGGTCAAGCGTGTGGCCGGCGGAGTGGGTGGGAGTTGTGACGAGTTGTCTGAGTCCGAGGTTGGCGAGGTTGTCGATCAGGGTGGTAGAGTTGGTGTCATTGTTGTTCTCGAGGTGGAAGTTCAGGTCCCCGAGGAGGATGTAGTCCGTGGAGGCGAGGGCGTGAGGGCTGACAAAGTCGGTGATGGAGTCGCTGAACTGTGGTCGAGGTCCGGGGGGTCTGTAGACGAGGGTTCCTCTGAGGGTGGTGTTGGGGTCGGTGTGGATCTGGAAGTGCAGGTGTTCAGCGATGCTGAGGGTGTCGTCGTTGTTGGTCAAGACTCTGAGAGTGTTCCTGTGGACGATGGCGATTCCTCCTCCTACTCCGTTGGTGCGGTCCCTGCGGGAGATCTTGTAGCCTTCCGGGATGGCAATGGCGATGTCGGGTGCCGAGGAGGGGTTCAGCCAGGTCTCCGTCAGGAATGCGACGTATGGGGAGGTTGAGTCGAGTAGGTCCCAGAGTTCGACGGCGTGTTTGCGGGCGGAGCGGGTGTTGAGAAGAATGCAACTGAGGTGGTTGGGTTTGTTCCTGGTCGGCGGGTTGGCGGGCTGGGTGCTGGTGAAGCTGCAGTTCCGGCAGGAGAAGGGTCCTTGGGTGCTCTTCGGGTTGGCCAGGATGCAGGTGCGTGATCGTCGTCCGGTGTTGAGTGCTTGAAGTTGCTGGAGTCGTAGCGGAGCCGGGCATCGTGGCGGGCGCGGGGACCAGGTGTTCTGGCGCTGGGCGCGGTCCAGGCGCGGATGGGCGCAGACGGGTTTGCCTTAGGCACGCCTTTGGCGCGGCCGCGTAGCGGCCGCCATATATGGGGAGGTGGGAGGGAGGAGCAGCTGGGAGGCGGGAGGCAGGGCAGGGGCAGCGAATGGGCGGTCAGGGGGGCGGGGCCGCAGGGGACGCAGCGGCGGGAGCGGTGAGGGCAACGAGGGGAACAGAAAGCAAAAATGGGCTCAAAAACACAGGGGCAACAAGGGGTACAGAAGGCAAAAATGGGCTCAAAAACACGGGGGCAACGAGGGGTACAGAAGGCAAGAATGGGCTCAAAAACACGGGGGCAACCAGGGGTACAGAAGGCAAAAATGGGCTCAAAAACACGGGCGCAACGAGGGGTACAGAAGGCAAGAATGGGCTCAAAAACACGGGGCAACAAGGGGTACAGAAGGCAAAAATGGGCTCAAAAACACGGGGGCAACGAGGGGTACAGAAGGCAAAAATGGGCTCAAAAACACGGGGGCAACGAGGGGTACAGAAGGCAAGAATGGGCTCAAAAACACGGGGGCAACGAGGGGTACAGAAGGCGAAAATGGGCACAGAAGGCACAGAAATACAGGGGCAACGAGGGGAACAGAAGGCAAAACGGGCTCACAAACACGGGGGCAACGAGGGGAACAGATGGCAAACAGTAAAGGCAAAAAAGGCAAACAAGGATACAAAAGGAGGCAAACAAGGATACAATAAGGCAGACAATAACGGCAAGCAAAGAAATACAAACCTACGGCCTACCACTGGCCACCAGGGATGAGGCGCAGGTGGTAGCCTGCGGGTGGAGGAGGGCCTCGAACTTCCTCAGCAGCGGCAGCTGGGGCAGGGACACACAGGCGGAGCTGTGTGGAGGGGGAGCGACCTACCAAGCAGGGTCAAGGGTCGCTCTCCTCACCGCGCAGCGGCCGCCATATATGGGGAGGTGGGAGGGAGGAGCAGCTGGGAGGCGGGAGGCAGGGCAGGGGCAGCGAATGGGCGGTCAGGGGGGCGGGGACGCAGCGGCGGGAGCGGTGAGGGCAACGAGGGGAACAGAAGGCAAAAATGGGCTCAAAAACACGGGGGCAACGAGGGGTACAGAAGGCAAAGATGGGCTCAAAAACACGGGGGCAACGAGGGGTACAGAAGGCAAAAATGGGCTCAAAAACACGGGGGCAACGAGGGGTACAGAAGGCAAGAATGGGCTCAAAAACACGGGGGCAACGAGGGGTACAGAAGGCAAAAATGGGCTCAAAAACACGGGGGCAACGAGGGGTACAGAAGGCAAGAATGGGCTCAAAAACATGGGGGCAACAAGGGGTACAGAGGCTATTCCCCTCTTAATCAGCTGTTTGCGCTTCTCCCTCTGCTCTTGCCTGCCCAGCGCCTTGACACCTTCGGGTATAGTGCGCTTTACAAATCCTATCCTATCCTATCCTATGGTTGGAAGGTACTCAGATTGAGATTAATGCTGAGAGCTTGCCTAAGTACTTTGAGTATGGTTTTACATTGTTGCGGGGGGCTAATTTTCATAGGATAGAGTTTTTTAATGGCTGGAGGTTCTATTATACTCCAGAAAAGCTAAATAGAATGTTTTGTGCTGCCACAAGAAGGTGTCCTAAATGGAAATGTGTGGAGGATTATGGACATATGTTTATCACCTGTAAAATCATTTCATGGTTCTGGCTGCAGATTTTCATATATCTCTCACTCAAGCTGGGTTATGAGGTCAAACCCACATCTATCCGGCCTCACTCTTCCTTTACAGGCTGAGGAACAGGGTGCCAAATTTATTTACATTTCCAGTCTGGTAGATCGGTCAATTATTACGAGCCACTGGAAGTCTTCACAGACACCTACATTTGAGGAATGGGTAAAGAAAATTAGGAAAATCAGTAGAAGAGAACAATGGTATTTTGCTCACCTGAATAAGATAGATCAGTATAAAAGAATTTGGAGGATTTTTCTTGGGGAAGAGGCGCAAGATGAAGGGCATGAAAACTGAAATAGATCTCTGTTTAGACTTTCTACCATTTGTTTTGCATATTTTGGATTACACCTTCACTTCATCCTGTGGTTGGCAACTGAACCAGTAGACGCAGGGATTTGTATTGTTATCCTGTTTTCACTTAGCTTTAATAATAACCCGGTATTTGTAAAGCGCAAACTAATCACCCCTAAGGGTCTCAAGGCGCTGGGGGCCGTCAGGAATATTAAGCGAGCCATTGCCCAGAGTCACATGGTGCTAAGCTGAGCTTCCACCAGCGATCGATCTGTGAGCCCCGTGCTCTGGAATCAGCAGCCCTGGCCGCTGCTCCACACCTCTCCCTCTGCTGTAAAAAGTAATAAAGGAACCAATCTCATTACTGCACAGTCACTTTATATCAACAGCCCATGTTTTTTCTTGACATTTTCCATTATGAACCTTGGGTTGTCTTGACAGTATTAGGTCGCTTAATTTCCACTGCCACTTTCTATTAATTGTTACTTGATGAGATGCTCATTCTTCCTGATAGTTTTAGGTATTATGCTATACACTTAGGTTGGCGCTGTCACTTTATCCACATTGTCACATTATACTACTTGTCGATTGGGGGGGACACCCATTCTTAGGGCTTAGCCTGCATTTATGTGTGGGCTCTTGGATTGTTCTAAAATGTAGCACGGGTTGAATCGTCATTTTACTGGGTTATATATTTTGAAATGGGAGGGCCCCGCTTGGTACAGGTCATTTCATGAATTGTCGTCTAGAGGTCAAATACTGTTGAAATTGCTTTTGCATTGTCACTTCATGGGTTAATGAATGGTTTGTTGTATTGTGTATTCAGATTGCAATTTATTAACCGTCAGTTAGATGTTGAAATTGACAAAAACTTTATTGCACTGTCACTTTATTGGTTGATTTGTGGTTTGTTGTAATGTGTATATCATTTTGGTTTCTATTATATCTATGGAATTTATGGCATGATAAGGCGGAGACGGCGAATGCCGAAAAAAGTGGTCTGTACTGTATCCCAAACAATAATAAAATAATAATTTTGGGGGAAAAAGTGGTTTTTGGTCAGCCAAGACTGTACCATGGAGAGAGTGTTGTTTAGGTGCTGGATGTCTTTGGATGAGGAGATTTTAATGTAGAGTTGGCTGCCATCTGCATAGAGATGGTAGGCAGTTCTGGCTTGTTTCAGTATTGATGCAAGAGGTTCCATATAAAAGTTAAATAAGGTAGGGGACAGGTTTGCTCCTTGAGGAACTCCTTGAGGGACTGATGCTACTTGTGAAGTGGAACTGTTATGTTTGATTAAGTGGGATTTTTGGTTTAGGTATGAGGCAAACCACTGAAGGACAGTACTAGTGATGCCTGCACGTTGTGAGAGAATGTTTAGGAGCATGTTGTGGTTGACTGAGAGGTTCAGGAGTATTAGGAGACAGGCCTGGCCATTGCCTAGAGATCTGGTAGGTGGTCCGGGATGCTCATGATTGCAGTCTCCATACTGCAGCCTTTCCTGAAACCTGATTGGAAGGTGTCATGCAGGTTGAATTTTTCGATATGGTTGTTGATTTGTTTGAGAACACATTTTTCAATGGTTTTGGCAAGGAGAGGGAGGTTAGTTATAGGTCTCTAATTACTGAGGTCATTCGGTTTGGAGTCAGGCTTTTTGATGAGGGGGGTGACTTGGTCAAGTTTGATGGAGGCCAGCAAAAAGCTGCTTGATAAGGAGGAGTTAATGATTTTGGTCCATATTGTGGAAATTATGTGTCTGGAATTTTTGACAGGAGAGGGTCAGAGAGGTGCGATGTCGGCTTTAGGGATGCTAGTATTTTGCAGACTTCTTCTTCAGAGATAGTTTTAAATTTGGTCCAGGTTGCATTTTTTTCAGTTATATGCAATTGTGCTTGGTTTTCTGGCTCAGTGAGGAGGTGGGTTTGGGAGAACAATCAGTTGGAGGTGAGTGGTTGGTGCTCTGGCTCAGTAAGGAGGTGGGTTTGGGGGGACTACCTTCACTAAGAGGTGAGGCGGATGTGGGACCAACTTTGAAAGGATGGGTCATCTTTGATGAGGGAAGAAGAGGTGGAGGAGTCTAGTGAGAGTTTGATGTTTATTTCTTCAGAGAAGAATTCAGCGAACTCTTCGCAGGGCTTGACTGAGTCATCAGTTGAGTGGGAAAGAGGGTGTTTACTGTTTGATGATGTTGAAAAGGACTCTCGGTCTGTTTCTGGAGTGGTCAAGTTGGGCTCTAAAGAAGGCAGATTTTTCTCTGTATATATGTTTTTTGTATTTAAGGTGTTCATCTCGAAGTAGAGAGAGATGAGTCAACAAGGGTTGTTGTCTCCAGGTTCTTTTAGCCAGTCTAAGATTATGTCTCTCTAAATTCAGATCTTTATTGAACCAGGATCTGGAAGTGATACTTCTTGATTTTTTTAGTATTAGCGGGCAATATTGCCAAGAAGCTCTTGAATTTTTGTGTTATAATGGGTGGTGAAGTCATCAGCGGAAGTGAGGTCGGGTGGAGGTAAAATTGGGAGCTGATTAGGGATTCTAGCTCTAATTGAGGGATTTGGTGCATGTTCCTCGCCCAATGTTCAGGACAATCAGTTTGGGTGTGGTGCTTAGGTTGGGAGACATTGAGATCGAATAGAATTAGATGGTAGTCGGTCCAGTCTGTGGGTAGGATGGAGTGGAGGGAAATGGTATTGAGGTTAGAGATGATAGCGTTGAGTGTGGAGCCTTTATGTGAGTTTGTTGCTTGCAATGTTGAATGAGATCTTTCATTTCAAGAAGGGTGGATAGGGCATGTACTGTTGTATCATCAGTATCATTCAAGTGTAGGCTTAGGTCTCCTAGTTTAATGTCTTTGGATTCCTTCAGTGAGTTATGCGTTATTAGGTCTGTTAAGTTTTCAAGGAATTGTGTTTTTTCACCTGGTGGGTGATAGATGATGTGGAATTTGATAGGGTTGTAGCCTTTGGGACGAGACTAACTCCTAGATATTCAAAGGATGAGTATTCGGTTATGCGGAAGGATTTTAGAGCTAGATTGTTTTTGTGTATGATAGCTAATCTACCATTGATATGATCCTTTCGGCCTCTTCGAATGATTGAGAAGCCCATTGGGGTGAGGAGATCAATAATGGGGGCTGAGTGGTTGTTTAGCCAAGTTTCAGAAAGAAAACAAATGTCAATATTATGTAGAAGGATGATTTCCACTATTTCCATGGCATGTTTGGCTGGAGACCGACAGCTTAAAAACATGCAGTTTAAGGGAGGAGATGTTTTCGGTTCAGATTGGTTAGGCTGGATGGTGGCCAGTTAGGCAGGTGGTCTGGGAGGTTGATTAGTTGAGGGGATCCTCCTAGTACCAAGGATGACCAGAATCTTGTGGTAACAGGGCTGGGAGAGAACATTATCCTATGAGTTGCTCAAAGTTTCCGCTTCCAACTGTGACATTACGGTAGTGGTGTGTTTAGGTCTAAGGTGGTAGTGAGTATAGGGTATGGTTGCCTAGGGGAAAAAACACGGGGGTCGGAGTGCATGTATGTTTCCGGAGTTGTGTTTGCCATAGTTGTGTGATTGAGAGGCGAGTTGGCGCAAGATTTTATGTCCTTTCGTAATGAGGTGATTTCATCCAATAGGGTGTTGATTTTGTGCTCAAGATGGGTGATAAACGGGCTCACTTGAGAGGTGGTTGGATCAGTGGCAGACAGTGAGGTAGGCTGGTGGTCATCATAAGTTGGCGTGGGGGCTATGGTTGGGTCTCGTCTGATGAGGTTTGAGGGTTGTGAGGATTCAGGTGTGGTAATTTGGACTAACTGCATGTTAAATCTTAAATGGACAAACAAAACTAAAACAGTATGTTTTTCAACAATAAAAGATCTCCTGGCTGAACCGGCAAGTGGACCTATAAACAGGATCCAAGCTTGGTCTAATTTTCTGAGTAAATTAACAACAATAATGATAGCCCCTCAATTTAAGGTTACAGGACAATATCCATTTAAAGGATTACCAAATGAAGTGCAAAAATTAAAAAAGGACCTAAAAAGAACACACAGGAAGCTGCAATCAAAAAACAATGAAGGTGTCACATGGGAAGTATTTCGACAACAGAGAAAACTCTATAAAAAGAAGTTATGGGAATCCAAAAGAATGAAAACGGAGAGCTTCTGGTCCAAATTAATATACAGCGTAAGGCACCCCAATTCGAATAAATTCTGGCAAACGATAAACCATCTGAATAGGCAAGGGAACCTCTTAACGTCAAATGTGCAGGAGCAGGAATGGGCCAACTATCTCACTCAGAAATTTAAAACGACACCATCTAACCTTCCACAGATACAGATACCAACAGACATTCTAAGCAAGCCACATCTACTGGAAACTGGCGATTGTCAACCACTCTTAAAGGGCATGACCAAGTCACCAGTACAACAAGGGGACCCTATAATAAACAATTCCCTTTACTCAACAGATGACATAGTAAATATAATAAACAAAGGTAAAGGTGACGGGGCTCCAGGACCCAATGGCATCCCGCAAGCCCCCTTTAAACACGACTCTGAATACTGGAGCATTTCCTTAGGGAAGCTGTATGTTGAAGTTGAGATTAAAAACCAAATTCCTGACAGTTGGCAAGGATCAATTATTACACCCATATATAAAGGAGGAGATAGAACTAATCCTTCAAATTACAGGCCTATTTCACTACTGGACGTAGAAGCTAAATATTTTGCCTCGTTGATCCTTGAAGATCTGGTCAACTGGTCAGGAGAACTCAACTTGATCCCAAAAAAATCAAACAAGCTTCAGAAAGTGGATTGGAACCATCTTGGACATTCTATCAATCTCTCTAATAGCATAGAAATGTAAGAAAAAGAAACAGGATCTGCATCTCTGTTTCATCGACCTAAAAGCTGCCTTCAATAGTGTGGACCGGAAACTTTTGAACGCCAAACTAAAAGCCTGGAAAATACCTGGAAGAATTTCAAGGGGTTTAATGCTATTTTACACAGATACTTGGGTCAGAGTAAAACTTGGAGATGGCTCCAGAATCTCATGAAAAGTGTATACCACCATGGGCCTGAAACAGGGATGTGTTTTGGCCCCGCACCTGTTCTACCTATTCATATCAGACCTGTCGGAAAAGCTCAACAAAACTAATTCCCACTCGCCGTATTTAGGTCTGTTACCACTTTCTCACCTTGCCTATGCAGATGACATCGTCCTTTTAAGTTTAACTAAAGTTGGTGTGACCAGATTACTAACTGAACTCTCCGAATTTTTGTCAGCGAATAAGTTGGAAATCAATATATCAAAAACAAAAACAATGCTTATTAACAACCGGTTAACCCCGTACCACAACATCTGGCTAGAAGGCAAACTTTTGGAGAATGTATCCAGCTATAAGTATCTGGGATATTATATAGATAACAAGCTATACCATTGTGAGTAGAAAAACTATATGACACGGCGAGCAGGTGCTCTAACATTTGCTTGTATGTCGCTGGTAAAAAAAACTGGTGGGACCATCACTAAGGCTGTTGCTCTCGGTAATAGCCGGCAAAACTCTTCCAACCTTAACTTATGCTAGCGCTGCCATGCACGGGAAAGATTCTGTCCTCCTTAATAACCTAATAACAAGCATCTACAAAAAGGTTTTTCAACTTCCCGGGACTGCTTCGCCAGCGCCAATGCATTTGGGATTTGGGTTAATGAACGAATCATTGGGCAGACTTTATACCTCTATAAAGGTTTGGTGCCGGATAAAACAAAACTCGGTGAATACTAGCTTTAATGAGGCATTATGGTCGGAACTTGATAATGATAAAAAATCGTCGTTTAATCAATTTCTGTACAATGCACTTAAAACGATCAGCACTTCTGAAGTCTGGAACAAAAATATGCCTTTCCCAACATTCAAGCTAGCAATAAATAAAGCTGCAAAATTTCATTTGTTAATATTGGATAAGAGCATTTTCACCCAAAGATCTCATTCATGGACAGTGATCAATATCTACAAAGTCCTTAAACCGGCAGCCTACCTAGATTACACATTTTCTGTCCACATAAAAAGACAATTAAATGCACTGCGGTTCAGAAGGTACCCTTCACTGGCAGACACGCCACACTGGAAAAATATTGACTCAAAAGGGTGCCGTCTTTGCGGCAGTCAAAAAGAAGATTTCATTCATCTTATATGTCATTGTAAGAAATTACAACCAGTACGAGCCACTTTATTAAGGAGAGCCTTCCTGGACAAAGGAATAAGATCCTGCAGGACTGCCGTCATTAGAGGACGAGGGGGCTTATTTATGAGCCCTTGCGCCAGTTTTGCGTCACTTTTCGTGACCCTGCGGCAGCGTAAAACATGTGTCGCGTTGCGACATATTTACAAGGTGACGCATCTAGGCAGATGCATCACCTTGTAAAGCCCTGAGCTACATTATATCTGCATCAGGTATAATGTATGCAGGGTGGGCGTTCCGTCGCAACAAAGCCCCATAGAAGTGTTGCAGTGAAATCTATGAGATTTCCCTACGACACTTCTATGCCGCCAATGCGTCAAAACCTTACACCTGCCTGACGCCTAATGCAGGCCCTTTCACATGTGGCTTGCCCCATGTGAAAGGAACATTGCTGGAGTTGCGTCAGGCTTCCGACACAACTCCAGCAATGCGCCACTTTTTGCGCCGACAGATACGTCAGTAATACTGACGTATCTGTCGTTCCTTGCGACATGATGCGTCATACTGTAAATATGACGCATCATTGGTGTTGCAAGGAGGGCGCACTGAGAAGTGTTGCATCGCTGCTTTCATGCAGCGATGCGCCACTTCTCATAAATGAGGCCCTAGATCTATCCGACCCCCAAATGAATTGTAAACTGATAAAGCTCATCCGTGTACACAATCAAGTTGTGAAAGCTAAGGCCTTTTAATGAAGCTAGCTCGGTGGGGGAGAAACGCCACTACCATCTCTATTTGTAAGATCACCACTATAAGGAGAAGGAGACCGTACAGTTGATTATCACTTTTATCTCAACCAATGCTTTGGACTCTCTTTAAGGGCATCGACCGGTCGATCTGGTAGTAAAGGGATATAGAGATTTATAAATGTTTAAATTACACCCGGATGGAAAGTAAATAACCAGTCTGGTATCTGAAATTTAGAGTTTTAATACAAATGCACTTTAATTGTATTTTTAATATGCTGAGCTAGCAAACTGGAGGAAGTCAGAACAACATCTTATGCAAGCCAGACATGTATTATAGATTGATTTTAAAACTGAATTAATTTACACTTGCTTTTTTATACTGCTAAGGCTAAAATGATTTTAAGATTTTGAGTTAAGGATATTTGGTCTATGCAAAATTGTTACGGTTTTAACTAACTAAACAATAAATTACTTACTCACTAACTGCATGTTGGAAGTGAGCCTTGATGGGAGGGGAGAGAGTTCATGGTATATGGCCATGGTTTTAAGGACTTTTGGGATGGAGGAGGGTAAGGGGGTATAGGTGGTGATAGTGATAGTGCAAGGGGATTGGGAAGCGGAAGTTTCATTTGAGGGAGGGAAGAGTGTGGGGATAAGTTCAATGGGGGGTGGAGGTGGAGTGGCATTGAGAGCGAATGGCATGGAGGCACAGAGAGCAGGGAAATGATGGTCGAAAATGGCAAGGTTCAATTCTGAGACTTGGATTAGGATGAACCTGTTTCTGTATATGGAAATGGACAGCTCTCCGACAAATTTATGGGGGGATATAGTGAGTTTGGTTCCATAAAGGATGTTGATTGTGTTTGTTACATGCAGGTGTTGTGGGAAGTCGTTTTCTCTCCATTTGGCAGGTTTCTTAGTGTAGAAAGTGAAGTTTGTTATAAGGCCTCCATGTGTAGAACTGTAGTAAATGTCTGCTATTAGTGTTTCTGGGTGTTCTTCGAGGAGTTTGTGCTTGTAATTGTTTGCTGCATGCTTCGAGATGTTTTGCAGAAATTGTATGCAGAAGGAATTGGGCCAATATCTTTCCATGACGCTAAAATGTGAGGTCGTAGTTGAGTGCAAGGGAATGGATTAGGATAGTAGGGTGGGAGTAGTTGGGTAGGGGTAACATAGTAAGATGGTGGGAGTTTGGTGTGCTAAAAGGGATAGTTAAGAGTGTTGCTAGGTAGAGAGAGAGTCCGGCACCTACGACAAGTGGGTGGCAATTTTTATTTTGTGAGCAAGGTTCAGATTCATTGTTGTTCTGCTCTGTGTAGAAGTGATGGAATTTGGGGCTAGGGACTGTCCAGGTATAAGCATGGATGGGAGGGGTTAGATATCTGAGGAACATATTGGAATTTGTAATTAGGGTTCTCATGGAGGTTAGTAATGTAGGTCGTCATTCATATGTAAGCCGCTAGGTGGAGCTCCAGGGCTGTGGTAAAAAAGGCAAAGCCCTCTTTTGATTGGTCTGAGTCAGAGATCTAGGGTCGTAGTCCTTTTTTTGTTTTGGGAAATGTTGAAGGATAGAAGGAGGATGGCTACCATGGTGGGGGAAAGCCTGTTTTGTGGAGGGGCAATAAAACCCAAAATGGGAGCAATCAAATTATGGCTTTTATGGAATGAGTTGAGAGTCTGCTCACAAGCAACCACAGTGGACAATTCGGCCTCAGCATCAACAGGGATTGCATCCAGTGGAACACGGACAGCTGAAAAAGCACTAAGGGACTGAAATGCAAGATGCAGAGTATGTATATTGCACAAACAAGTCCCAGGCATTAAGGACCCAAGCTGATCCTGCAAGCAGAGGCAAGTCTCCCACCTGCTCCCTACTCATAGTGAGCTCAGTGAGTCTGCAATGGGTGCGTCGGTGGGCAGGCAGGATTATCTGGATTCACTAGCTAAGGTGGGGACCTTCGTCGTGAGAATGAGGCTCATCGTGCAGGTGATCGACATGACTAGGATCTATGTAGCCCGCTCACAGGAATCATTTTGTGAAGAAGGAAGGCTTACCATGGGTGCTGGGGGCAGTGCGAAGCAGTCACTTGCGTGGGAGCAGGTGCAGCCATTCACTGGGCGCTGTTCATCCCATCTCCATCGGTGTGTGGGGAAAAAACTGCGGAATAAAGATGGGGCAGTGGGGGAGCGGCTGATGAGTGCGAAGGGGCTGCAGAGGATCGGTTTCCCAGCCATGGCGTAAGTGAGCAGAAAGCATGCCCAAGTATCCAGCACAAATCAGCGATTCAATGGTACCTCATGAGCGCCTCGCTACCTCAGGGGATGGCCAGGTGTGACGTGTTGGGGGGCAGCAGTCTCACCACAGGGTAGAACTGTCGCTGTTGCCCTTCCAGTCGCGGCAGGCTCCTGCCGTTACTGCAGCCCCTGAGCAAGCTGAACAGGTGGATCAGGGCACAGAGCAAAAGACTCTTGATTCCAGGACTCCAGAGAAATTAGGCAACTTCCCGCTGGTTCTTCTCTTGTTCTGAGAGTGGTGGGGACTCGATGGCAGGGGCTTTAGGAGATTTAAGTCGATGGTGATCCTTGGCCCCCAGGAGCCTCAGGATGGAGCTCCCTCACAGTCATCTTGAGTGTATAAAAGTCTTGAGTGTGTTAAAATGTGCATAAAAATCCCTGGTTTTGAGGGATCGTGGAGACTTCTCATTTTCCTCCCAAGAGTCTGTCGGACTATTTTGAGAATTTCATCCTCCCTAGGATGTCAGTACTCTTCATAAGTTTAACACTTAGAATTTAGAGAGATATTTTTTATTAACGGACTAGGGTTCTGCTGTGGTTTGATACCGTATTTCTGCATTCTGAGTCTTTATGACAAAATATGCATCCCTCTGTAATGTTTTATTAACGACTCTGTATTAAATCTTTTAAACTTAATTTTGATCTAGAACGCAGCTCTTCAGTGGTCCGAGTTATAATTATGAATTTACTCTGTTAAGTTTTAGGTATTGATGGGAAGGTTAGTCTCTTACCACTGGATCAATGAGAAGAGTCATGGGGCTGAACTGCCTATGGTAAAATTTGGGTTTCATTCAATATTGGGCTTCAGAAGATTATTGTGGTTTGGCTTCCAAAAAAGTACAGAGATGAAAGCATTCCCATTGGCACTTTCACTTTTAAAGCAACAATTACAGCCTTCCTGCATATATAAAATTAAACTTTTCACAAATCTATGCAAGTAGTAACTCGTTTTGTTAAGTTTGCAACTCCAATCAACAGTGAATTTTGCAATGATTATTTATACCTTCACCTACGGAGCCTTACCTTCAAACATCTTATGGTATGTGAAATATTAAAAAGCTTGGAATATGGATGAGAAGCAGACTAATAAATCAGATAGGACTGTCTCTTTCTAGAAAAATATTGCTGTCTGACAGATGCATCGCTGTCAGCACTTCTTCAGGCTGACTCAAGTCCCACCAAGATAGAGTTGGCTATAAAAATCTAAAAAGTGTAAGTGACCGCACCACTGCTTTACAGGGACACAAGGATAAGTCCAGTTTGTACTGTGCAGTGTGGCAGTCTTGTAATAACAGGCCATCCACCCATACAAACCTTTCTGTTCCAAATCAGTATGAACCTCGATACTCAGTAAACGAAACAGGCATAGTGGAACAGACTTTCCCAAAACACCAGTAGGTGCCTGGGAGCGCGGGTGGACAGTTGTTAGTCTGGTTGATGCCCTTCTGGAATTACCAGGGTGCTCCCACAAGCGGGGAAAGCACAAGAGGGCAGACACACAGGCTCAGGCATCACTCTGGGCTGGAATCTTTCTTTGGCTATTCTTTTGAAGGCCGGCTGGAAAATGCGGGCAGATAGTTGAGGAAGGTTTCGGAACTACGGAGGAAGCACACTGCTGCCAAGTGGTGCCAGTTCCCCATTGTCATAAGTGATTCCTTGTGGGATTTTAATCCATGGACAGCTAAGCACTTTATGTAGCTACCCCTAGTCTAAAAAAATACATGAACGGTCACATTTTTCACCTCCAAATAATTTGCCTGTAGTGTAAGCATTATGGAAGTGACAGGTTTATCTTCAGTCCATATATTAGGTGCCTTAAGATGATTATTTGGGTAAATCTGAATACTAAGAAGACTCCAACTTAGTCATATGTGTGGCAAAGGGAGAAATGAGTAACAAAACAATGGTACCGAAAGCTAGCAATCTACATACTACGGCAACCACTTTTGTCACCAAAGGTAGGTTGTTAGGAATAGTATTTTGCGAAAATAGCATTGTGAATTGCCAAACCACAACCATATACAGTGGTATATGTAGGCCCATTAAGGTGTAAAATCTTAAAGCACAGTGGGAAAGAGATGGTGGATCCAGATAATATTTTAAGCTAGATTTTACTTAAGCCCATGATGTAAAAATCATCCCCGAATATCAAATCGCACAGTTTCACTGTATGTCGTATAACAGAGTGCGCATTACTGGCCAAAATCTTGCTAAACTGGCAGTTCATGCTAGAATCGCACATAGTTCTGGATTCCTGAAGGCCAGCTCACATGCAAATCAAGTCGGAGACTGTTTAAAGTACTCTTCTGACTACCACTTAGAGGTTTATGTACGAAGTGATTTAGTGGTCGCCTCCACTAAATTACTTTTTCTGATGTACTAACCCCATTCAGAATGCCTTTTCCGAATCATAAAATGGGTTTTAAGCCCATACTGAATCACAGTTTGGAAGGGGCATGTTAAGAGCATTCCTTCCAAATTGTCAGCTAGTAAGGCGAGTAGGCAGTGGTACAGGGGACGTCTGCCTGTTCTCAATAAGTTTTCCAAAACAGAAAACGTATTTTCTTTCTAAAGCAGTCTGCGATCATCTAAGGAATCCAGGTTGCTTTAAGAAAAAATCTTTCCATTTTAGAAAGCAATCATAGGGTGGCAGTCTGCTGCCCCTTTCTGGCCTCATCACTGTAGATTTAGCCAATGACCAGGGGTCACAAATAGTGACCTTCCTAATGATATTAATTAAGCAGGTCCCCTTGCAACTGCCTGCGATTTAGTGTTTTGTGAACCTCCCTATTTGTACAAAAAGTCAGTGTGCAATTTGCCCCTATTCTCCAAGATTTTTTTATCTTCGATAGAAGAACGCTTGTAACCTTACAACTAGGTCAGGAAAGCTACTCTTAACTGAGTTGCGATACGGTGATGTTTATGTACCAGCAAGTGCTTACTGTATGCTCCATATCCCACTATAACAATAACTGAGAATGTAAGCTTTACGTTTTTAAAATTAGGATATTTTATTTTTATTTGTGTGATAAATTGTTAAGGTTTTAACTAACTAAACAATAAACATTTATTATCATCTATTCCCTAAGTGCACCAGACGAGTTTTAGTGTGCGGAAAGATGAAATTAAATTTAGAAAAGAGTTCCAGCAGAGTATACTGGCTTTAATGACCATGGGAAAGCTCTACGTTGCTACGCCGTCACTGTAACAGGCATGATTGGGCTGAAACAGGTTTGCCAGTGGTACATGGAATATACATTTCACATGGACATGTTTAAGGGATCAACAAGAAACCAAGAGGAAACGGAGTAAATGATCATTACCTTTCCTTGAACCGGTTCTCACCTCAAGCCTTGCTCAAAGGATGGGTGAAAAAGCATTAACAAGGGGATTAACAGGTAACCATCGAGAGAGAAATAATCTCTTGTCTATACCAGAGACATTCAGCACTGTCGCTTTTCAGCAAAAAGACCAAACCCATGTGCATAATATTTATTTTCCAACTTCCAGAAATTTTAAAGACCGAATGAACATCATTTGGTATATTGGAAATAAATATTTTATTTTGTTGCAAAAAACATTGACACAATAGAACTTAGGATAGCTCTTTAATAGGCTTTTTAATCTTTAATAGGCTTTTCACTAGCCCTCTATAAAAGGAGACCAAGGGCCTCACTTAGGGTTTGGCACAGTGGGAGCCACACCTTAAATCCTCTGGACTCCTGCCCCTTTTAAACTGCGGTTTTCAACACTCATTATGAGACCACCAAGTCAAAGTTGGTGAAGCTTGGCCCCATGTAGGGCAGGGCCTGTGTCACTGATTTTTTCTGACCAGGTCCACCATGCAAGATATGGCAGTCCTGGCCAGGAAGAGACTGAAATATCCCATTGTGCATGAAGAAAACTGCCTGCTTGCCAGGCATATTTCTTTTTTTTTGGGTTTGTTTGGCAGAAACAAACCCCTGCTTTGCAGTAGCGGCCGGCACGGATCGGGAGTGGGGGGAAAGGGAGGATCTGGGATGTAAAAAGCAATTTAAAAACTTACCTGCTCTCTGCTCTCCCGCTCTCTCCCGCATCTCAATCTCTCCTCTCCGGGGACGGAACAGGAAGCAGCCAGGCTCCCTCCCCTAAGCCTAATCAGCGTTGCGATTGGTCTGCGCGCCTTGAATCGGCGCTCAGCCTTAGCGGAGGAGCCGCCACTGTTGCTTTGGGAGTTTGTTTCTGCAAAGGAAAACATCCGAGCTGACCGCAACAAAATGTTAGCCTTCTCGATATTCAGTTTTCCCGAAAGTGGATCCACTGAAACTGCCAATGCATTTTTGGCCAAATGATCCATGCAAACATGGTGGGGTTTTCTAAAATGGATGGGTGGTCCGCTACTACCCAGATGGAATAAAAGACCCTGTAGTGTCCTCAGTGAACACATATTACATATTGGTTCCCTTCCTTGAGGTTAAGAACATTCTGTCTTTGATGTCCATGGAGCAGCCCCTGGGTATTACTAAGGGTGGGCGGAATTTGCGTAGTCGCGTTATGCAAAATTCCGCTAAACTGTAAAAAATCTCCGCGATCACGCAGAATTCCGTGAGCACGCGGAATTGCTTGTTCCGCCCGTTCGCAATGCGATTTTCCTGTTCGGGGACGCCGTTTGTGTGCTCGGGTGGAAATATCTCGCGAACTTGCCCATGCAGTCGCCAATTGGCGCGGCCATCTTGTTTCACTTGTCCCGCCCGCTCGCGATGCGTGTTTCCTGTTCGCGAACGCAGATGTCCGATGGCGCGTCCGAATGACGTGTTCGCGATCGCACACTCTCGCGGGATCGCGCGAACGGATAGGAAAACTCGTCGGCGAACGCAGGGATCCAGGTAAGTCGCTACCGCGCGCGCGAACATGCATTTTGAAAGCGCGAACAAGGAAAAAATTCCGCTACGCCACGGATCGCGGAATTTTCGGCAATTCCGCGTTTTCCACGGAACGCGGAATTGCCAAAATTTCGCAAATTCCGCGAGCGGAACGGAATTTACCGCCCAGGCCTAGGTATTACACATTAAAAACCCTTAAGAGGTTTCCTTCACATCTGCGTTCAGGGCTACATGGCACATTCAGCCCAGATATCTGCCATATACTAATAACTGTCTGAAGCCAGTTTGCTGGATACACAGTCCAGTCTCTTGATCGACACAGCAAAAGTTTAAGCCTTCTTGGGATGTTGGTTGGATGACTTTCCAAAACACATCTCACTGACCATTTGCTGCTGACCGCCTCATTCATCTTAAAAGTCAGGGAAGAAGCCCATTAATACGCTTCTTGCTGTTGTTGTCTAGAAAGTCGTAATTTAAAGGGAGATCACCTTTAGTTTGGGCCCTGGATTCCTGTCATCATACCCATTTCAGGATAAAGGAGAAGGCTAACACTGCTGCCTCTGATCATTTAGCTGTCCCTTTTGACCTACATTTAGGTCTCCGGCGCTGATTATCTCTGGTGATATGAATTTGGACGAGAGGAGGAATTTTAGCCTCATAAGTAATGAGTCTCTCTCAAAAATTTTTAACAATCTTGAGCTCACTAAGTTTTATGATGCTAACTTGGCAGCAGTAGAATTATCGCAACATTTGCTAGCAGCAATGGATACTCTTGCACCTCTTAGTAAATACTACTCAGCAAGGAAAAAACCCTCTGCTCCCTGGTTCACGGAGAGGCTCAGAATGATGAGACAGGGCTGCCGCAGACAGGAGAGGCATTGGCGCTTAGATCTAAACCCGCTGAATAGGGCATTACATAAGCAAGGCCTCAAAGAATATAAAATTGCCGTCATGGAGGAAAAGAGATTATATTTCTCTAAAACCACTGACTCTATGAGATCCTCTAGAGATCTCTTTAAGGTAATAAATTCTCTCACCTCTCCCCCTGCCTTCGACCCCTCAATCTTTTCACAGGAGCGCTGTGATAAAATATCTGATTTTTCCATACTAAGATTGCAGATATCTATTCCCTGCTTGAAGCCTCCAACCCCATATTGGGGGCATCTGTCCGATCCACCTTCCATTCTATTGGTGCCGCACCCATTGAGGGGTCGCCCAGTTTTCTTACTTTCCCTAATATGTCTTATGAGGTGACCGATCGGATCCTTGAAGGGGTTAAATCAGGCTCCCCTCTGGATCCTTGTCCCCTCAAGGTGCTAAAACTTGGTCGTGAAGTTATTGTCCCTCATTTGACGGATGTTTTTAATATTGCCATCTCAGAGGGGCTATTTCCCACTTTGTGGAAGACGGCTGTAGTGAAGCCTCTTTTGAAGAAACCTTCTCTGGATCCTGATGAATTGAAGAACTATCGCCCTATCTCCCTGCTTCCTGTTCCAGCTAAGATTCTGGAAACATACCTCAATTCCCATCTCAGTATTTATCTTAAGGATTTCCATTTACTGGATGGCTCGTAACATGGATTTAGAAGCCTTCACAGTACAGAGACTGCTTTGACAGCTGTATTTGATAACATTCGAGTTCAAGTGGATGCAGGTCATACCACCCTCCTTGTTCTACTGGATCTCACTGCAGCCTTTGATACCCTGTCTCCCTGTAGACTGATTGATCGTCTCAGAGAGATAGGTATTGGGGGCACTGCTTTGGGGCTTCTTGCTTCCTTTCTTAGTGAGCGGGCACAGATGGTTAAGCTTGGTCGATTTTACTCAGCCCCCAAACCCCTGCTGTGTGGCGTTCCTCAGGGCTCCTCCCTGAGCCCTACTCTTTTAATATTTATGTCTCCCCTCTTGCGAAGGTTGTGAGATCTTTTGGGCTGGAAGTGTTGTCCTATGCGGACGACACCCAAATTATGGTGTCTATTTCGCATAGCATAAAGGATTCGGCCCTTAATTTTAGGAACTGTATGCAGGCAGTATCCTCCTGGATGGTGGAGAATTTTTAAAATTGAATGGAGAGAAGACGGAGGTCTTGGTTTTTGGGAGTAAGCAGGAGGTGTGGTCCAGTGACTGGTGGCCGGATGCCCTTGGCGTCTGCCCCGCTCCGGTCTCCCATGGCAAAAACCTGGGGGTTATCGTGGATAACTCATTGTCCTTGAACCTTCAGGTTAGTAGGACAGTTTCCACGTGTTTTGGGATCATTAGGATCCTACGGAAAATCTCCCACTATCTCTCTTTTCGATGCACGTAAGCAGGCTATCATCGCACTGGTTATATCCAGATTGGATTATTGTAATGCCCTCTATTTGGGCATTAACAAGGGTCTGATGCGACGTCTGCAGATGGTGCAGAATGCCGCTGCCAGGCTGGTGATGAATTTGCCTAAATATGATTCAGTCACAGATGCTATTAGGTTGCTGCATTGGCTGCCTGTGGACCGTAGGATCCTTTTCAAGACCCTGTGCATGACTCACAATGCCTATTATGGGTCAGCACCTGAAGCGATTAAGTCCATTTTCCATCATTATGTTCCCAACAGGCGGCTCCGTTCTGCAGATAAGAATCTGCTTACGGTGCAGAGATTTAAGAAGGTCACATGGGGTGGTCGAGCTTTCTCCACTGCTGCTGCTAAACTGTGGAACTCCCTCCCGGAACAGCTCTCAAGTCAGGTGTCCCATTCTCTTTTCCGTAGGGCTTTAAAGACCTGGTTTTTCTCTCAGACCTCGGTATGAGCATGTCTTTCTGTCTGCATCCTTAGGTCCGCTTATAGCGCCTTGACGCCCTTGGGTTTAGTTCGCGCTTTACAAGTTTTATATTCATTCATTCATTCATTCAGTTGAGCTGAATTGCTGCTATGAAGAGAAGCTATCCTCAGTGATCTGGGGTCAGAGCCCCTCTAACTGGATTCTGCATGAGAAAACTCAAGAAGAGAGTTTTCTGTGGTGCTACAAGGATGTGCATCTAATATGACATAGACTTCACCTGAAGACAAAAAAGGATCACCTGCATGACACTGAGGTTGATGGCAGAGGTATTACATGAATATATATAGTGGGTGGCTTTAGAGGCTGGTTCATTCTCTGAAAGGTTTGACTGTTATTACTTTGGTATAGTTTTTTTATTTGACAATGCATACTGTCCATGGACAGAGCAAATGTTGTCTTCGTCGGCTGAAAAAGTGGTAATTATGGGATGTAAATCCAGTGTCATTTCAGCCACTGCACTACTATAAACAGAGTAGATTGCTAAATATAGAATGGTGCCTGGGAAAGTTAGAGACATAAAGGGCCCACGAAAACTAACCAGGGGCCATATTTCAATTAGGGTACATTGTGCCTGTTTCTGCCACTGCACACCTTTTATAAGGTACGCCAGGCACTAACAAGGACATTGTGTCATATTACAGATAATGCACTGTGCAGTTGCAAACTTGTGCTGTCCTGGGGGGAGTGCATTAGTGAAAAACAAACTGGCTGATTGAAGCAGCCAGTCCATCTTTCACAGTGCAGACAGCAACTGATCTGCACTTTCAAGGGGGCAGAGAGTGAGTGCACCCACTGGAGGCGATGTCTGTGGAGCATCCATGGGACCCCTTTACGTCCTTTCAGAGGGCGCCCTTCGGGGACGCACTGACTGTACATCACCTGGTTGTGGCATGCAATCAGTGCGCATCCTGGCGGTCTTTCTGCCTGTGTGACTGAATGCATAATACTCCACGGCGCAAAGTGTTTCCCTCATTAGCATGGGGTCCTGAGCAAGACACTGAGGTGAGATTTCACTCTGATACTACTGTTTGGATATGGTTAGAGAAACGGAAGACTCAACACACATCAGCACTAGATAGATTTGGTTCTTGAGAATGTACTGGTATGCATCTCAAGGATGGGCAATTGTCTATATGTCTGCTAGTGTGGTTGGTGTAGGTTGAATCACCAACGGAAGCAATTACTGAGGAATACCAAGAGAACAATACCTACCCTCAAATGCAGACTAATTGTAACTACAATTTCGGAAATGGTATAACATGCTTTAGGAGGAGGGTCTAACACCAAGGGGCATATTTACAAGCCCCCATTGCCACAGGAATGTCACTTTTTATGACATTCTTGTGGTGATAGGGGCTTTGCCTTATGTGCAAGGCGGCGTTAAGCCACTTAACGTGGCTTAACGCCGCCCTGTAAATAAGGCACCCTTTCATGCTATACTTAGCGTGAAAGGGGTGGGCAATGGGTGTTGCGGTGGGCGTTTCGCCGCAACACCCATTGATTTTGACGCTGCCCCATATTTACAAGGGTGGCGTAAATATGGGGCAGCGCCAAAATTAAAACCAGGGAAAACCTGGTCTTAACATGGTGAAGCAAGGACAAGAGCTTTATTTCTCCTCGTTTTTGTTGTTTCTATGTGTCCTGCATTCTGCAGCACACATAGCAACATCAAAACGCCATGAATGATTGTTTATGTGCATGAAGATGTCCCTTCCTGCACATAAACAATCATTAAAAAAAATGACGATTTGCAACTTCTGTGTGTTCTGCACAATGCAGCACACATACGGTGCATCCCTGCGTTTTCAGAATAGCGTGGCGTTAGCAAGTTTTGCTTAACACTACGCTCCATCATTCTGTTGTACATATGCCCCCAAATGTAGAGCAAGTGGGTGATCTCCTGGAGTTCAACTGACTGTGATATAGCAGTTGCTCCAAAGCATATTAGCATATTAAGATATCAGCCAACTATTGATTAATTTAAATGAGGCAAAATGATGGATCCTGATAGATTGCCATTTGAGTTTTAAGCCAGCTACAAAGGGTACTCAGTCCCCAGGTACTTTGTCTACACTTTCGTGCAGGGCAGCAGAAGAAGATGCTGGCTGCATTGCTCAAAGAAGCCTTTACAGTAGTGATATCAAAACAGACCAAGACCCAGCTTGAGGCAGGTTACTCTTGAGGCTACACCTAAACATTCTCACAAAGTTTATAGCATATAATGATCAATATACCATATGTGACCTGGTACACTGTGACCAATCCAGGTCATAGCATCTCCTCAAATTTCAGCAGTAAATGCAATGTCTGCAGTGCAGTAATGTGAGCAACGTGAGTTGGCTCTTGGCTAATGGGAATCCAATTTCCAGAGTCCTGAACTGGATGAACTTTGGCCTGTTAATTTCTTCCTATATATATGCATCCTACATACCTCTCCGGTTGCTAAAATTGAGAAGGGTAAGGCTGCACGCAGGGTTGCATGTGGGGGCTCTCAACACTTGCGTATCCTTTCCCGTTAGCTCTTCGCCATGACCATAGAGCCATGTCTTGCTATTTGAGGAAGAATAGATGGAACAAGTGTGTTGGAATTGATGGGAAGGAATTTCTGAAATTATTGTTTGTGGATTACTTAATGCTTCACATCCAAGAATTGATTGACGGCTTGTCACTATTTGAGGCGGTGGATCATTATAGGTGTGTGTCCAGTCTAAAAAATTAATCAGGGTAAGTCCTGCCTGTTCCTATTTGAACCAGTGAAACAAGGGAGATTGCCACTGAATAGCCATAAATGTATTGATTACTATATTTTACTACCTATACATTCTTGTATATTATCACCTTTAAAGAGTGGTAGCTGAGAATTATCTTAGTACCCATGATGGTCCCAACATGGAAGCCACCCTGCTTCAGTTGGAGGATAGTGTTTCATGTCTATCAACTGCTTTTTATTATTGAGAGTTTTATATAGCACGAACAAGACCCTTTGGGGTACAGAGCACTTTACTAGAATAGCAAAAGAAGGTAAGTTACAAAATGGTAGACAATTTACCAAAGTATAATATAAGAGACATAATCAGTGGAGAGAAAACAAAACAAACATCGGCACATACTGATATAGAAAGAGTCCTTCCGGTGATAGAACGGGTGTATATTTGTGGGAAAGAACAGGAGAAACGACTCAGAACAGAGTTGTATGTGCAAGGGTGTATCAAAAGCAGCAAAGCACAATCAGGAAAGGGGTCGTTCAGGCGGAGAGGGAGAATTGTTCTCAATGAGAGAGGAATTCGTTCACAAATAAGACTTTTTACTTCTTTCCTGAAGATTGATGTGGAAGGGTTGCATCTGATCTCGGGCGGGAGAGAGTTCCACATGCTTCAGGCCATTCCTGGGAAGGATCAGTTGTAGGTTTTCTTTTTGTAAAATGTTTGTGGTTTGAGTAGAAGGGAGCTTGTGCTTCTGGACGGTCTGTATCCACCCAAAAAGGTCAGTTTTTGGGCCAGGTAAGAAGGGGTATTGTGATGCAGCGCTTTATGGGTCATACATGCAATTTTGAGATGGATCCTGGCCTCATAAGGTATCAATTTAAATTATTGGAGGTCGGGTGGTATGATTACTTTTCTCTTTTTTTTTTCTAATTCTTTTTATTAAACAGACATTGGTGTAAATAGGACAATACAAAGGATCAGACAATGTATACATTCCAGTAGGTACAAAAGGAGAGTTCGACAATCATTACATAAGAGAGGAAGGTCACGGGGAAGGTAGGTCATCTCGATCGTTGCATCGAGGCGGCGTACAAATCTCACCTCGGTAGGTATTCCACGGGCCCCATATACGAGACCACTTTTTAGGGCATCCCCTTGCCAGGTACACTGTCTTTTCCCTAAACATGCACCAATCAAGGTTCCTTTCCCAGGCCTCTAGTGTGGGTGCGTGATTTGCCCCCCATAATTGGGCAATATTTCTTTTTGCCAGCATGAACCCTAGTGTGGCCCACTGTGTCTGGTGAGTGTTGAGATCCGTGGGTTCCCAAATATTCAAGAGGCAACGCCTCCGGGCGGAGAGAGACATTCAGCACCTCATTAATTGTGGTATGTACTTTAAGCCAGAAGTAGTTAATGTGTTCACACTCCCAAATAATGTGTAGGAACGTGCCCAGGAGGCCACAGCGTCTTTTGCACTCTCCAGTGTCAGACCACCCCATGTGTACCAATCGAGGTCCAGTAATGTATATCCTGTGAAGGATCTTCAGCTGTACCAGTCGCAGGCACGCTGGAATAGCCACAATTCTTGGAGAGGACACTGCTACCTGCCAGTCCTCGTCATCTAGCTCGAACCCATCTTTCACCCACTTATCCCGTAATAACTGGAGGGGGTCTATCATGTGGTTGATTAACTTTTTATAAATTAGGGAGATAGTTTTATCAGGAAGGTGACCATCCAAGATTCTGTCTTCCAGGGGGAGCGGTCCCCCTAGGTAGAGAGGATTTGAGGGAGTGCAGGACCTGTGCATAGCGAAAGTATTCTGTGTCTGCGAGCTCATATTCAATCTGAAGCGTCTCAAAGGACTTGATCCCTCCACCCCCCCAAACATCCTTAATGTGTGAAATGCCAATAAGGTCCCACCTGTCAAAACCCTTAGTGGACCACAAATCGCCGAGTTGTTCAGAATCCCAGAGGGGGGTAGCTAATGTCAGCCTCTGCCTCCATCCAAGAGAGTTACTGGCGTCATGCCAGATTTGGACCGAGTGTTTAGTAGGGCCAGTTAGGGCAAATCGTTTAGGTCGGGAGTACAACGCACTATTGTAGTTGCCACCTGGTAGAAGCCATCTATCCATGGCGTAGCCGGGATCATCAGGTCTACCATACGTGCCATGATTGACTGCTGCTAGATGGGATGCCCAGTAGTATTTTTTGATATCCGGGAGGCTAATGCCTCCATCATACCAATTTAGCGTTAGTTTATTCAGGGCAATCCGAGGTTTACCATCCCAGAGCAGGTCTCTCTGTAGGCCCTCAATCTCCTTGAAATAGCGTGCCGGAACTGGATCGAGGGTGTTTTGCAGGGCGTAGAGGAATCTTGGCAGGGACATCATCTTGAATAGGGCAGCTCTGCCCAAAAGGGAGAGGGGGAAGTGATTTCCAGCTGGCAATATCCTTTTTTAGTTTGTGAAGAGGTGGAAGGAGGTTTTGGGCATAGCGAGCTGAGGGTTCAAGTGAGAGGAAAATCCCTAAATACCTAAACCCAGTGGTATTGATTTGTATTGGGCAGTTTCTAGGAGGGATGGGTGGGTCGCCCCACAGAACAAATAGCAGGGACTTTCCCCAATTGATGGAGAATCCAGAGAATCTGCCAAACACTGCAAGTATATCCAGAACCACTACAAGAGATTTATTGGGGGCGGACAAATAAAGTAAAATGTCATCTGCATAGAGGAAAATGCGATCCTCCCAGTCGGGGGACCACCGCAACCCTCATATCCTTGGGTCCCAACGGATCCAGGCTGCCAGTGGTTCCAGGGCCAGGGAGAAAAGCAGAGGAGACAGCGGACAACCCTGACGGGTTCCCCGACTAAGCAGGAAGCCGACAATTTGTTGTTTACCACCACTTGGGCCAGGGGTTCAGCGTATAGAAGACGGACCCATTGGATGTACTTCGGGCCGAATCCCATCTTTGCCAGAACCGCCCAAAGGTAAGGCCACTCAATGGTATCAAAGGCCATGGTCGCGTCCAATGACACGATCACTGCTGGTTCCTGGAGGGAATGAGCTCTGTCCAGTACTCCATGTACTCTGCGTAAATTCAGGGCCGTGTTTCTATATGGCATAAAGCCGGACTGATCTGGATGTATTAAGCCACTAATCACTTTAATCAAACGGTTGGCTAAAAGTTTAGCGAGTATTTTGGGCTCAGCGTTAAGGAGGGAAATTGGCCTATACGAGGCACATTCCGTTTTAGGTTTTCCTTCTTTAGGAATAGCGACAATGGTGGCTATCCTCTGTTCCCTGGGCAATACCTCTACGGACTCTTCAAACATAGATTTCAAATATGGGGCGAGTTTATCCGGTCGTAATTTATATAATTCAATGGGAAGGCCATTAGGGCCCAGAGCTTTTCCGGAGTTTAGGGAGCGAATTGCTAACGCTATCTCATCCGCTGTCAAGGCACTGTCCATATATTCTCGGTCTTCAGGAGAGAGGCAGGGGAGCCTAAGATCCCGCAGCAATTCCTGCGAATCCACCTCTGTGTGGGGAGCCACTGTCTTGTACACAGTCTGGAAATGTTCGGCAAACCTGTCAACTATTTCCTGTGGTTCCGTTATTGGGTTGCCTCCCTCCACCCCAAGCTCTGGCACCAGCCTGCTCGCCCATTCCCTCCTGTCCAGCCACGCTATAAGTTTCCCGGCTTTATCACCCAGGTCGTAAATCCTACCTTGTTGTTCTCTACTTAAGGTCTTGGCCCTATCAGAGACCAGAGCCTTGTAGTCGTGCTGTTTGAGGCTCAGCAAATGGAGCTTCTCGGGTGTAACCCCAGCTTCTAGGTCACTCTCCAATCTATAAATTTCGGTTTCGATTTCTAGAACATCTTTTTGTTTTTCTCTTTTGGAGCCAGAAATCAATGATAAAGCCTGCCCCGAATAACAGTCTTGAAGGCTTCCCATAGGGTCTGGGAAGAGGATACAGACCCCACATTCTCTGAGAAATATTCATCTATGGCTTTGATAAGGTCCTTACGGATTTTAGGATTACGGAGGTGCCAGGGGTTGATTGGGGCAAGTCTGCCTACTTTGCTCTGGTTAAGGAGAATGTGAACCCACAGTGGCGAGTGGTCTGAGATGCCTCTAGCCAAGTGTTTGATTTCGCTTATGTAGGTCACTTGGGCTGCTGGTACAAGACAATAGTCTAAGCAGGAAAGGCTGTGGTGCGCCCCAGAGTGAAAGGTGTGTTGTATCTGGTCTGGATGATAAGTTCTCCATCCATCAACCAGTCCCATAGCTTCGAGAAAGTCCGGCAGCCAGCGAGCTGCGGGCCCCACCTCCCGCGGGGGATATCGATCTAATGTGCCAGAGACCACGGCATTAAAGTCACCCCCAAGGAGTAATATGCCATCCGGAATAGTGAGAAGGACCGCACCCAGATCAGCAAAAGTAGTGCCCTGCAGGCCCGGGGGGACGTATATTGACATAAAGGTGACAGAGCGACCCTCCCACATCCCGGAAACACCGACATATCTACCTCGATCATCTACCCATGTGGAACTTATGACAAGTGGGAGCGTGTTTTTCACCATGATGCCCACACCCCTGGAGCCAGAGGTGAACCACGCATGTGCGACCATCTTATAACCCCCTCTATGCATTGCTTTACACAAATTTCCGATCAGGTGCGTCTCTTGGAGCAGGACCACATCTGGTGCCTGCCTCTTGATGTACTGGAGGACCACACTGCGTTTAATTTTGTCCCCAAGCCCGTTGACATTCCAACTCAAAATTTTAACATTTTTATCCCCCAGTGTACTTGTCATTCAGTTCGCAGGTCTCGAAAACCTCCATATTGACACATATTGCATCCCTTTTATGGGTGAACCCAAATATCGCACCGATGCAACAAACACAACAATAAACCAGCAAATTGTCCCCCTCCCAACAACCCCCCACCGCGCTGCCCTGCGCTCTGGGCATGGAACTGCCCATTCTAAACTTGCAGAGTGCCTGTCGCCCTAGCGATAAACTAAAAGAAGAAGGAAAAAGAGGGGTGGTGCAGTTCGCCGTTCTCCAGCCCCCTTTCCAAAGTAAACTGTAGCACCCCAAGGGAGGAACACACACAGCAAAGTCTCGGATTACGACAGTCTTGGAGAAGAGCCTCCCTGATCTTGAGCAGCATGATCACCCAATACCTGACGCGGTCCCTTTCTGGCCCAGGAAAGCCTTGGCTGGCATCACCTCAATCCCGCGGTGCCTTCATCCAGTAGGCTCCGAGTTTTCCTGCTCTCGATCCAATCTGCTGCCTCCTCAGGATGTTCAAAGAACCAAGTTCTCCCCTCCGCCTCAACCCGGAGATGCGCAGGGAACAGCATAAAATACTTCAGGCCTTGTTTCCTAAGCACTCTCTTCATTGCGATGAAAGTCCGTCTCTGTTTCTGCACCTTTTGTGTGAAATCTGGGAAGAAGGAGATATCTGCATTTTCATATCTGAGCGGGGCCCCTGTCCTAGCATTTTGAAGAATCACATCCCTGTCTCGGAAATTCAACTCTCGTGCTAGCATCGGCCGTGGAGGGGCTCCGGGTTTCGGGCGCCCCCCCGGTACTCTGTGGGCCCGCTCAATGACAAAGAATTTGCTGAGTCCCTTAGGTTGTAGGTGCTTTAGGATCAGGTCTTCAACAAAGAGGTCAGGCGACTGTCCTTCCGCCCGCTCCGGAACTCCTAAGATGCAGAGGTTGTTGCGCCGAAGGCGTCCTTCATAGTCATCGAGCTTCAATTCAGTGAATTTGCGAACGTTTTGTAGGTCCAGGACCTCCCCTTGGAGCTGCGTGACATCTCCCGTCAGACTGGCGGTGACGATTTCGGCCTGCTTGACTTTCTCGTTCAATTTGGTAAGGTCCGTTCTGATCAAATTGACATCAATAGCGATAGTATCCATCTTGTGCTCAAGGGAAGTTTTCACACTTGTCACAGCGTCCATGACGTCTTTTAGTGAGAGTTCCTGTTCGTCGTCCCCTTGTTCCCCCAGAGAAGCACCTCTAGACTGGCGGTTCTGAATCATGTCTTTGGGCTGTGTGTATCGGTCCAATTTGTTAGTCTGCGTTGGTTTGGGTCCTCTGGAACCTGAGGACTTATTTCTCTCCATGATAGCCATTCCTCACTTTGCAGGCTGTCGATAGTGCCGCGGTCTGATCGCAACCGGGGAGCCACGAGGGAGAAGGGCCGCACCCTTCCCAGGCAGTCTGGGGAGATTAGCAAGTCCGGGAGTGTGGGGGGAGGGGAACGTTGGGTAAGCGCGTCTTAGATGGCGTAGAGGGGCTGGGTAGAGAGTCAATGGACTTGGATGCCAGGGACACATTAAAGCACCCAGGAGGGTCCGGATATCAGTACTTTCAGAGCAAAAGGGAGGCTAACACACCAGCCATCCCAGTCTGCTGGGATTTCAATGTTCAGAGGGGCCCCCCAAATTCACACCGTTAATGTTCAAAATGTGCGGGGGAGGGGGACCCCAGCCCGGGCGTGAGTCACTTAGCAAGGTCTGGAGCCTGGAAGTGCCTGACCTCTCCTCCTGGTTTACGTCGCTGTTTAGGGCCCCAGCAATGTAAGGTAATGGCGCCCCGTCCAGGCGCTGTGCACTTAGCTCCGGTCCCAACCTCCAGCCGCGGTATGCCTCTCCCCCCAGGCTCAGCCGTGTGCACCGAGTCCTTACCCTCCCCACTGGTGCAGGCAAATGAATCCGAGAGGCCGCTGCCCAGATCCCGGGAACGTAGAAGGATCGAGCGTGTCTACCTCTCCGCAGCCGCGGCACCCAAAACTACTGTGGGTCCCAGCTTCAGGGCGGATTACAGATCACAGGTGGTTGGTTTCGATATCTCCAGTCGTAGGCGTCTGCTGCGAGCGGGAGTTGCGGGAGGCTGCTCCGCAGGATCTCCGGTGTGCCTTCCACCCCTCGGGGATGACGGATCAGGGCAACGGATAGACGTGGAGCATGAGTGGATCACGGAGCTGCGAGGTTAGGCAGCCATCACGGCTCGCTGCTAAGACACGCCCCCCGAAAATCTACTTTTCTCTTTTTAACCGGTGAGAAGCCTGGCTGCAGCATTCAAAATGGCCTTCAGTGGTGCAAGTGTGATTTTTGGAAAGCCCACAAGAGTGGCACTGCCATAATCTAATTTTGATAGAACAAGAGCTTGAACCGCTGATTTGAGGTCTGCAAGGGGGAGGTAAGTTTTAATTTTTCTTAGAACGTGAAGTTGAAGGTAAGCTCCTCTGGTGGTGGCACTAATATGCTTTTGCTTGGAGAAGGCATTATCCGGGGTAATCCCTAAGGATTTTGCAGAGTAAATGAGGTGTGGGGTGCAATTCAAGGCAGCAAGATGTGGGAGCCAGTCTTTGATATTATGGCTGATGGCGGGCGGTGAAATCAATAGGAATTTTGTTTTGAGGACATTGAGTTTGAGGTGCTTAAGAGTTAACCAACGTTGCGTTTTTATCAGGAGGTTGTTGAGGATATTGATGTTGTCGGGAGAGGCAATTTTCATGTTAAGCTGGGTGTCATCCGCATACATTTAGTAGGAGATATGAGCAATTATGAGGATTTCGGTTACGGGCTCCATATATAGATTAAACAATGTCAGCAAAAGAGTTGAACCTTGGGGTACACCCAGCGACACTGGTAATTGATTAGAAAGAGCTTGGTTGGTTAGTATGCGCTGAGATCTATTCTGAAGGAAAGAGGAGAACCATTTTAGCATGGTGTCGGAAAGGCCAAGCCTGTGTCCTAAAAGGTTCAGCAGAGAAACATGATTGAACATATCGAACGCTGCTGACAAGTAAAGTAGGATTAGTAGACAAGATTCATTCTGGTCAAGTGAACATAGTGCATCATCCACTATGTGGACCAGGGTCGTTTCCGTGCTATGACTCAGTCGGAAGCCAGATTGACATTGGTCGAGGAGTTGGAATTGTTCGATGTGACTGCGAAGCTGTAAGTGCACACATTTTTCTAGGAGTTTAGCTAAAGTTGGGATGTTAGAGATGGGGCGATAGTTATTAGGGTTGGGCTGGTGCAGACCAGTTGGTTTTTTTTAGAATAGGAGTTGCCTGGCCACTTTTGAGGCATTCAGGTATGGAGCATTGAGTGAGTTAGGCTTTGATGATCTTCATCCATAAAGTGAGAAGGAACTGAATGGACTCATTGAGGAGTTTCGAGGGAAGGGGGTCATTGAAGTGGTTGGAGTATTTCAAAGAGGTCAGGAGATTTTAGATGTCATTTTCCTCGAAGGTTTTAAAGGAGGACCAGACGGCGTTGTTTTTGGGAGTGTGGGGAGGGTTTCTTGAGCATTTGCCCAGGTTGCATGGAGTGGTGAAGAGAGAGGAGTCGCATGGTAGGAGTTTCAAAGCTTTCTGGATATCGGAGGTAATTAGTGTGGTTTTCTCAGCAAAGAAAGAGGCAAAGGTATTGCAGTTAGGAAGTGCTTTGTTGTCTGAGGATGGGGAATCCCTTACACAGGCTGTCTGGCTGTTAATGACTTCAAACAGTTTTTTTGGTCGGTTTCTTGGTGAGTCAAGATCAGCTTGTTGAAAATGTTGCTTTTTTGTCAAGTAATGCAATAGCTCTGAGTTATACGTTGCCATTGTTTGGATCAATAATGGTCATAGGTGCCAAGAAGCTTCCAGAATAGGATGGGGAAATTAATCTCTTAATGGGGAACAAGGCAGTTGGGCAGGGGTCCATACTTCTCAGTTGTATTTTAATATTGCCACTAGAATGTGTTTTGTCCTAGTGCTCACAGACCTTTGCCTAACTGATCAATCTGCAATGCAGTTTTACTTTGGTAGTTAGACTAATCAAATTCCTGGGTTGAATTTTGTTAGCCATCCTGAAACTCTTTTCTCCTGTTTTATACAGTTGCCTATAAGGGTAATCCACTGGCCCTCAATAACTGTAACATCCCGGGTGATTCGATATCCTTACCACAAGGTACCAGTATCCTCTAGCACTCCCATTTAAATGCACTCATCCGTTGCTGAACAGGAGCATAAAAAACAGATTTTATCTGCTTATCATTAATTTATGGTTTGTATGCTGCTGCTCATTATTTTCAGAACGATTGCTGGAATAAAGATGTTTTATTAAATGTCAATCAATCAATCAATCACGGCATTTATAGAGCGCGCTACTCACCCGGGAGGGTCTCAAGGCGCTGGGGGAGGGGGTAAGTTACTGCTCGAACAGCCAGGTCTTGAGCTGCTTCCTGAAGGAGAGATGGTCCTGGGTTCGCCGAAGGTGAGTGGGGAGGAGTTCCAGGTCTTGGCTGCCAGGTAGGAGAAGGATCTTCCTCCGGCGGTGGTTCTGCGGATGCGTGGTACGGTGGCGAGGGCGTGGCTGGTTGATCGTAGCTGGCGTGTGGGCGTGTAGAAGGTCATGCGGTCGTTGAGGTACTTTGGGCCCAGGTCGTGGAGGGCCTTGTGTGCGTGGGTGAGGAGTCTGAACGTGATTCTCTTGCTGACGGGGAGCCAGTGCAGGTCTTTCAGGTGCACGGTGATGTGGCTGTGTCGGGGGATGTCCAGGATGAGTCGTGCGGAGGCGTTCTGGATGCGCTGGAGTCTCTTTTGAAGTTTGGCTGTGGTTCCGGCGTAGAGGGTGTTCCCATAGTCCAGTCGGCTGGTGACGAGTGCCTGGGTGACGGTCTTCCTGGTTTCAGTGGGGATCCATCTGAAGATCTTGCGGAGCATGCGCAGGGTGTTGAAGCATGAAGATGAGACGGCGTTGACTTGTCTGGTCATCGACAGGGAGGAGTCCAGGATGAAGCCCAGGTTGCGTGCGTGGTCCGTTGGCTTGGGCGCGGTGCCCAGGGCCGGGGGCCACCAGGAGTCGTCCCAGGCGGAGGGTGATGAGCCCAGGATGAGGACTTCCGTCTTGTCTGAGTTCAGTTTAAGGCGGCTGTTCCTCATCCAGTCGGCGACGTCTCTCATCCCGTCGTGTAGGTTGGCTCTGGCGGTGGTGGGGTCGTTGGTGAGGGAGAGGATCAGCTGGGTGTCGTCGGCGTAGGAGATGATGTTGAGGTTGTGTCGGCGTGCGATGGCTGCGAGGGGCTCATGTAGACGTTGAAGAGGGTTGGGCTGAGTGAGGATCCTTGTGGAACGCCGCAGATGACTTCGGTGGCTTCGGATCTGAACGGGGGAGGCGGACTCTCTGGGTTCTTCCGGCGAGGAACGAGATGATCCATTCCAGTGCTTTCTCTCGGATTCCGATGTTGCTGAGGCGCTTCACTAGGGTGCGGTGGCAGACGGTGTCGAACGCCGCAGAGAGGTCCAAGAGGATGAGGGCAGCTGTTTCCCCGTTGTCGGTTAGGGTTCTGATGTCGTCGGTGGCTGCGATAAGGGCGGTCTCGGTGCTGTGGTTGGCCCGAAACCCGGACTGCGAGGGGTCGAGGGATCCATTCGTCTCGAGGAAGGCGGCAAGCTGTCTGTTGACGGTCTTCTCGATGACTTTGGCCGGAAACGGAAGGAGCGAGATGGGACGGTAGTTCTTGAGGTCGGTGGGGTCCGCCGTTGGTTTCTTCAGGAGGGCGGTAAGCTCGGCGTGCTTCCAGCTCTCCGGGAAGGTGGCGGTGTGGAAGGAGGAGTTGATGATGTCCCGGAGATGGGGTGCGATGGTGGCGTCGGCTTTGTTGAAGACGTGGTGTGGGCAGGGGTCGGTTGGTGATCCGGAGTGGATGGAGTTCATCGTGCGGGTGGTGTCTTCGGTGCTGATCGGGGTCCAGTTGCAGAGGGTGGTGGTGGCGGGCGTTGGTTCGGCGGTAGGGTGCGTTGTTTGTGCGTCGAAGCTGTTGTGTATGTCGGTGATCTTGCGGTGGAAGAACGCGGAGAGTGAGTTGCAGAGGTCTTGCGAGGGGGTGATGTCGTTGTTTCCGGCGCTGGGGTTGGAGAACTCTTTGACGATGCTGAAAAGTTCCTTGCTGTCATGGGCGTTGTTGTCCAGTCGTTCTTTGAGTGCCGACTTCTTGGTGGCACGGATCAGCTGGTGGTGTTTGCGGGTGGCGTGCTTGAGGGCGGTCCTGTTGTCTGTGGTCTGGTCGAGTCGCCAGGTTTTCTCGAGAGTGCGGCAGTTCTTCTTGGATTCCTTGAGTTCGTTGGTGAACCAAGGGGTTTTCTTGCTTCCGGGTCTGCTGGGAGGGTTTTTTAGTGGTGCGAGGTCGTCGGCGCAGGCGGTCAGCCACTTGGCGAGGTTGCTGGCTGCTTCGTTTGGGTCCGTTGTGTTGGTGGGTGTGTTCTGGCTGAGGGAGGCGGTGAGCTGCTCGGCGGTGATCTTGCTCCAGCTCCGGCGGGGAGCCTGTTGCGGGTGGTGGTGGGTCGCAGTCTTTCTGAAGCTGAAGTGGACGCAGCTGTGGTCGGTCCAGTGGAGTCCGGTGGCGTGGCTGAAGGAGATGTGCTTGCTGGACGAGAAGACGGGGTCAAGCGTGTGGCCGGCGTAGTGGGTGGGCATGTTCACCAGTTGCTTGAGTCCGAGGTTGGCGAGGTTGTCCAGCAGGGCGGTGGTGTTTCTGTCGTTGTTGTTCTCCAGGTGGAAGTTGAGGTCCCCTAGGAGGATGTAGTCGGCTGAGGGCATGGCGTGCGGGCTGATGAAGTCTGCGATGTCTTCGCTGAATAGTGTGCGTGGTCCCGGGGGTCTGTAGATGAGGGTGCCTCGGAGGGTGGTCTTGGGGTCAGTGTGTATCTGGAAGTGTAGGTGTTCGGCGGCGGAGAAGGTCTCGTCGGAGTTAGTCGAGATGCGGATGGTGTTCTTGTGTACGATGGCGATGCCTCCTCCCGTCTGGTTGACGCGGTGCTTCCGGGTGATCTTGTATCCATCCGGGATGGCTATGGCGATGTCGGGCGCTGAGGAGGCGTTCATCCAGGTCTCGGTGAGGAAGGCGATGTCCGGTGCTGTTGCGTCGAGCAGGTCCCAGAGTTCCACGGCGTGCCTGTGGACGGAGCGGGTGTTCAGCAGGATGCATTTCAGGTGGTTGCTGCTGTTGCTCGACTTGGCGGAGGTGGTGCACGTCCGGGGGCAGGTGAATCGGCAGGCTTGGCAGGCGAAGGGTCCGTGGGTGCGTCTCGGTGAGGCTCGGTAGCAGGCAGGGTTCCGGCCGGCATTGAGTGCGGTGAGTGTGGCGGCGTCGTAGGTCCGTCGAGTAGTGTTGCGTTGGTGGGTTCCAGGGGTTCTGGCGCTGGGCGCGGTCCAGTCGCGGACGGGCGCAGACGGGCTTGCCTTGGCGCGCCCGCTGCGCACGTCCGCTGCGCGGCCGTGCAGCGGCCGCCATTTATGGGGAGGTGGGAGGGAGGAGCAGCTGGGAGGCGGGAGGCAGGGGCAGCGAATGGGCAGTCAGGGGGCGGGGCCGCAGGGAACGCAGCGGCGGGAGTGGCGAGAGGCAGCAGGGGCACAGAAAGGAAAAACAGGGGAGAGCAGACAAAATCACGGGCACAACAACAGTGGGGCAGCGAGGGGCACAGAAAGGAAAAACAGGGGGAGAGCAGACAAAATCACGGGCACAACAACAGTGGGGCAGCGAGGGGCACAGAAAGGAAAAACAGGGGGAGAGCAGGCAAAATCACGGGCACAACAACAGTGGGGCAGCAAGGGGCACAGAAAGGAAAAACAGGGGAGAGCAGACAAAATCACGGGCACAACAACAGTGGGGCAGCGAGGGGCACAGAAAGGAAAAACAGGGGGAGAGCAGACAAAATCACGGGCACAACAACAGTGGGGCAGCGAGGGGCACAGAAAGGAAAAACAGGGGGAGAGCAGACAAAATCACGGGCACAACAACAGTGGGGCAGCGAGGGGCACAGAAAGGAAAAACAGGGGGAGAGCAGACAAAATCACGGGCACAACAACAGTGGGGCAGCGAGGGGCACAGAAAGGAAAAAACAGGGGAGAGCAGACAAAATCACGGGCACAACAACAGTGGGGCAGCGAGGGGCACAGAAAGGAAAAACAGGGGGAGAGCAGGCAAAATCACGGGCACAACAACAGTGGGGCAGCGAGGGGCACAGAAAGGAAAAACAGGGGAGAGCAGACAAAATCACGGGCACAACAACAGTGGGGCAGCGAGGGGCACAGAAAGGAAAAACAGGGGGAGAGCAGACAAAAACGGGCACCGGGGCCACAAGCGGAGGGCGATCTTACCTACAGGAGCAGCGGGCAGACAACACAGGCGGAGCTGTGTGGTGGGGGAGCGACCTACCTGGCAAGGTCAAGGGTCGCTCTCCTCACCGTGCAGCGGCCGCCATTTATGGGGAGGTGGGAGGGAGGAGCAGCTGGGAGGCGGGAGGCAGGGGCAGCGAATGGGCAGTCAGGGGGCGGGGCCGCAGGGAACGCAGCGGCGGGAGTGGCGAGAGGCAGCGGGGGCACAGAAAGGAAAAACAGGGGGAGAGCAGACAAAATCACGGGCACAACAACAGTGGGGCAGCGAGGGGCACAGAAAGGAAAAACAGGGGGAGAGCAGACAAAATCACGGGCACAACAACAGTGGGGCAGCGAGGGGCACAGAAAGGAAAAACGGGGAGAGCAGACAAAATCACGGGCACAACAACAGTGGGGCAGCGAGGGGCACAGAAAGGAAAAACAGGGGGAGAGCAGGCAAAATCACGGGCACAACAACAGTGGGGCAGCAAGGGGCACAGAAAGGAAAAACAGGGGGAGAGCAGACAAAATCACGGGCACAACAACAGTGGGGCAGCGAGGGGCACAGAAAGGAAAAACAGGGGAGAGCAGACAAAATCACGGGCACAACAACAGTGGGGCAGCGAGGGGCACAGAAAGGAAAAACAGGGGGAGAGCAGACAAAATCACGGGCACAACAACAGTGGGGCAGCGAGGGGCACAGAAAGGAAAAACAGGGGAGAGCAGACAAAATCACGGGCACAACAACAGTGGGGCAGCGAGGGGCACAGAAAGGAAAAACAGGGGGAGAGCAGATAAAATCACGGGCACAACAACAGTGGGGCAGCGAGGGGCACAGAAAGGAAAAACAGGGGGAGAGCAGGCAAAATCACGGGCACAACAACAGTGGGGCAGCAAGGGGCACAGAAAGGAAAAACAGGGGAGAGCAGACAAAATCACGGGCACAACAACAGTGGGGCAGCGAGGGGCACAGAAAGGAAAAACAGGGGGAGAGCAGACAAAATCACGGGCACAACAACAGTGGGGCAGCGAGGGGCACAGAAAGGAAAAACAGGGGGAGAGCAGACAAAATCACGGGCACAACAACAGTGGGGCAGCGAGGGGCACAGAAAGGAAAAACAGGGGGAGAGCAGACAAAATCACGGGCACAACAACAGTGGGGCAGCGAGGGGCACAGAAAGGAAAAACAGGGGGAGAGCAGACAAAATCACGGGCACAACAACAGTGGGGCAGCGAGGGGCACAGAAAGGAAAAACAGGGGAGAGCAGGCAAAATCACGGGCACAACAACAGTGGGGCAGCGAGGGGCACAGAAAGGAAAAACAGGGGGAGAGCAGACAAAATCACGGGCACAACAACAGTGGGGCAGCGAGGGGCACAGAAAGGAAAAACAGGGGGAGAGCAGACAAAAACGGGCACCGGGGCCACAAGCGGAGGGCGATCTTACCTACAGGAGCAGCGGGCAGACAACACAGGCGGAGCTGTGTGGTGGGGGAGCGACCTACCTGGCAAGGTCAAGGCAAATGTCTGTATTTGTGCAGATAAATAATGCTTGTACTTCTGTGGCTCTTCACTGAGCTGTGTATTTGAGTTAATTTTAAATATGTAAGCCATGAAAGCAGAGTGTTATGTCGAACATGTTCAGTAAATGCATTCAATACTGGCTCTCAAAGGAAACCCCATTTGTGCAGTATTGTGAAATTATTGTCATCAAAGTTAAGAAATGGGGTCAAACCATTAGTACTGGCCTGCTGGGCACGTGAAATTTTAAACCTCTCACATGTGAAAATGAATGGTACACGGCACATTTAATGGTGCTGCCCACCATTGCTTTCACTGGTGCATCAATTTCTGGCGTAATTGATATTACCAATAGGTAAGAGTAAGTACATTATTCCTTCTTCTCTACATTCAATTTGAAAATCCATAAAGTAGGATGTTTTTCAGAAGGTAATAAATGCATGGTCACTGTTGAAATTCATTTATTCATATTCAAAGAATAAAAAGCCCTAAAAACAGCCATACAATGATGGATTAATTATAAAATAGAACTCCATAATGCATTCAATACCGCTTCAAGAAAAGATTAAACTTTTCATTGCAATATTTAGTAACAGGCAACACGTGGATGTCCTCACAGCAACCTCTCATCCATAATCTGTTTGCAAACGAGTCAGCTTTTTTGATGCTGGTGTACACCATGTGCATGGTGGAGGTCCTGGGTATGGAAAATACTCAAATGTTTGCCACGTGCTTTGGTAAAAAACTTCCAGTGCAACAATGACATTGTTATTTTTGTTTTTAAAGGCAAACCCCTGCTTCAACGCCATGCTACTATGGCCTGGTGCACCTACTGTCATTCTTCTTCTGCTCAAATGTGCTCCCACAGTATTGGCGGCAGAACTTTTGGTAAACATTTTCTACTGAATAGGCAGGGAATTCTTGATTGAATAGGTCGGCTGCCACTTGAAATTAGGCCTGTAAAGGGTCTGATTTAGAATTGGTCAAACAGGGTACTCCATCACAAACACAATGGAATACCCTTTATGCCAAACTCTCGGTCTGACTGCCTCATTCAAGATGGGTGGATCATAAGCTTTCTGTCAATGAAGACCCCTTTGTCTCTGTCAACAGAAAGCTTCCTCTGATAGCCTGATGGAGCAGAGGCCATCAGAGAGCATAATACCACCTGCCCTATTTAGTGTAGATGGTGAAATGTTCTTTTTCTGTCCGTATTTTTTGAGGGACAGAAAAAAGCAAATAATGACACGCACACCCTGAGAGAACAATTCCAGGGTACCGGAATCATTGTTTTTTCATTTTTCAGAAACAAATTCACGCTTTAGGAGTTTGTTTCCGAAAGACAAATATAGTTTAAAACTTTGGTGAATAGCCATCAAAAAAGTTATAAAGTTTGCTGATTGACTGTCAAAACCTAAGGCAGACATCCACCTGATTTTTTGCATCTTGAAGGAAAACGCGGTGACAGAGGTCACTTTCAAGAGGCAGACATATCTGCTGGGCCGACAATCATCTCTAAATTTGGTGGACGGTAGTCCATCAGGGTGGTGGAGGTAATTTTCTCCACTAACCTGACGGATGGAGTATCACTTACAAAAGGCTAAATCACATCCTACTTCATTAATAAGAGCCTTGGTCTGCTCTATGTTTGAACTGTTTCATCACTTGATTTGGAATGTATGGAATGGGAGTGCTGTGACTATTTGGATCACTGACATAATATCAATGCATACAATGTAGAAACACAAAAATATCAGAAAATAAATATTGTTAACAAACATATCACCTTCTATACTTAACTATTCAAAAAACACAAATATAGAGAACGCAAATACTGTTTATAAAAATATCGATTTTGACGTATATCGAAAACAAAAATATCGGACACAAAAATATCATCAACTTTCAATAAACATAATATGTAAAAATATTGATCAACATAATATCGACTACAATAATATCACCAAAATAATTACATTATCATTAATAAATATAAAAAACTACTTTTTATGTAAAACAATTATTTAAAATAAACATAAAATATTCTATATACATGTTTAAATTAAAAATAAACATATTACATCACCAAAATATTTACAATTCACCCTTATAAAATATATAACTAAATTCATAGCTCTATAACAAAAACATATTGCCATTAACAACAAACATTTAAACAACAACATAAATGTTAAAACCACAGGCTTCAGGGACGTTATAGTTAGTTGGACATTTCACTCGTACAAAACCAGTGAAATTCAGCCGTTATAGTTAGTTGAGCTAACTATAACTCGTGCCCCCGCAATGCACTGCTGATGACGTCACATATTACATCATTCATGCCATGGTCAGTGACATCACTGATGACATCTCAAATTATATCACTGATGACATCATCCAGTGACTATGTGTTTCTGTAACGTTTAAATATGTTACATATATATATATATATATATATATATATATATATATATATATATATATATACACTTCCAAACAGGGCTCGTTTTTGCTGGTAGTGTGGCGCATACAGTTGTAGAGGGTGCAGTTCTCCTCGGCTGAGCCAAGCCGTGTTAAATCCTTTAGCAATTCTCCCAGCAGGGAGAAAAAATGGAGCGCACTCAATGGAGCATTTTCATAGTAGTTCTTATTTAATCCACAGGTAAAAAGGCAGCATTACAGCATTAACACCAACGCGTTTCGAGCTCCCTGAGCTCTTGTTCACGGTTCATATATATATATATTATCTACTGGCGGTCGCCAGTAGATAGTTATAGTTAGGACCTATTTTCCATAGGAAATCCGCAACATTCTATTTGAAATAACTTTGGCGCCGGTTGACGAATCTTCGCGAAATTTTCAAACTTTGTGGCCCGCTCTGGTCCGCTCCTATCTTGAAAGTCTCGGGGTGATTCGCCAAGCGGGGGCCGAGAAAAAAGGGGGGTCCCAAAACGTGTTTTCCTCATGCAATTTTCCATAGGAACCTTTCATCGCAGCTACAGCCCGAACTGCTGAACGGAATTACACCAAATTTGGCAAAAAGGTAGCCCTTGGTTCAGAGTCGTGCCTTTTGCTTAAATGGTGTAAATCCGTTCAGTAGTTCCTGAGAAAATCAAAATTAAAATCACATATATATCTATGGCCGAGTAGGGTCCGCGTACCCTCCCGATCACGAGCTGTATGCTAATTGGCTGTCAACACTCCAAACCAGGAAGTGTTGGCAGCCATCTTGTGCCTCGGTAGAACCGAGGCACAAGAAATCAGAGAAACTAACACGCAAAACGCAAAAAGGGGGCACGGATCCAGCCGATAAAAAAAAAAACGAAGCGCGGTCTCCCGCACTTCGTTGGTAATTGGCCCCCGGGTGGGCCAAGTCCCGGGGGCATGCGGGGTTTATCAAATTTATGTATGGGGGGCCTCTAAGGCCCCCCCAAGCCCCGGGGACCGCCACCCCCCGGGGCTTTAAATAAACAATGGTGCGGGAGGGCTCTCAGCCCTCCCGCAGCCCCGGGGACCTCCACCCCCCGGGGCTTCTTTTTTTAAAATTAAAAGTACCTGTGTGGGGGGGGCTCCAGCCCCCCCACACGCCCGAGGACCACCACCTCCCGGGGCACTAAAGATTTAAATATGGGGGTCCGTTACGGACCCCAGAGCCCGGGGACAACCACCTTCCCGGGGCTTTCAAGATGATGGGAGGGGGCCGCGTGGCCTCCCTCCTGGAGCCAGTGATGGCCCTGGGGACCGCCACCCTCCAGGGCCGGCTCCTGCAGTGTCCCGGGGTGCCTACCCCGGGACACTGTAGTTTGCTATGGCAGGGCGGGAGCCTCGCGGCTCCCGTCCTGCCATAGCAAACTGCTTTGGTTTTGGAAGAGAGGCAGGAAACCTGCTCTCTCTTCCAAAAACCAAAGACAATGGCTTTTCCACACGGGGAGCTGCATCTTAGCAGCTCCCCATGTGGAAAAGCAATGCCGGCTCCCGAGGGACGCGGGGAGCTGGCGGGACCGTGGTGGGATTGGGGACCCCCCCCACGGTCCCCAATGGAGAGGGCCAGCCCCGGGGGATGGGGTCCCCGGGGCTACAAGTGGCCCGGGAGGGGGGCCACGTGGCCCCCCTCCCCAAAATTTGATTAAAAAAAATATATATAAAAAAATAAAACATAGGCCGGCCCGGGGGATGGGGTCCCCGGGGCCATAAGTGGCCTGAGGAGGGGGGCAACGCAGCCCCCCTCCATAAGTTTAAAAAAGAAGGCCATGCCCCGGGGGATGGGGTCCCCGGGGCGATTAAGGCCTTGGGAGGGGGGCCACGCAGCCCCCTTCCAAATTTAAAAAAAAATAATAATAATTAGGGGGCAGGCCCTGGGGGATGGAGTCCCCAGGGCCAATAAATTAGAAAAAGAAGGGGGGCCACACAGCCCCCCTTCTTAAAAAATAAAATAAAAAAAGACCGGCATCGCGCCGGAGGCCATGCCCCCCTCCTTGCAGCACTCTGCAAACCCGCCCCCTGGCGCTTTTGCAGATGGGGAACGAATTCCCCTTAAATACTGGGGGTCCCTGGGGGCCAACTAGCCCACCAGGAACCTCCAGTATGCGCCAGGGAGCTGCGTTGCAGAGAGGTGTACAGAGGCCACGCCCCTTTTTACACCTCTCTGCAACGCAGCTCTGTGGCACTTTTTGGAGGTACATGGTGGGCTAGTTGGACTCCAGGGACCCTCAGGATTCAAGGGGACTTAATCCCCCAACTTAAAACGCGCCACGGGGTGCATTTGCACAGTGGTGAACGGAGGGCGGGGCTTCAGGTGACATGTGTGCAAACAGGCCCCGTGGCGCGTTTTAAGATGGGGAATTAAATCCCCTTCAATCCTGAGGGTCCCTGGGGCCAACTAGCCCACCATGTACCTCCAAAAGCGCCACAGAGCTGCGTTGCTGAGAGGTGTAAAAGGGCGTGGCCTCTGTACACCTCTCTGCAACGCAGCTCCTGGCGCATACTGGAGGTACAGGGTGGGCTAGTTGGACCCCAGGGACCCTCATGATTCAAGGGGACTTAATCCCCCAACGTAAAACGCGCCATGGGGCGCGTTTGCACAGTGGTGAAGGGAGGGGCGGGGCTTGAGGTGACATGTGTGCAAACAGGCCCTGTGGCGCGTTTTAAGTTGGGGGATTAAGTCCCCTTCAATCCTGAGGGTCCCTGGAGTCCAACTAGCCCACCAGGTACCTTCAGTAAGCACAACAGAGTTGCGTTGCAGAGAGGTGAAAAAGGTGCGTGGCCTCGGAACGCCTCTCTGCAACTCAGCTCTGTGGTCCTAACTGTAGGTACCTGGGGGGCTAGTTGGGCCCCAGGGACACTCAGGATTCAAGGGGACTTAATCCTGCAACTTAAAACGTGCCACGGGCGCGTTTGCACACATGTCACCTCAGGCCCCCTCCCTTCACCACTGTGCAAACGCGCCCTGTAGCGCGTTTTAAGAGGTAGTTTTAATCCCCCTGCCCTATTATGTACTAGGGACTTACAGAGGAGGTCATGCTAATCACAGGGGTACCCCAACGCATAGTGTTCCCTAGTATATGTAGGTGTTTTCAATGTATTCTAAGTGTGTTTTAGCATAGCACTGGCTCTGGTTAGTCAGAGTCAGTTACCACCAGTACACGTCGGAAAAAGTTGTGGGCACAGGATGATTTTGGAACAAGGCCTCTTTCTGCTCCTCTGTTGGTTCTTTCTGCACATCTTTTGCTTCTTCCTGCACTTTTCTTCGTCTTTGTGGACTTCTGTTGCTTCTTTCTGCATTTCTTTTGCTTCTTTCTGTGCGTTTTTCTTCTTTCGTCACATGTCCTACCTCTGTAGGCATAGTTAGAAACTAGCATTTAAAAAACCTTTGAAATTCACTTAAAAAACCATAGGTTTCAGGCACGTTATAGTTAGAAATTAGCATTTAAAAAACCTTTGAAATTCACTGAAAAAACCATAGGTTTTAGGGACAGTTATAGTTAGTTGGACATTTCACTCGTACAAAACCCGTGAAATTCCCCCGTTATAGTTAGTTCAGCTAACTATAACTCGCGTCCCACAATGCACTGCTGATGACGTCACATATTACATCACTCATGACATGGTCAGTGACATCACTGATGACATCACTGATGACATCTCAAATGACATCACTGATGACATCACTGATGACATCATCCATGTGATAATTTGATGCATCTTCTCACACCCTAATATAACTTTTCATACACCCACTCTAAATTACAGACTGCCATTCTCAAAACCATAGACACTCCAATACCAATAACTACATACCCACTCACTGATTCTTAGGCCTACACACACACATCCACTCACTCACCCGTACAGTCACTCATACTTATGGTCACTCAGTACAGGACTATCATATGCACTCATACACTTATATAGAAACTTACACACTGCCACTCATCCATAGAGGTACTCACACACCTAGTCAATCATGCAAATAATTAATCACACAGCCATTTACTCACCGATACAGTTATACACACACCAGCTCACTTACTCATACAAATACTACCACATTCTTACACTCTTACAAAATCACTGATACAAGCACACACTCATCCATACAACCACTCTCACAATCACACACTCTCACTTATAGCCATTTGTATACTCCAACACACATATATACTGCCTTTCACAAATGTAGTTACTCACACATGTACCACTGAGATATACATTCACTCACTAACACACCCATACACACACTCACCCACCCATACAGTCCATCACAGATGACCTCTTGAAACCATGCACCCAGTGACTCACCCACTCACACATCTATGCACAGAGTCACACACACCCCACCCACACAAACACTCAGGCACCCATACAGATACTCAGACAACCAATCAATAACCCATATAGACACTCATGTAGCTATTCACAAACCCATGCAGCTGCTTACACACCAACAGACAGACGGATACAGACATTCACACAGTTTAGTCACTAACCCATGCAATCAGTAAGATACGTTTAATCACTCACTTATAGAGTCAGTCACGCACCTCCTAAATCATCCATTCAGACACTTATACACCTACTCATTCTTCAGTACGCCTTTCCCTATATATATTAAACATATTTAAACTTTACAGAAACACACAGTCACTGGATGATGTCATCTGTGATGTCATCAGTGATGTCATTTGAGATGTCATCAGTGATGTCACTGACCATGTCATGAGTGATGTAATATGTGACGTCATCAGCAGTGCATTGCGGGGACGCGAGTTATAGTTAGCTGAACTAACTATAACGGGGGAATTTCACGGGTTTTGTACGAGTGAAATGTCCAACTAACTATAACTGTCCCCCTAAAACCTATGGTTTTTCAATGAATTTCAAAGGTTTTTTAAATGCTAATTTCTAACTATAACGTGTCTGAAACCTATGGTTTTTTCAGTGAATTTCAAAGGTTTTTTAAATGCTAATTTCTAACTATAACGTGCCTGAAACCTATGGTTTTTAAGTGAATATATATATATATATATATATATATATGCCAAGGTGTATTGAAGAATGAGTGGGTGTATAAGTGTCTGAAGGGATGATTTAGTAGGTGCGTGACTGACTGTATAACTGAGTTATTAAACATGTCTTACTGAATGCATGGGTTAGTGACTAAACTGTGTGAATGTCTGTATCAGTCTGTCAGTTGGTGTGTAAGCGGCTGCATGGGTTGGTGAGTACCTATATGAGTGTCTATATGGGTTATTGATTGGTTGTCTGTGTATCTGTATGGGTGCCTGAGTGTCTGTGTGAGTGGGTGGGGGGTGTGTGACTCTGTGCATAGATGTGTGAGTGGGTGATTCACTGGGTGTATGGGTTCAAGAGTGCATCTGTGAAGGGCTTTATGGGTCGGTGAGTGTGTGTATGGGTGTGTTGGTGAGTGAATGGATGTCTCAGTGGTACATGTGTGAGTAACTACATATGTGAAAGGCAGTATATGTGAGTGTTGGACTATATAAATGACTATATGTGAGAGTGAGTGATTGTGAGAGTGGCTGTATGGATGAGTGTGTGCTTGTATCAGTGATTGTATAAGAGAGTAAGTATGTGTTAGTATCTGTATGAATAAGTGAGGTGGTGTGTGTATAACTGTATAGGTGAGTAAATGGGAGTGTGATTGATTCTTTGCATGACTGACTAGGTGTTGTGAATAACTCTATAGATGAGTGGCGGTGTGTGAGTGTCTGTATAGGTGTATGAGTGCAAATGATAGTGCTGTATTGATGAGTGACTGCATGTATGAGTGACTGTATAGGTAAATGAGTGGATGTGTGTGTAGACCTAGGAAACAGTGAGTAGGTATGTAGTAACTGGTATTGGTATGTCTATGGTTTCGAAAATGGTAGTCTGTATTTTAGAGTGGGTATATCAAAGGTTATATTAGGGTGTGAGGAGGTGCATCAGTTATTAAGTAGATGATGTCATCATTGATGTCATCAGTGATGTCATTTGAGATGTCATCAGTGATGTCACTGACCATGTCATGAGTGATGTAATATGTGACTTCATCAGCAGTGCATTGCGGGGGAGTGAGTTATAGTTAGCTCAACTAACTATAACGGCCGAATTTTCTCTGGTTTTGTATGAGTGAAATGTCCAACTAACTATAACGTCCCTGAAACCTGTGGTTTTTTCAGTGAATATATGTATATATATATATATATATACATACATATATATATAGATACATACATATATAAATTACAACTGTAACTAGTGTAACATAGTTAAATCTATATATGTATATATGTATATATATATATATGTATATGATCCCGCGAGTGCTCCAACCGTGTCCGAGTTGCTGTGCAGCAAGAGTGAGGTCCCATCCTCACCATATGGAGGCAGCACCCGCCCTGAGTTCGGAGTTTGAGGTGGGAGTTGTGTTGGTTAATTATGGTCGAACTCCTGAACCGCCGCCGATGAGTTTTTCCAAGTCGACGAAAGAGTCGCAAGTTATCCAAACTTGGGGACAGTCAGTTATTTATCTGACACCTGCGGGGAGAATATCATTTTAAAATACGGTGGCTGTGGCGAGGGACATGTGGCAATTGGAATGGCTATAAAATCAATTGGACATTGGTCTAACGGAACACCAGAGCCACCCAATTGGCCCAGTATTAACCAATGGCAGAAGTGGACACAGTATAACTGTTCAATCCTACACTGTGTACCATGGTCAAGCTTCACAGCATTGAAAAGGCGATGAACGCCGAAACGCGTCTGCTGTTTACAAATTCAGCCAATAATGAACCCGCGAGTGCTCCAACCGTGTCCGAGTTGCTGTGCAGCAAGAGTGAGGTCCCATCCTCACCATAAGAAGACAGCACCCGCCCTGAGTTCGGAGTTTGAGGTGGGAGTTGTGTTGGTGATATATACATATATATATATATATATATATTACCTACTGGCGGTCGCCAGTAGGTAGTTATAGTTAGGACCTCGTTTCTATTCAAAAAGTGTTTTTTCAGTGAATATCTAAGGCTTTTTAAATGCTAATTCTCAACTATAACGTCCCTGAAACCTCTGGTTTTTTCAGTGAATTTCTAAGGTTTTTTAAATGCTGATTTCTAAATATGGCTACATAGGTAGGACATGTGCAGAAAGAGGAAGAAAGGCGCAGAAAGAAGCAAGAGAAGTGCAGCAAGAGGCAACAGAAGTCCAGAAATAGGAAGAAAGGTGCAGAAAGAAGCAAGAGAAGTGCAGAAAGAACCAACAGAGGTGCAGGAAGAGGCCTACTTTGACTGTACCTTACAACAGACTCATACAAAGTAGCCTAATCACTAATCCTTCTCCCAAGATGTCTTAAACCTCACTTTTCTCTTGAAGGTTAACTATTAATCGACTGCTCAGAATGTTAGGCCTACCTACCAAATATAAAACAGCAATACTAAGCATATCACTGTTGTAAGTCCGACCAAGTTTGTCAAGGTATGCATGCGTGTCTCTGCTTTTACTGAGTGACATGTTACATAAAAATAAACATAGAAATACTTGACTACCTGTGTTTCAAACAGCATACTCTGTAAATGTGTGTACAAAAAGGTGTATGTATTTCTTTCTGCTCATAATACAGGGCACATGGGTATTCAATAGTATATTTGAGGGGCTCTATAACACCTATATACATAAGACATGTCTGCCTGTGCAACGGAATGACAGAGCAGAACTGAGAACATTTAACCACCTATAGAAGAAGCCACCCACTTTTTAAGCTACCAACTTCAGATGCATAACTCATGTGAGAACACATATACAAGTAGACATATACCTCAGTCAAAAGAGCACGCAGACCTTTAAACTTGACAGCTTGCACTTCCCATTTGAGTACAGAAAGAGGCGAGCAAAGTACAGAAAGAAGCAAGAGATGTGCAGAAAGAAACAAAAGAAGTGCAGAAAGAAGGAACAGGGGTGTAGAAAGAGGCAACAGGGGTGCCTAAAGAGGGAAGAGGGGTGGAGAAAGAGGCAAGGGGCTGCAGAAAGAAGCAAGAGAGCTGCAGAAAGAAACAAAAGAAGTGCAGAATGAAGGAACAGAGGTGCAGAAAGAGGCAAGAGGGTGCAGAAAGAGAGAAGAGGCGTACAGAAAGAGGTAAAAGGGGTGCAGAAAGAAGCAAGAGAGGAGCAGAAATAAACAAAAGAAGTACAGAAAGAAGGAACAGAGGTGCAGAAAGAGGCAAATGGGGTGCAGAAAGAGGGAAGAGGGGTGCAGAAAGAGGCACGAGGGTGCAGAAACAAGCAAGAGAGCTTCAGAAAGAAACAAAAGAAGTGTAAAAAGAAGGAACAGAGGTGCAGAAAGAGGCAAGAGGGGTGCAGAAAGAGGGAAGAGGGGTGCAGAAAGAGGCACAAGGGTGGCAGAAATAAGGGACAGAGGTGCGGAAAGAAGCAAGAGAAGTGCAGAAAGAAACAACAGAGTTGCAGAAAGAGGAATGAGGGGTGGAGAATAGGCAAGAGAAGTACAGAAAGTAGCAACAGAGATGCAAAAAGGGGGAACAGGGGTGCATAAAGAGGGAAGAGGGGTGCAGAAAGAGGCACAAGGGGTGCAGAAAGAAGCAAGAGATGTGCAAAAAGAAACAAAAGAAGTGCAGAAAGAAGGAACAGAGGTGCAGAAAAATGCAACAGGGGCGAAGAACAAGGGAAGAGGGGTGTAGAAAGAGGCAAGGGGGTGCAGAAAGAAGCAAGAGAGCTGCAGAAAGCAACGAAGTGCAGAAAGAAGGAACAGAGGTGCGGAAAGAGGCAAGAGGGGTGCAGAAAGAAGTGAGAGGTGCATAAAGAAACAAAAGAAGTACAGAAAGAAGGAACAGAGGTGCAGAAAGAGGCAAGAGGGGTGCCGAAAGAAACAAAAGAAGTACAGAAAGAAGCAACAGAGGTGCAGAAATAGGCAAGAGGAGTGCGGAAAGAGGGAAGAGGGGTGCAGAGAGAGGTACAAGGGTGCAGAAAGAAGCAAGAAAGATGTAGAAAGAAGCTAGAGAAGTGCATAAAGAAGCAACAGAGATGCAGAAAGTGGGAAGTGTAGTGGAGAAACAGGCAAGAGGGATACAGAAAGAAACAAGAGAGGTGCAGAAAGAAACAAAAGAAGTGCAGAAAGAAGGAACAGAGGTGCAGAAAGAGGCAAGAGGGGTGCAGAAAGAGGGAAGAGGGGTGTGAAAGAGGCACGTGGTGCATAAAGAAGCAAGAGAGTTTCAGAAAGAAACAAAAGAAGTACAGAAAGAAGGAACAGAGGTGCAGAAAGAGGCAAGAGGGGTGCAGAAAGAGGGAAGAGGGGTGCAGAAAGAGGCTCAAGGGTTGCAGAAAGAAGGGACAGAGGTGCAGAAAGAAGCAAGGGAAGTGCAGAAAGAAGCAACAGAGGTGCAGAAAGAGGGATGAGGGGTGGAGAAAGAGGCAAAAGAAGTACAGAAAGAAGCAACAGAGATGCAAAAAGGGGGGGTAGGGGTGGAGAAAGTGGCAAGAGGAGTGCAGAAAGAAGCAAGAGAGGTGCAGAAAGAAACAAAAGAAGTGCAGAAAGAAGGAACAGATGTGCAGAAAGAGGCAAGAGGGGTGCAGAAAGAGGAAAGAGGGGTGCAGAGAGAAGCATGAGTGGTGCAGAAAGAAGCACGAGAGGTTTAGAAAGTAGCAAGAGGAGTGCAGAAAGAATCAACAGAGGTGCAGAAAGAGGCAAGAGGGGTGAAAATAGAGGGAAGAGGGGTGCAGAAAGAGGCACAAGGGGTGCAGAAAGAAGCAAGAGACCTGCAGAAAGAAACAAAAGAAGTGCAGATAGAAGGAACAGAGGTGCAGAAAGGGGCAACAGGGGTGCAGAAAGAGGGAAGAGGGGCGGAGAAAGAGGCAAGGGGGTGCAGAAAGAAGCATGAGAGATGCAGAAAGAAACAAAAGAAGTGCAGAAAGAAGGAACAGAGGTGCAGAAAGAGGCAAGAGGGGTGCAGAAAGAGGGAAGAGGGGTGTGAAAGAGGTATGAGGAGTGCAGAATAAAGCAAGAGGAGTGCAGAAAGAAGCAACAGAGGTGCAGAAAGAGGCAAGAGCAGTACAAAAAGAGGGAAGAGGGGTGCAGAAAGAGGCACTTGGGGTGCAGAAAGAAGCAAGAGATGTGCAGAAAGAAGCAAGAGAGCTACAGAAAGAAACAAAAGAAGTGCAGAAAGAAGGAACAGAGGTGCAGAAAGAGACAAGAGAGGTGCGGGAAGAGGGGTGTGAAAGAGACACGAGGGATGCAGAAAGAAGCAAGAGTGGTACAGAAAGAAGCAACAGAGGTGCAGAAAGAGTGAAGAGGTGTGGAGAAAGAGGGGAGAGGGGTGCAGAAAAAGGCACAAGGGTTGCAGAAATAAGGGACAGAGGTGCGGAAAGAAGCAAGAGAAGTGCAGAAAGAAGCAACAGAGGTGCAGAAAGAGGAATGAGGGGTGGAGAATAGGCAAGAGAAGTACAGAAAGAAGCAACAGGGATGCAAAAAGGGGGAACAGGGGTGCATAAAGAGGGAAGAGGGGTGCAGAAAGAAGCACGAGGGGTACAGAAAGAAGCAAGAGATGTGCAAAAAAAAACAAAAGAAGTGCAGAAAGAAGGAACAGAGGTGCAGAAAAATGCAACAGGGGCGAAGAACGAGGAAAGAGGGGTGTAGAAAGAGGCAAGGGGGTGCAGAAAGAAGCAAGAGAGCTGCAGAAAGAAACAAAAGAAGTGCAGAAAGAAGGAACAGAGGTGCGGAAAGAGGCAAGAGGGGTGCAGAAAGAGGCAAAAGGGGTGCAGAAAGAAGTGAGAGGTGCAGAAAGAAACAAAAGAAGTGCAGAAAGAAGGAACAGAGGTGCAGAAAGAGGCAAGAGGGGTGCCGAAAGAAACAAAAGAAGTGCAGAAAGAAGCAACAGAGGTGCAGAAAGACGCAAGAGGAGTGCAGAAAGAGGGAAGAGGGGTGCAGAGAGAGGCACAAGGGGTGCAGAAAGAAGCAAAAAAGATGAAGAAAGAAGCAAGAGAAGTGCATAAAGAAGCAACAGAGATGCAGAAAGTGGGAAGTGTGGTGGAGAAACAGGCAAGAGGGATACAGAAAGAAACAAGAGAGGTGCAGAAAGAAACAAAAGAAGTGCAGAAAGAAGGAACAGAGGTGCAGAAAGAGGCAAGAGGGGTGCAGAAAGAGGGAAGAGGGTTGTGAAAGAGGCACGTGGTGCAGAAAGAAGCAAGAGAGTTTCAGAAAGAAACAAAAGAAGTACAGAAAGAAGGAACAGAGGTGCAGAAAGAGGCAAGAGGGGTGCAGAAAGAGGGAAGAGGGGTGCAGAAAGAGGCTCAAGGGTTGCAGAAAGAAGGGACAGAGGTGCAGAAAGAAGCAAGGGAAGTGCAGAAAGAAGCAACAGAGGTGCAGAAAGAGGGATGAGGGGTGGAGAAAGAGGCAAGAGAAGTACAGAAAGAAGCAACAGAGATACAAAAAGGGGGGCAGGGGTGGAGCAAGTGGCAAGAGGGGTGCAGAAAGAAGCAAGAGAGGTGCAGAAAGAAACAAAAGAAGTGCAGAAAGAAGGAACAGATGTGCAGAAAGAGGCAAGAGGGGTGCAGAAAGAGGGAAGAGGGGTGCAGAAAGAAGCACGAGTGGTGCAGAAAGAAGCAAGAGAGGTGTAGAAAGTAGTAAGAGGAGTGCAGAAAGAAGCAACAGAGGTGCAGAAAGAGGCAAGAGGGGTGCAAAAGAGGGAAGAGGGGTGCAGAAAGAGGCACGAGGGGTGCAGAAAGAAGCAAGAGACCTGCAGAAAGAAACAAAAGAAGTGCAGATAGAAGAAACAGAGGTGCAGAAAGGGGCAACAGGGGTGCAGAAACAGGGAAGAGGGGCAGAGAAAGAGGCAAGAGACCTGCAGAAAGAAACAAAAGAAGTGCAGATAGAAGGCACAGAGGTGCAGAAAGAAGGAACAGAGGTGCAGAAAGAGGCAAGAGGGGCGCAGAAAGATGCAAAAGGGGAGCAGAAAAAAGTGAGAGGTGCAGAAAGAAACAAAAGAAGTGCAGAAAGAAGTAACAGAGGTGCAGAAAGAGGCAAGAGGGGTGCAGAAAGAGGGAAGAGAGGTGTGAAAGAGGTATGAGGAGTGCAGAATAAAGCAAGAGGAGTGCAGAAAGAAACAACAGAGGTGCAGAAAGAGGCAAGAGCGGTACAAAAAGAGGGAAGAGGGGTACAGAAAGAGGCACTTGGGGTGCAGAAAGAAGCAAGAGATGTGCAGAAAGAAACAAAAGAAGCGCAGAAAGAAAGAACAGAGGTGCAGAAAGAGGCAACAGGGGTGCAGAAAGAGGGTGGATGGGTGGAGAAAGAGGCAAGGGGGTGCAGAAAGAAGCAAGAGAGCTGCAGAAAGAAACAAAAGAAGTGCAGAAAGAAGGAACAGAGGTGCAGAAAGAGACAAGAGAGGTGCGGGAAGAGGGGTGTGAAAGAGACACGAGGGATGCAGAAAGAAGCAAGAGTGGTACAGAAAGAAGGAACAGAGGTGCAGAAAGAGTGAAGAGGGGTGGAGAAAGAGCCAAGAGGGGTGCAGAAAGAAGCAAGAGAGGTGCAGAAAGAAACAAAAGAAGGAAGGAACAGAGGTGCAGAAAGAGGCAAGAGGAGTGCAGAAAGAGAAGAGGGGTGCAGAATGAGGCACAAGGGGTACAGAAAGAAGCAAGAGAGGTGCAGAAAGACACAAGATAAGTGCAGAAAGAAGCAACAGAGATGCAGAAAGAGGGAAGAGGGGTGGAGAAAAAGGCAAGAGAAGTGCAGAAAGAAGCAACAGACATGCAGAAAGGGGGAAGAGATGTGGAGAAAGAGGCAATAGGGGTGCAGAAAGAGGGAAGAGGGGTGCAGAAAGAGGCAAGAGGGGTGCAGAAAGAAGCAAGTGAGGTGCAGAAAGAGGCAACAGAGGTACAGAAAGAAGCAAAAGAGGTACAGAAAGTAAAAGAGATGTGCAGAAAGAGGCAAGAGAAGTGCAGAAAAAGAAAGAAAGGTGCAGAAAGAAGCAACAGAAATGCAGAAAGAGGCAAGAGAGGTGCAGAAAGAAGCAAGAGTGGCTTGCACACCATTAGTACCACTTTAACACCCGCATTTAGCAATAAGTAACAGGTGACCATTCTAGGTTTGCAACAGACCTTCCACCATGCTGTAACACTTGATGGATTATGTGGCTAATGCGGAAAATGTATAATTGTGCGAAAGTCGGTGCAGCCAAACACTCGCATAATTCCAGTGGGCCTGCTCATACCTCTGACTAGGTCCAGAAGTGCTCCTCAGTGATTCCTTCTTTTTTTGTCTCATTGAGTTCATAGTTTAGCTTCTATGGAAACGAGGAAGACTAAACCTGAGGTTACCACTCCACAACACAGACTACCATACCACATAATTACTCTCCATAACATATAATCCCTCTCTACATAATTCCTATACACTAAATACCACATACTTTCTATTCACATAATTTCACTGCACAACATACCACATAATTCCACTACACACAACGTACATCCACTCCACTCCAAAAATATTAGTAAAAAACTTTTACATTTACAATGCCAATAGTCTCTAACTCTCGCAAATGCGAAACCTATTACATTGCAAATGCTTCTTTAACTAGTAGTCGCGTTTGAAGAGTGGTGGAGAAAGGGTGCTGGGCCTCTGACCAGCGCTCAGGAATTCCGCTGCGAAGGACTTACAGGCGGTACAAGGAGGGCTTCTTGGCCCCCATAGTCCCTCAGGAGTAAAGTGGACTTCATCCCACAACCCGTAGTGTGCCAGGAGGCGCGTTTGCAGAGTGGTGGAGAAAGGGGGGCTTGGCCTCCGAAGACCTCTTGGCAATCCCACTCTGTGGGACTTACTGGAGGTAACAGGAGGGGTAGGCGGCCCCCAAGGACATCTTTGGGGGCCAACTACCCCTCCTATTATCTCCAGTAAGTCCTACACAGCAGGATTGCTAAGTTCTCATAGCAGGCCACGCCCATTTTGCCCACCACTCTGCAAACGCGCCTCCTGGCGTGCTCTTGGATGGGGATTGAAGTCCCCTTCGCTTGTGGGGGACCTTAGAGGCCAACTAGCCTACCTGATACCTCCAGTAAGCCTCAGATAGTGGGATTGCTGAGTGGTGGACACAGGCCATGCCCCCTTTCTCCACCACTCTGCAAACGCACCTCCTGGCGCGCTCTTGGTTGGGGGATGAAGTCCCATTGCCTCCTGAGGGTCCCTGGGGGCCAACTAGCCCTCCTGTTATCTCTAGTAAGCCCCACACAGCTGGATTGCTCCGAGGCCATGCCCCCTTTTTACACCACTCTGCAAACGCGCCTACTGGTTCACTCCTCCTCAGGGGATGAAGTCCACTTTAGTCCTGAGGTCCTCAGGACACAAGAGGACCTCATTGCCCCACCAGCAATGCGCCAAGAGGCGCGTTTGCAGAGTGGTGTAAAAAGGGGCATGGCCTCGGACCACCTCTTAGCAATCCCACTGTGTGGGGCTTACTGGAGGTACCTGGTGGGCTAGTTGGCCCCTAAGGACCCTTAGGATTCAAGGGGACTTAATCCCCCAATCCAGAACGTGCCAGGAAGCGCATTTGCACAGTGGTGCAGGGAGGAGGCGGGGCCTCCAGCGAGACGCCGGCTTCTGCTTTTTTAAATTATTGTTCGAAGGGGGCTGTGTGCCCCCTTCTCTTAATATTTTTAAAAACAATAAAAAAACAGGAAGGGGCCGCGCGGCCCCCTCCCGAGGCTGATTTCGACCCCGGGGACCCCATTCCCCGGGGCATGGCCACTTTTTTAATAAAAAACATAAATAAACAACATTTAAAGGAGGGGGCCGCGCGGCTCCCCTCCTGAGGCCTTTTCGGCCCCGGGGACCTTATCCCCCAGGGCTTTGCCTCTTTTTTATTTTTAAAATTTTACGGGAGGGGGCCACGTGGCCCCCCTTCCCTGGGCCACTTCTGGCCCCGGGGACCACATCCTCCAGGGCCGGCCCTCACGTTGGGGACCGCGGGGGAGCCCCAATGCCCCCATGGTCCCAGCCGGCTCTCCGCATCCTGCGACATGCAACTCCCCTTGTCCAAAAGCAATTTGCTTCGCTTCATGGAAGCGAGAGCAGTTTTTCTGCTCTCGCTTCCATGAAGCAAAGCAGGAGTTTGCAATGAAAGGGTGGGAGCTTTGCTCCCACCCTGCCATTGCAAACTGCAATGTCCCGGGGGTGGGCACCCTGGGACATTGCTGGAGCTGGCGTTGGGGGGTGGAGGTTCCCAGGGCCATGAAGGGCTCCTGGAGGGGGCCGCATGGCACCCCTCCCAACATGTATGTAGCCCCGGGGAGGTGGTGGTCCCCGGAGCCTGGGGACCGCAACAGACCCCCGTATTTCAATAATTAGTGCCTTGAGGAGGTGGTGGTCCCGGGGCAGTGTGGGAGGGGCAGGAGACCCCCCACACTAATTTCCACTATTGAAGCCCCGGGGAGGTGGTGGTCCCCGGGGCTTGGGGGGCCCACAAGGCCCCCCACCCTATTTAATTTGAAGCCCCGAGGAGGTGGCAGTCCCCAGGACTGCGGTGGCCCCCACGGGCCCCCGCACCATAATAAAACTTTGCCCCTGGGACCTGGCCCACCCGGGGGGTTAAAGAAACGAAGCGCGGAAGTCCGCGCTTCGTTTTTAAAAATATTTTCGGCCAGATTCGCCACCCAGCGCGAATCCCGCCAAAAATATTTTAAAAATGCCTTTTTTGGCCGTGGGGGTCCCTGTGGGAGCAGGCCTAGGGGTCAGGGTGTTTCTACCCTGCCCCCTTTTTTGATTTTTAACATTTTTTGACCTTTTTTCTTGTGACTCGGTTCCACTGAGTCACAAGATGACTGCCAACACTTTCTGGTTTGAGGTGTTGGCAGCCAATCAAAATCAAGGTCATGCTCGGGAGGGTTCGTGGATCCACCGCGGTTACCAGATATCGATATTTTTTATTTTTGAACTACTGAACGGATTTACACCATTTTAAAAAAGGTCGCTTTCTGAACCAAGAGCTACCTTTTGCCAAATTTGGTATAATTCCGTTCAGCAGTTTGGGCTGCAGCTTTGTCTAAAGTTTCCTATGGAAATTATCTTACGGGGTGGTGCACACTCCGCGGCTGGACTGCCGCGTTAAAATCACTGCTCCAAGGTTGTCCACCTGTAAGTAGCACTCGAGCAACAGCTTGATTCATGTGTAGGTAAGGACGGGGAACCGTTCCATTAAAGCCTCTGAAGAGAATCATATGGTGATTCGAAACGCGTCAGGCAATACCACTATGGAGCGGCTCCTGCGGGCGGTTCCCCGTCCTTACCTACACATGAATCAAGCTGTTGCTCGAGTGCTACTTACAGGTGGACAACCTTGGAGCAGTGATTTTAACGCGGCAGTCCAGCCGCGGAGTGTGCACCACCCCGTAAGATTGGGGGCCACGAAAGTGGAACAGCAGCTGTATACAGGATCGTGGACGGGCCCACCTGTGGGGTCCATACAGGACTTGATTAAGTGCCCCCGCACTACACTTCCCAGAAGGCACAGTTTCATTCGAGCCTCCCATTGGGGGGTGTGTCAGAAGTGGGTCAGCGGTTGCGCACTCCGTTCCATTAAAGCCTCTGAAGATAATCATATGGTGATTCGAAACGCGTCAGGCAATACCACTATGGAGCGGCTCCTGTGGGCGGTTCCCCGTCCTTACCTACACATGAATCAAGCTGTTGCTCGAGTGCTACTTACAGGTGGACAACCTTGGAGCAGTGATTTTAACGCAGCAGTCCAGCCGCGGAGTGTGCACCACCCGTAAGATTGGGGGCCACGAAAGTGGAACAGCAGCTGTATACAGGATCGTGGACGGGCCCACCTGTGGGGTCCATACAGGACTTGATTAAGTGCCCCCGCACTACACTTCCCAGAAGGCACAGTTTTATTCGAGCCTCCCATTGGGGGGTGTGTCAGAAGTGGGTCAGCGGTTGCGCACTCCGTTCCATTAAAGCCTCTGAAGAGAATCATATGGTGATTCGAAACGCGTCAGGCAATACCACTATGGAGCGGCTCCTGCGGGCGGTTCCCCATCCTTACCTACACATGAATCAAGCTGTTGCTCGAGTGCTACTTACAGGTGGACAACCTTGGAGCAGTGATTTTAACGCGGCAGTCCAGCCGTGGAGTGTGCACCACCCCGTAAGATTGGGGGCCACGAAAGTGGAACAGCAGCTGTATACAGGATCGTGGACGGGCCCACCTGTGGGGTCCATACAGGACTTGATTAAGTGCCCCCTGCACTACACTTCCCAGAAGGCACAGTTTCATTCGAGCCTCCCATTGGGGGGGGTGTGTCAGAAGTGGGTCAGCGGTTGCGCACTCCGTTCCATTAAAGTCTCTGAAGAGAATCATATGGTGATTCGAAATGCGTCAGGCAATACCACTATGGAGCGGCTCCTGCGGGCGGTTCCCCGTCCTTACCTACACATGAATCAAGCTGTTGCTCGAGTGCTACTTACAGGTGGACAACCTTGGAGCAGTGATATATATATATATGTATATATATATATATATATATATATATATATATTTGGGTAGTATGTACCTTTTTTAAATTAGAAACATGATATGTCTTCTATGTCTATGATGATGACATTGTATATAAGGTTAAAGAAAAATGGCGCTTACTATATTGATAAAGGCTGCTGTGACAGCCGAAACGCATCTCTCTTGCTTGCCGTTTTTTTGGCGGGTTTTAAAGCTGTTTTTTTTATCAACCTTATTCATTTTAAATATTATATTTAATGCTTTATTATGGATCTGTGCAATATCGTTGTTTGTGCTTACTATATTGATAATTTATGTAATTACTATGATCTAGGTGAGTCACAATGATTAATTTATTTATTTGATCTCTTTCGAGTAAAATATTAGATGGATTCATCCATATATTTTAGCTAAGTTGACCGCTATGTGGTCTTCATTTGAATTTGTGAACTTGCACTTGCACTTTATTATTAATGAATTGAATTGCATCAGCCACTTGCCTTCCTTCCCTTCCCCCCTTTTTTTAATTATTCATCTGGTGAATGATATGATGGTAATATCAACCTAGATCAGATGACACTGTATTTATAGATTTTTGCACCTGCACTTTATACGGTTGTTCCTGTGTACACCCAGACTTGGGCAAATTTGATTGTCAGCTTTGGTCCCCATGTTGATAGGTCATGAGATAGGTTTTTAAACCACTTGGTTTTATATCGTTAGCAATTATGTGCTTTTGATGATATTTTAAATCTATTTGATCGTATCAATATTAATGATGTGTTTATACTTTTAGTTTCACACAATTTCATTATGATAGAGGGAGCCCAATGAGCTGGTTACGACATTGTAGTATGTTTACTAGCTTCATTAAAAGCCCAGGGGGATGTAACCGGAATGAGATGTGTAACACTATAAAATGTAAGTTCTAGTTCCGGTGCGTTATGTGATCAAGGCTGTGGCAACACGGCCGAAACGCGTCATGCTGAAATTGCAATAAAGCACTTTATTTGAATCTCCACATTTGTGGTCCGTACCTGTCTTTCGTTACCAGGAGAGGTAATCCAGGACTTTGTGTCTTCATTACGATTTGGCGGAGTACGGCTGTTTCCGCTTTTACGGACCCTCCTTTCAACTTGTGGCTGGCTGTTTGTACGGCCGACATCGCGGATGCGATTCCAGTCTAACCCGGAAGGAGTACTCTGGAGCCAGCCCCCCGCAGTCGAGAGTCGACGAGGAAATAAAGCGGCACAACTCAGGGTAGCCTTGGTGACTCAACGGAGTCGGAGGACACCAGCGGGACAACCGAGGAACTTTGGGGTAAGCTGTGTTATACTCAAGAACACCGTGACTGTTGCGGGTGAAAGGATTGTGGATTTCTGAAGTAGACTGTGCACACTACGCGATAGCAGTGAGCACAGTGGTGCACATATATTTATTGCCACTGAATATGACAACATCAGCAGAAACGCTACGGAACCGGGAGGCGGTGGCTGATGCGTTATTTTTAAATTTGCCAAACATAGACGAAGTTCCGCAAGGACACAACAAAGAAACTATAAGCACAAATGATATTAAATCCTTAATGAAGAAACTAGAAAAATTACTCCGAACGGAGATTACTAAATGGTGGGGAAAGAGATCCTTAGAAAAATATAGAGAAGTGGGTAGAGTGCCGCGGGGATTGAGGGTTCTCATAGCTCCATCATTTGAGAACCCCAATCCCCTGATGCTTAAAGAATGGGCCACCAATAACCTAGAGGCGTCTATGAACATGGTTTCCATCCTTATAAAATATGCGGAGATTGACCGAAATGAAATCTTGAAGGAAATTGAAGGAATAAATCATCAATTGGAACAACATGAACAACAGGATTTTATTAAGAAAAGCAGAGAAGAAATTGATGTGCGCCTTATTAAACATGAAGAAGTAATAAAAACTCGTAAGATATTCAAATTTGCACGAGATAAACGTGACTACGAGACAGGAAGAGTATTCACGTTTGCCCGCAAATATGACACTGTTAAAAGGCAAGCACTTGTGTCAAAAATTCCGGAAATCCCAATTTCAACTGCCTCCAATCTTGTGGTCTCAGATACTGACCTGAGTTCAGATGCGAGCAGTATTGACTCAGATGACAATGAGTCTAATGCATTGCAGATTCAGGTGCTTTCAAAGTACACACCTTCAGAAGAACTTGGTTTTTTAATAGAAGACCGCCGGCAAACGTTACGGCCACGACCACAGCCGAAGAAAGGCGCAGAAGAAACAACAAGCGCAGGCAACAAAGGAGGAAATGCAGGCGCAAGAGGCTACAACAAGAGGGGCAGAGGAAAGAAGTGGTAATAGCATCTATGCAATCAACCACTCCAGATAATACCGTGGTGAATTTATCTGATATTACTCTAACTAAGGCAGAAACTCAATTGTTATCTTTGGGACTTTCTTTTTGCCCTCAAAATTCTTTCAAATATGTTCAATCCCGAATTGATGTTTTTAAGTTTATTCGCAAATTAAAACTTAAGAAACACTTTAAATTGAATAAAGCCCAAGAACAGGCATCCAACATCATAATTACCAACCTACCCACTAGCAATTTTCAAGTCTCTGATACTAGCATTTTACGAACTGTGCACGCATTAAGTAGTGTGGATACGGACATTATAGGGTCCACTCAAGAAGACCTACAAGAAATGGGCATTAGAACTAATCTTCCATGTAGCAGTCCTTTTCGGCCACCCTCCACATTTATCCCCTTAATGCCGAAAGATGCAATCGACACATTTAGTGACTGTGTGATTGAAGATCTTAAAACCCTCAACTGCATCACTTTGCGCAAACGTAAACAACGTAAGTACATGGAAATACAGTACTCCAAGCTCATGCGTAAGTTGAGGAACAATCCTAATGTGATTATCAACAAAGCGGACAAAGGGGGAAATATCGTGATTTGGCCACAAACTTTATATATGGAGGAAGCAGATCGGCATCTTAGTGATAACACCTGCTACAGGAAAGCGACATTCAGTGACATAAGACAGATAAAAGAGACAATGGTGAAAGAATTGGGCCAGTGGAAAAGGGATGGATTACTGAGTAAACATGAATATAATTTTCTGAGGAATGAATTTCCTATTATTCCGACTCTGTACTTCATCCCGAAGATACACAAAAAAGTAACACCAATTCCAGGACGACCCATTATTTCTGCACAGCGTAGTCTCCTTGAACCTGTATCCAAGTACGTGGATTATTTTCTACATGAATTTGTGGAAGATCTTCCCTCATATGTCAAGGACACCGGTCATTTTCTGTCCAAATTACAAACCATCAGGTGGGAAGAGGACTATGTACTGATTGTAATGGACATCTGTACCCTATACACCAGTATTCATCATGTGGATGGCCTAAAAGCAGTTAAATATTTTCTGGGAAACCGGAGTATAAATTACCGCCAGCACAATGATATGATTTTAAAGATGATCGAACTATGTTTATTGAATAATTATTTCATGTTCAATAAGGAGATTTTTCAGCAGCTTCGTGGTGTGGCGATGGGGGCATGTTTTTCCCCCAGTTATGCGTGTATGCACGTGGGGTGGTGGGAGGAGCATGTCCTCAGAGGCACCCACGGAGAGCTGTATGATGCCCATGTGGTGGAATTCTGGCGTTTCATTGATGATGTGTGCATAGTTTGGAAAGGGACTATTGATTCAGCCAAGGAATTTGTGAAAGTGATTAACAATAACAAGTTAAATCTACAATTCACAGCTGACATCAGCAAGCAATGTGTTCAATTTCTGGATGTAGAGATATATGTGGAGAATAACACACTACAGACTAGGCTCCACAGGAAGATAACAGCGGGCAATGCGGTATTGCATGCCAGCAGCTCCCATCCTAGTCATTTGATCAAAAGCATTCCGTACGGGGAATTTTTAAGAATGAGGAGAATTTGTAGTTCGGAGAAAGATCTCATAGAGTGCCAGACTCAAGCACAGAACAGATTGATTGCCCGTGGATATGACTCTAAAGAGTTAGAAATTGCCAAATTGAGAGCTAATAGCCGCACTAGAGAGCAGTGTCTAGGCACCACTATTAAGGAAAGAAATAGAGGGGCAACGAGGGGGAGTAGTGACCCCTCTCATTTTAGTGATCCAGTAAGACTAATAACAACGTATAGTCACCAGGAGAAGAAATTCAGAGGTATTATCAACAAACATTGGCCCATACTTAAGACTGATATAACATTGTCTCAGTGTTTACCTGATCACCCTCTTATTACTTTTAGACGGGCTCCTTCCATGAGGGATGTCCTGGTTAAATCTAGTCCGGAGGTAGGTGCCTCCAGCAACTGGCTTTCTAAAAGAACAGGGTTCCACAAGTGCAGTTCTTGTCGGGCATGTAAATTTGGCATTAACAAAACTGAATATCAGAGTGCTTTTGACCCAATTCCAGTTAAAATCAGAGGGTTGTTCACTTGTCGCACGGATTTTGCAGTGTATGTATTAGAATGTACTTGCAATTTAAAGTATATATTGGCAGTACCAAGCTGCAGGTATTTAATCGTATACTGCAACATTTACGCGCTATTGTGAACTCTGATCAAAGTTATCCTGTAGCTCGTCATTTCAAACTAGTGCATAAAAATGATTTAAATATTTGAGCTACTTTGTGATTGATTCAGTGCCCAAAGATCCTAGAGGTGGCAATAGGGAGAGGAAACTTAGACAACTAGAATCTCAATACATTGTATTACTTGACACCAGGATCCCTAAGGGTCTCAACACAGGGGAAGACCTCCATAATTTTTTGTGAACAGAGTGAATGATTAGTATTATTGGTTTCTTTCTGCCTGTAATTTGTGATTTGAGTATGGTTTTTAGAGAAGCGGCTTTTTGGCCTGTTTTTAGGACTGGTTTGGGTCTCGTTTTTACCTGGATTTTAACCGTCGGTTTGGTCTTGGTGATGGCGGGTACTTTTTACTGGTTTTTTTTGGCGGGTTTTAAAGCTGTTTTTTTTATCAACCTTATTCATTTTAAATATTATATTTAATGCTTTATTATGGATCTGTGCAATATCGTTGTTTGTGCTTACTATATTGATAATTTATGTAATTACTATGATCTAGGTGAGTCACAACGATTAATTTATTTATTTGATCTGTTTCGAGTAAAATATTAGATGGATTCATCCATATATTTTAGCTAAGTTGACCGCTATGTGGTCTTCATTTGAATTTGTGAACTTGCACTTGCACTTTATTATTAATTAATTGAATTGCATCAGCCACTTGCCTTCCTTCCCTTCCCCCCTTTTTTTAATTATTCATCTGGTGAATGATATGATGGTAATATCAACCTAGATCAGATGACACTGTATTTATAGATTTTTGCACCTGCACTTTATACGGTTGTTCCTGTGTACACCCAGACTTGGGCAAATTTGATTGTCAGCTTTGGTCCCCATGTTGATAGGTCATGAGATAGGTTTTTAAACCACTTGGTTTTATATCGTTAGCAATTATGTGCTTTTGATGATATTTTAAATCTATTTGATCGTATCAATATTAATGATGTGTTTATACTTTTAGTTTCACACAATTTCATTATGATAGAGGGAGCCCAATGAGCTGGTTACGACATTGTAGTATGTTTACTAGCTTCATTAAAAGCCCAGGGGGATGTAACCGGAATGAGATGTGTAACACTATAAAATGTAAGTTCTGGTTCCGGTGCGTTATGTGATCAAGGCTGTGGCAACACGGCCGAAACGCGTCATGCTGAAATTGCAATAAAGCACTTTATTTGAATCTCCACATTTGTGGTCCGTACCTGTCTTTCGTTACCAGGAGAGGTAATCCAGGACTTTGTGTCTTCATATATATATATATACATACATATGTATGTATCTATATATATATATATATATATATATATATATATGTATATATATATATATATTTGGGTAGTATGTACCTTTTTTAAATTAGAAACATGATATGTCTTCTATGTCTATGATGATGACATTGTATATAAGGTTAAAGAAAAATGGCGCTTACTAGATTGATAAAGGCTGCTGTGACAGCCGAAACGCGTCTTTCTTGCTTGCCGGGTCGGAGGAGGCCCTATGGAATAAAGATGCCTTTAACCCAGCTTTCCTCGTGTGCGTGCTCTCTTCCATGTGGAGCAGGGGTTGTTTGGATTGAATTCAGTGTCAGCGGTTGGCACTGCTCACGCACCACCAGTGGTCTTGGGCTTTTCACAGTCGACCGCAATTCGTAGTGAGGAGCATGGCTAGTGCTATCCTGATTAGCCCCCAGGGAATACGCCGGACAGAGGAAAAGAGGATGACAGCAGTGTGGGAGGCTGTGATCTTGGCGCGAGGAGGTCTGTTGACTTTCAGCGCAGGGTCTTTGCTTTCCCCTGGCTCGAAATGCCTCACTCTACAGACCAACGGACATCTGGTGACTGGGCACCATGTAAGCCGATGCTGCAATGGTGAGGTTCGCTTGGCTTTTGAATTTTTTGACATTATGATCTCCCCCGACCCTACATATGGACTAATTAGCATGGATTGTGTGCTGCGTTTACAGTGGAGACTATCTGTTATTTACCCCAATAAGGGGTTTTCTTTTAACTTATATTCTTTCCCCAACGGAATACACTCGGAGCTGGTGTCCGGAGTTTAGGGGTGAATTTGCGCATCCACAAAAGCGGTTCGCATGGCATTGGACTTGCCTGAGCATCAACAGGACTCTGTGGGCTAAGTTTCTATTGTGAGTTCGGACACCATTATATTACAGTTGCCGTTTGACTTTTTGTTGCCTGTTTAAACTTTTTGCATCTGAATATTTTGAGGCACTATGGGACTTGCAGTCCCGCTTGCTTTGACATGCTGCTCACGGGTCGACATCAGAGTTTCACATTGCACATTAGGTGTTTTATTTCGTTTGTCAGTCTGATGTTGTTTTCGACCTTTGGCCCCATTTGTGCCTGCATATGTATACGGAACTCACCACTAACCAGCCTTGCCCTTCATTTCAACCGTGAGTGAGTTTTACGGGCCCAGCCTTGAGTGGTCTAAAGGTTATTAAAGGGATCAAGTGTATTCATTGATTTTATCTCACTGGTGCTTTATATTCACACAGCATGCTTCTTGTTTTTAAGTGTGACGAGAAAGAGGTTTGTGCACATTTTTTTAAAACATGAGACAATTATATTAGATATCCTATTTCATTGAAAAAAGGTTACATTTCCAATATAATTGCCAATCATTTATTGTGCATGTATATTTTAGTGGTCTGACGAAGTATTATGCATGTAATTGAGTTATATGAATGCACATTGCGTTTTTATATTTTTTCAGTTATATCTGTGACCACTAAGTATACCCATGATATTAAATGTGAATGCATTAGCATGCACTTTTTGGGTAGTATGTACCTTTTTTAAATTAGAAACATGATATGTCTTCTATGTCTATGATGATGACATTGTATATAAGGTTAAAGAAAAATGGCGCTTACTAGATGGATAAAGGCTGCTGTGACAGCCGAAATGCGTCTCTCTTGCTTGCCGGGTCGGAGGAGGCCCTATGGAGTAAAGATGCCTTTAACCCAGCTTTCCTTGTGTGCGTGCTCTCTTCCATGTGGAGCAGGGGTTGTTTGGATATATATACATATATAGATTTAACTATGTTACACTAGTTGCAGTTGTAATTTATAGATGTATGTATATATATATACATACATATGTATGTATCTATATATATATTCACTTAAAAAACCATAGGTTTCAGGCACGTTATAGTTAGAAATTAGCATTTAAAAAACCTTTGAAATTCACTGAAAAAACCATAGGTTTCAGACATGTTATAGTTAGAAATTAGCATTTAAAAAACCTTTGAAATTCACTGAAAAAACCATAGGTTTTAGGGACAGTTATAGTTAGTTGGACATTGCACTCGTACAAAACCCGTGAAATTCCCCCGTTATAGTTAGTTCAGCTAACTATAACTCGCGCCCCTGCAATGCACTGCTGATGACATCACATATTACATCACTCATGACATGGTCAGTGACATCACTGATGACATCACTGATGACATCTCAAATGACATCACTGATGACATCACCCAGTGACTGTGTGTTTCTGTAAAGTTTAAATATGTTTAATATATATAGGCAAAGGCGTATTGAAGAATGAGTGGGTGTATAAGTGTCTGAATGGATGATTGAGTAGGTGCGTGACTGACTCTACAAGTGAGTGATTAAACGTATCTTACTGAATGCATGGGTTAGTGACTAAACTGTGTGAATGTCTGTATCCGTCTGTCTGTTGGTGTGTAAGTGGATGCATGGATTTGCGAATAGCTACATGAGTGTCTATATGGGTTATTGATTGGTTCTGTGAGTATCTGTATGGTGCCTGAGTGTTTGTGTGGGTGGGGTGTGTGTGACTCTGTACATAGATGTGTGAGTGGGTGATTCACTGGGTGCATGAATTGAAGAGTGCGTCTGTGATGGACTGCTTGGGTGGGTGAGTGTGTGTATGGGTGTGTTAGTGAGTGAATGTATATCTCAGTGGTACATGTGTGAGTAACTACATATGTGAAAGGCAGTATATATGTGTGTTGGAGTATATAGATGGCTATAAGTGAGAGTGTGTGATTGTGAGAGTGGCTGTATGGATGAGTACGTACTTGTATCAGTGATTGTATAAGAGCGTAAGAATGTGCTAGTATTTGTATGAGTAAGTGAGCTGGGGTGTGTATAACTGTACAGGTGAGTAAATGGCAGTGTGATTAATTATTTGCATGACTGACTAGGTGTGTGAGTACCTCTATGGATGAGTGACGGTGTGTGAGTGTCTATATAGGTGTATGAGTGCATATGATAGTACCGTACTGAGTGACCGTAAGTATGAGTGACTGTACGGGTGAGTGAGTAGATGTGTGTGTGTAGACCTAGGAATCACTGAGTGGGTATGTAGTTATTGGTGTTGGAGTGTGTATGGTTTTGAGAATGGCAGTCTGTAATTTAGAGTGGATGTATCAAAGGTTATATTAGGGTGTGAGAAGATGCATGAAATTATCACATGGATGATGTCATCAGTGATGTCATCAGTGATGTCATTTGAGATGTCATCAGTGATGTCATCAGTGATGTCACTGACCATGTCATGAGTGATGTAATATGTGACGTCATCAGCAGTGCATTGCGGGGCGCGAGTTATAGTTAGCTGAACTAACTATAACGGGGAATTTCACGGGTTTTGTACGAGTGCAATGTCCAACTAACTATAACTGTCCCTAAAACCTATGGTTTTTTCAGTGAATTTCAAAGGTTTTTTAAATGCTAATCTCTAACTATAACGTGTCTGAAACCTATGGTTTTTTCAGTGAATTTCAAAGGTTTTTTTAAATGCTAATTTCTAACTATAACGTGCCTGAAACCTATGGTTTTTTAAGTGAATTTCAAAGGTTTTTTAAATGCTAATCTCTAACTATAACGTGCCCCACCCCTCCCTTCACCACTGTGCAAACGCGCCCCGTGCCGTGTTTTAAGTTGGGGGATTACGTCCCCTTGAATCATGAGGGCCCCTGGGGTCCAACTAGCCCACCGTGTACCTCCAGTATGCGCCAGGGAGCTGCGTTGCAGAGAGGTGTTCAGAGGCCACGCCCCTTTTTACACCTCTCTGCAACGCAGCTCTGTGGCGCTTTCTGGACGTACCTGGTGGGCTAGTTGGCCCCCAGGGACCCCCAGTATTCATGGGGAATTACTTCCCCTTCTTACAACGCGCCAGGGCGCGTTTGTAGAATGCTGCAGGGAGGGGGCGGGGCCTCCGGCACGATGCCGGTCTTTTTTTTTTTGGTTTCTTTTTTTTTATGGGAGGGGGGCTGCGTGGACCCCCTTCCCTCGTCCACTTTCCCCCGGGGCCTGAGGCTGTTCTTTTTTTTTTTTTACGGGAAGGGGGCCCCCCTTCCCTGGGCCTGTATTTGCCCCAGGGACCCCATCCCCCGGGGCATGCCCTCTTTTATTTTTTAAAATAAATATTTGGAGGGGGGCTGCGTGGCCCCCCTCCTCAGGCCATTTAAGGCCCGGGGACCCCATCCCCCGGGGCCGGCCTTTCTGTCCATTTTTTATTTTTTTTTTTTAAATGGATTTTTGGGGAGGGGGGCTGCGTGGCCCCCTCCCGGGCCACTAATGGCCCCGGGGACCCCATCCCCCGGGGCCTGGCCACTCGTTGGGGACCGTGGGAGGGTCCCCAATCCCCGCACGGTCCCGCCGGCTCCCCGTGTCCTGCGGGAGCCGGCATTGTTTTTCCATAAGGGGAGCTGCTGACATGCAGCTCCCCTAATGGAAAAGCAATCTGCTTTGCTTCATTAAAGCGAGAGCAGGTTTCCCTGCTCTCGCTTCAATGAAGCAAAGCAAGTTTGCAATGACAGGACGGGAGCCGCGAGGCTCCCGTCCTGCCATTGCAAACAGCAGTGTCCCGGGGTAGGCACCCTGGGACACTGCAGGAGCCGGCCCTGGGGGGTGGCGGTCCCCAGGGCCACCACAGGCTCCAGGAGGGGGGCCGCGCGGCCCCCCCAACATCAACTGAGCCCCGGGGAGGTGACGGTCCCCAGGGTGTGTGGGGGGGCTGGAGCCCCCCACACAGTTGCTTAAAATTAAAAAAAAGAAGCCCCGGGGGGTGGCGATCCCCGGGGCTGCGGGATGGCGGAGAGCCCTCCCGCACCATTTTTTTCTAAAGCCCCGGGGTGTGGCAGAGAGCCCTCCCGCACCATTTTTTTCTAAAGCCCCGGGGTGTGGCGGTCCCCAGGGCTTGGGGGGCCTTAGAGGCCCCCCACATAAAATATAACGCAACCCCCGCATGCCCCCGGGACTTGGGCCACCCGGGGGCAAAATACCATCGAAGCGCGGGAGATCGATTTTTTTTTTTATCGGCGGGATCCGCGCACCCTAAACGCATCCCACCGATTTAAAAAAAAATGCTTTTTTCTGCCCAGGGGGTCCTTGTGGGACCCCTGAGTAGACTTAGGGGCTCAGGGTGTTTCTACCCTGCCCCCTTTTAGCGTTTTGCGACGTGTTTCTGTGCCTCGTTTTTTTGTAATCACGGCGGGATTTGTGCACCCTAAGCGCATCCCGCCAATTTTTTTTTTTAAATGCTTTTTCTGCCCAGGGGGTCCTTGTGGGACCCCTGAGCAGACCTATGGGGTCAGGGTGTTTCTACCCTGCCCCCTTTGTGCGTTTTGCGCACTTGTTTCTGTGCCTCGTTTCTACTGAGGGACAAAATGGCTGCCAACACTTCCTGATTTGGAGTGTTGACAGCCAATTAGCATGCAGCTCGTGATCGGGACGGTACGCGGACCCTACTCGGCCATAGATATATATGTGATTTTACTTTTGATTTTCTCAGGAACTACTGAACGGATTTACACCATTTAAGCAAAAGGCACGACTCTGAACCAAGGGCTACCTTTTTGCCAAATTTGGTGTAATTCCGTTCAGCAGTTCGGGCTGTAGCTGCGATGAAAGGTTCCTATGGAAAATTGCATGGGGAAAACATGTTTTGGGACCCCCCTTTTTTCTCGGCCCCCGCTTGCCGAATCACCCCGAAACTTTCAAAATAGGAGCGGACCGGAGTGGGCCACAAAGTTTGAAAATTTCGCGAACATTCGTCAACCGGCGCCAAAGTTATTTCAAATAGAATGTTGCTGATTTCCTATGGAAAATAGGTCCTAACTATAACTAACTACTGGCGACCGCCAGTAGATATGTATGTATATATATATATATATATACATATATATATACATATATTCACTGAAAAAACCACAGGTTTCAGAGACGTTATAGTTAGTTGGACATTTCACTCGTACAAAACCAGAGAAATTCGGCCGTTATAGTTAGTTGAGCTAACTATAACTCGTGCCCCCGCAATGCACTGCTGATGACGTCACATATTACATCACTCATGATATGGTCAGTGACATCACTGATGACATCTCAAATGACATCACTGATGACATCCCTGATGACATCATCCAGTGACTGTGTGTTTCTGTAAAGTTTAAATATGTTTTATATATATATGCCAAGGTGTATTGAAGAATGAGTGGGTGTATGAGTGTCTGAATGGATGATTTAGTAGGTGCATGACTAACTGTATAAGTGAGTGATTAAACGTGTCTTACTGAATGCATGGGTTAGTGACTAAACTGTGTGAATGTCTGTATCAGTCTGTCAGTTGGTGTGTAAGCGGCTGCATGGGTTGGTGAGTAGCTACATGAGTGTCTATATGGGTTATTGATTGCTTGTCTGAGTATCTGTATGGGTGCCTGAGTGTCTGTGTGGGTGGGTGGGGGGTATGTGACTCTGTGCATAGATGTGTAAGTGGGTGATTCACTGGGTGTATGGGTTCAAGAGTGCATCTGTGAAGGGCTTTATGGGTGGGTGAGTATGTGTATGGGTGTGTTGGTGAGTGAATGGATGTCTCAGTGGTACATGTGTGAGTAACTACATATGTGAAAGGCAGTATATGTGAGTGTTAGACTATATAAATGACTATATGTGAGAGTGAGTGATTGTGAGAGTGGCTGTATGGATGAGTGTGTGCTTGTGTCAGTGATTGTATAAGAGAGTAAGTATGTGTTAGTATCTGTATGAATAAGTGAGGTTGTGTGTGTATAACTGTATAGGTGAGTAAATGGGAGTGTGATTGATTCTTTGCATGACTGACTAGATGTGTGAGTAACTCTATGGGTGAGTGGCGGTGTGTGAGTATCTGTATAGGTGTATGAGTGCATATATCAGTGGCTATATTGATGAGTGACTGCGTGTATGAGTGACTGTATGGGTGAGTGGATGTGTGTGTAGACCTATGAATCAGTGAGTGGGTATGTACTAACTGGTTTTGGTGTGTCTATGGTTTCAAGAATGGTGGTCTGTATTTTATAGGGGGTGTATCAAAGGTTATATTAGGGTGTAAGGAGGTGCCTCAGATGATCACGTGGATGATGTCATCAGTGATGTCATCAGTGATGTCACTGACCATGTCATGAGTGATGTAATATGTGACGTCATCAGCAGTGCATTGCGGGGGCGCGAGTTATAGTTAGCTCAACTAACTATAACGGCCAAATTTCTCTGGTTTTGTACGAGTGAAATGTCCAACTAACTATAACATCCCTGAAACCTGTGGTTTTTTCAGTGAATTTCTAAGGTTTTTTAAATAATAATTTCTAACTATAACGTCCCTGAAATCTGTGGTTTGTTCAGTGAATTTCAAAGGTTTTTTAAATACTAATTCCTAACTATAACGTCCCTGAAACCTCTGGTTTTTTCAGTGAATTTCTAAGGTCTTTTAAATGCTAATTTCTAAATATGCCTACATAGGTAGGACATGTGCAGAAAGATGAAGAAAGGCGCAGAAAGAAGCAAGAGAAGTGCAGAAAGAAGCAACAGAGGTGCAGAAAGAGGGATGAGGGGTGGAGAAAGAGGCAAGAGAAGTGCAGAAAGAAGCAACAGAGATGCAGAAAGGGGGAAGAGGGGTGGAGAAAGAGGCAAGAGGAGTGCAGAAAGAAGCAAGAGAGGTGTAGAAAGAAACAAAAGAAGTGCAGAAAGAAGGAACAGAGGTGCAGAAAAATGCAACAGGGGCGAAGAACGAGGAAAGAGGGGTGTAGAAAGAGGCAAGGGGGTGCAGAAAGAAGCAAGAGAGCTGCAGAAAGAAACAAAAGAAGTGCAGAAAGAAGGAACAGAGGTGCGGAAAGAGGCAAGAGGGGTGCAGAAAGAGGCAAAAGGGGTGCAGAAAGAAGTGAGAGGTGCAGAAAGAAACAAAAGAAGTGCAGAAAGAAGGAACAGAGGTGCAGAAAGAGGCAAGAGGGGTGCCGAAAGAAACAAAAGAAGTGCAGAAAGAAGCAACAGAGGTGCAGAAAGACGCAAGAGGAGTGCAGAAAGAGGGAAGAGGGGTGCAGAGAGAGGCACAAGGGGTGCAGAAAGAAGCAAAAAGATGAAGAAAGAAGCAAGAGAAGTGCATAAAGAAGCAACAGAGATGCAGAAAGTGGGAAGTGTGGTGGAGAAACAGGCAAGAGGGATACAGAAAGAAACAAGAGAGGTGCAGAAAGAAACAAAAGAAGTGCAGAAAGAAGGAACAGAGGTGCAGAAAGAGGCAAGAGGGGTGCAGAAAGAGGGAAGAGGGTTGTGAAAGAGGCACGTGGTGCAGAAAGAAGCAAGAGAGTTTCAGAAAGAAACAAAAGAAGTACAGAAAGAAGGAACAGAGGTGCAGAAAGAGGCAAGAGGGGTGCAGAAAGAGGGAAGAGGGGTGCAGAAAGAGGCTCAAGGGTTGCAGAAAGAAGGGACAGAGGTGCAGAAAGAAGCAAGGGAAGTGCAGAAAGAAGCAACAGAGGTGCAGAAAGAGGGATGAGGGGTGGAGAAAGAGGCAAGAGAAGTACAGAAAGAAGCAACAGAGATACAAAAAGGGGGGCAGGGGTGGAGCAAGTGGCAAGAGGGGTGCAGAAAGAAGCAAGAGAGGTGCAGAAAGAAACAAAAGAAGTGCAGAAAGAAGGAACAGATGTGCAGAAAGAGGCAAGAGGGGTGCAGAAAGAGGGAAGAGGGGTGCAGAAAGAAGCACGAGTGGTGCAGAAAGAAGCAAGAGAGGTGTAGAAAGTAGTAAGAGGAGTGCAGAAAGAAGCAACAGAGGTGCAGAAAGAGGCAAGAGGGGTGCAAAAGAGGGAAGAGGGGTGAAGAAAGAGGCACGAGGGGTGCAGAAAGAAGCAAGAGACCTGCAGAAAGAAACAAAAGAAGTGCAGATAGAAGGAACAGAGGTGCAGAAAGGGGCAACAGGGGTGCAGAAACAGGGAAGAGGGGCAGAGAAAGAGGCAAGAGACCTGCAGAAAGAAACAAAAGAAGTGCAGATAGAAGGCACAGAGGTGCAGAAAGAAGGAACAGAGGTGCAGAAAGAGGCAAGAGGGGCGCAGAAAGATGCAAAAGGGGAGCAGAAAAAAGTGAGAGGTGCAGAAAGAAACAAAAGAAGTGCAGAAAGAAGTAACAGAGGTGCAGAAAGAGGCAAGAGGGGTGCAGAAAGAGGGAAGAGAGGTGTGAAAGAGGTATGAGGAGTGCAGAATAAAGCAAGAGGAGTGCAGAAAGAAACAACAGAGGTGCAGAAAGAGGCAAGAGCGGTACAAAAAGAGGGAAGAGGGGTACAGAAAGAGGCACTTGGGGTGCAGAAAGAAGCAAGAGATGTGCAGAAAGAAACAAAAGAAGCGCAGAAAGAAAGAACAGAGGTGCAGAAAGAGGCAACAGGGGTGCAGAAAGAGGGTGGATGGGTGGAGAAAGAGGCAAGGGGGTGCAGAAAGAAGCAAGAGAGCTGCAGAAAGAAACAAAAGAAGTGCAGAAAGAAGGAACAGAGGTGCAGAAAGAGACAAGAGAGGTGCGGGAAGAGGGGTGTGAAAGAGACACGAGGGATGCAGAAAGAAGCAAGAGTGGTACAGAAAGAAGGAACAGAGGTGCAGAAAGAGTGAAGAGGGGTGGAGAAAGAGCCAAGAGGGGTGCAGAAAGAAGCAAGAGAGGTGCAGAAAGAAACAAAAGAAGGAAGGAACAGAGGTGCAGAAAGAGGCAAGAGGAGTGCAGAAAGAGAAGAGGGGTGCAGAATGAGGCACAAGGGGTACAGAAAGAAGCAAGAGAGGTGCAGAAAGACACAAGATAAGTGCAGAAAGAAGCAACAGAGATGCAGAAAGAGGGAAGAGGGGTGGAGAAAAAGGCAAGAGAAGTGCAGAAAGAAGCAACAGACATGCAGAAAGGGGGAAGAGATGTGGAGAAAGAGGCAATAGGGGTGCAGAAAGAGGGAAGAGGGGTGCAGAAAGAGGCAAGAGGGGTGCAGAAAGAAGCAAGTGAGGTGCAGAAAGAGGCAACAGAGGTACAGAAAGAGGCAAAAGAGGTACAGAAAGTAAAAGAGATGTGCAGAAAGAGGCAAGAGAAGTGCAGAAAAAGAAAGAAAGGTGCAGAAAGAAGCAACAGAAATGCAGAAAGAGGCAAGAGAGGTGCAGAAAGAAGCAAGAGTGGCTTGCACACCATTAGTACCATTTTAACACCCGCATTTAGCAATAAGTAACAGGTGACCATTCTAGGTTTGCAACAGACCTTCCACCATGCTGTAACACTTGATGGATTATGTGGCTAATGCGGAAAATGTATAATTGTGCGAAAGTCGGTGCAGCCAAACACTCGCATAATTCCAGTGGGCCTGCTCATACCTCTGACTAGGTCCAGAAGTGCTCCTCAGTGATTCCTTCTTTTTTTTGTCTCATTGAGTTCATAGTTTAGCTTCTATGGAAACGAGGAAGACTAAACCTGAGGTTACCACTCCACAACACAGACTACCATACCACATAATTACTCTCCATAACATATAATCCCTCTCTACATAATTCCTATACACTAAATACCACATACTTTCTATTCACATAATTTCACTGCACAACATACCACATAATTCCACTACACACAACGTACATCCACTCCACTCCAAAAATATTAGTAAAAAACTTTTACATTTACAATGCCAATAGTCTCTAACTCTCGCAAATGCGAAACCTATTACATTGCAAATGCTTCTTTAACTAGTAGTCGCGTTTGAAGAGTGGTGGAGAAAGGGTGCTGGGCCTCTGACCAGCGCTCAGGAATTCCACTGCGAAGGACTTACAGGCAGTACAAGGAGGGCTTCTTGGCCCCCATAGTCCCTCAGGAGTAAAGTGGACTTCATCCCACAACCCGTAGTGTGCCAGGAGGCGCGTTTGCAGAGTGGTGGAGAAAGGGGGGGCTTGGCCTCCGAAGACCTCTTGGCAATCCCACTCTGTGGGACTTACTGGAGGTAACAGGAGGGGTAGGCGGCCCCCAAGGACATCTTTGGGGGCCAACTACCCCTCCTATTATCTCCAGTAAGTCCTACACAGCAGGATTGCTAAGTTCTCATAGCAGGCCACGCCCATTTTGCCCACCACTCTGCAAACGCGCCTCCTGGCGTGCTCTTGGATGGGGATTGAAGTCCCCTTCGCTTGTGGGGGACCTTAGAGGCCAACTAGCCTACCTGATACCTCCAGTAAGCCTCAGATAGTGGGATTGCTGAGTGGTGGACACAGGCCATGCCCCCTTTCTCCACCACTCTGCAAACGCACCTCCTGGCGCGCTCTTGGTTGGGGGATGAAGTCCCATTGCCTCCTGAGGGTCCCTGGGGGCCAACTAGCCCTCCTGTTATCTCTAGTAAGCCCCACACAGCTGGATTGCTCCGAGGCCATGCCCCCTTTTACACCACTCTGCAAACGCGCCTACTGGTTCACTCCTCCTCAGGGGATGAAGTCCACTTTAGTCCTGAGGTCCTCAGGACACAAGAGGACCTCATTGCCCCACCAGCAATGCACCAAGAGGCGCGTTTGCGGAGTGGTGTCAAAAGGGGCGTAGCCTCGGACCACCTCTCAGCAATCCCACTGTGTGGGGCTTACCGGAGGTACCTGGTGGGCTAGTTTGCCCCTAAGGACCCTTAGGATTCAAGGGGACTTAATCCCCCAATCCAGAACGTGCCAGGAAGCGCATTTGCACAGTGGTGCAGGGAGGAGGCGGGGCCTCCAGCGAGACGCCGGCTTCTGCTTTTTTAAATTATTGTTCGAAGGGGGGCTGTGTGCCCCCCTTCTCTTAATATTTTTTAAAAACAATAAAAAAACAGGAAGGGGCCGCGCGGCCCCCTCCCGAGGCTGATTTCGACCCCGGGGACCCCATTCCCCGGGGCATGGCCACTTTTTTAATAAAAAACATAAATAAACAACATTTAAAGGAGGGGGGCCGCGCGGCTCCCCTCCTGAGGCCTTTTCGGCCCCGGGGACCTTATCCCCCAGGGCTTTGCCTCTTTTTTATTTTTAAAATTTTACGGGAGGGGGCCACGTGGCCCCCTTCCCTGGGCCACTTCTGGCCCCGGGGACCACATCCTCCAGGGCCGGCCCTCACGTTGGGGACCGCGGGGAGCCCCAATGCCCCCATGGTCCCAGCCGGCTCTCCGCATCCTGCGACATGCAGCTCCCCTTGTCCAAAAGCAATTTGCTTCGCTTCATGGAAGCGAGAGCAGTTTTTCTGCTCTCGCTTCCATGAAGCAAAGCAGGAGTTTGCAATGAAAGGGTGGGAGCTTTGCTCCCACCCTGCCATTGCAAACTGCAATGTCCCGGGGTGGGCACCCTGGGACATTGCTGGAGCTGGCGTTGGGGGTGGAGGTTCCCAGGGCCATGAAGGGCTCCTGGAGGGGGCCGCATGGCACCCCTCCCAACATGTATGTAGCCCCGGGGAGGTGGTGGTCCCCGGAGCCTGGGGACCGCAACAGACCCCCGTATTTCAATAATTAGTGCCTTGAGGAGGTGGTGGTCCCCGGGGCAGTGTGGGAGGGGCAGGAGACCCCCCACACTAATTTCCACTATTGAAGCCCCGGGGAGGTGGTGGTCCCCGGGGCTTGGGGGGCCCACAAGGCCCCCCACCCTATTTAATTTGAAGCCCCGAAGAGGTGGCAGTCCCCAGGACTGCGGTGGCCCCCACGGGCCCCCGCACCATAATAAAACTTTGCCCCTGGGACCTGGCCCACCCGGGGGGTTAAAGAAACGAAGCGCGGAAGTCCGCGCTTCGTTTTTTAAAAATATTTTCGGCCAGATTCGCCACCCAGCGCGAATCCCGCCAAAAATATTTTAAAAATGCCTTTTTTGGCCGTGGGGGTCCCTGTGGGAGCAGGCCTAGGGGGTCAGGGTGTTTCTACCCTGCCCCCTTTTTTGATTTTTAACATTTTTTGACCTTTTTTCTTGTGACTCGGTTCCACTGAGTCACAAGATGACTGCCAACACTTTCTGGTTTGAGGTGTTGGCAGCCAATCAAAATCAAGGTCATGCTCGGGAGGGTTCGTGGATCCACCGCGGTTACCAGATATCGATATTTTTTATTTTTGAACTACTGAACGGATTTACACCATTTTAAAAAAAGGTCGCTTTCTGAACCAAGAGCTACCTTTTTGCCAAATTTGGTATAATTCCGTTCAGCAGTTTGGGCTGCAGCTTTGTCTAAAGTTTCCTATGGAAATTATCTTACGGGGTGGTGCACACTCCGCGGCTGGACTGCTGCGTTAAAATCACTGCTCCAAGGTTGTCCACCTGTAAGTAGCACTCGAGCAACAGCTTGATTCATGTGTAGGTAAGGACGGGGAACCGTTCCATTAAAGCCTCTGAAGAGAATCATATGGTGATTCGAAACGCGTCAGGCAATACCACTATGGAGCGGCTCCTGCGGGCGGTTCCCCGTCCTTACCTACACATGAATCAAGCTGTTGCTCGAGTGCTACTTACAGGTGGACAACCTTGGAGCAGTGATTTTAACGCGGCAGTCCAGCCGCGGAGTGTGCACCACCCCGTAAGATTGGGGGCCACGAAAGTGGAACAGCAGCTGTATACAGGATCGTGGACGGGCCCACCTGTGGGGTCCATACAGGACTTGATTAAGTGCCCCCGCACTACACTTCCCAGAAGGCACAGTTTCATTCGAGCCTCCCATTGGGGGGGGTGTGTCAGAAGTGGGTCAGCGGTTGCGCACTCCGTTCCATTAAAGCCTCTGAAGATAATCATATGGTGATTCGAAACGCGTCAGGCAATACCACTATGGAGCAGCTCCTGTGGGCGGTTCCCCGTCCTTACCTACACATGAATCAAGCTGTTGCTCGAGTGCTACTTACAGGTGGACAACCTTGGAGCAGTGATTTTAACGCAGCAGTCCAGCCGCGGAGTGTGCACCACCCGTAAGATTGGGGGCCACGAAAGTGGAACAGCAGCTGTATACAGGATCGTGGACGGGCCCACCTGTGGGGTCCATACAGGACTTGATTAAGTGCCCCCGCACTACACTTCCCAGAAGGCACAGTTTTATTCGAGCCTCCCATTGGGGGGTGTGTCAGAAGTGGGTCAGCGGTTGCGCACTCCGTTCCATTAAAGCCTCTGAAGAGAATCATATGGTGATTCGAAACGCGTCAGGCAATACCACTATGGAGCGGCTCCTGCGGGCGGTTCCCCATCCTTACCTACACATGAATCAAGCTGTTGCTCGAGTGCTACTTACAGGTGGACAACCTTGGAGCAGTGATTTTAACGCGGCAGTCCAGCCGTGGAGTGTGCACCACCCCGTAAGATTGGGGGCCACGAAAGTGGAACAGCAGCTGTATACAGGATCGTGGACGGGCCCACCTGTGGGGTCCATACAGGACTTGATTAAGTGCCCCCTGCACTACACTTCCCAGAAGGCACAGTTTCATTCGAGCCTCCCATTGGGGGGGGGGTGTCAGAAGTGGGTCAGCGGTTGCGCACTCCGTTCCATTAAAGTCTCTGAAGAGAATCATATGGTGATTCGAAATGCGTCAGGCAATACCACTATGGAGCGGCTCCTGCGGGCGGTTCCCCGTCCTTACCTACACATGAATCAAGCTGTTGCTCGAGTGCTACTTACAGGTGGACAACCTTGGAGCAGTGATATATATATATATGTATATATATATATATATATATATATATTTGGGTAGTATGTACCTTTTTTAAATTAGAAACATGATATGTCTTCTATGTCTATGATGATGACATTGTATATAAGGTTAAAGAATAATGGCGCTTACTATATTGATAAAGGCTGCTGTGACAGCCGAAACGCATCTCTCTTGCTTGCCGTTTTTTTGGCGGGTTTTAAAGCTGTTTTTTTTATCAACCTTATTCATTTTAAATATTATATTTAATGCTTTATTATGGATCTGTGCAATATCGTTGTTTGTGCTTACTATATTGATAATTTATGTAATTACTATGATCTAGGTGAGTCACAATGATTAATTTATTTATTTGATCTCTTTCGAGTAAAATATTAGATGGATTCATCCATATATTTTAGCTAAGTTGACCGCTATGTGGTCTTCATTTGAATTTGTGAACTTGCACTTGCACTTTATTATTAATGAATTGAATTGCATCAGCCACTTGCCTTCCTTCCCTTCCCCCCTTTTTTTAATTATTCATCTGGTGAATGATATGATGGTAATATCAACCTAGATCAGATGACACTGTATTTATAGATTTTTGCACCTGCACTTTATACGGTTGTTCCTGTGTACACCCAGACTTGGGCAAATTTGATTGTCAGCTTTGGTCCCCATGTTGATAGGTCATGAGATAGGTTTTTAAACCACTTGGTTTTATATCGTTAGCAATTATGTGCTTTTGATGATATTTTAAATCTATTTGATCGTATCAATATTAATGATGTGTTTATACTTTTAGTTTCACACAATTTCATTATGATAGAGGGAGCCCAATGAGCTGGTTACGACTAACCCTGGGCAAAGCACTACGCTACGCTCGCGTAGTTTGCGAAGTTTGCGCTACTTCGCACAACGCGAATTGCACGTAGCACAGTGCAAACACGCGTAGCGTAGCGTAGCGTAGTGCAGCGGTCATTTTTTGCTTGCTCGCGGTCCTCAACGTCAAGTTGGTGACCGCGAGCAAGCAAAATGACATCCCGGCGAGATTCTCAACGCGGGGAGGTCAGGTTTCTCATTGCGAGTGGTCGCGTATGCTCGCGACCGCTCGCGATGAGAAACTACCAGTCCGCGTTGAGAAAGCTGCCGCTCGAGTAAAAATCTACTCGAGCGGCAGTAAAAGACAGCTCGCACTGTGCAAGATGCCGTTTTCAATGATTGCACAGTGCGGACAAGCATCCGGCACTGTGCAATCATTGCGAACAGTGCACTACGCAGTTCGCGTAGTGCTACGCGTAGCTCGCGTAGTGCGAACTGCACTTTGCGTAGCTTCGCGTAGCGCTACTTCGCGAACTACGCCCAGGCTTAGTTACGACATTGTAGTATGTTTACTAGCTTCATTAAAAGCCCAGGGGGATGTAACCGGAATGAGATGTGTAACACTATAAAATGTAAGTTCTAGTTCCGGTGCGTTATGTGATCAAGGCTGTGGCAACACGGCCGAAACGCGTCATGCTGAAATTGCAATAAAGCACTTTATTTGAATCTCCACATTTGTGGTCCATACCTGTCTTTCGTTACCAGGAGAGGTAATCCAGGACTTTGTGTCTTCATTACGATTTGGCGGAGTACGGCTGTTTCCGCTTTTACGGACCCTCCTTTCAACTTGTGGCTGGCTGTTTGTACGGCCGACATCGCGGATGCGATTCCAGTCTAACCCGGAAGGAGTACTCTGGAGCCAGCCCCCCGCAGTCGAGAGTCGACGAGGAAATAAAGCGGCACAACTCAGGGTAGCCTTGGTGACTCAACGGAGTCGGAGGACACCAGCGGGACAACCGAGGAACTTTGGGGTAAGCTGTGTTATACTCAAGAACACCGTGACTGTTGCGGGTGAAAGGATTGTGGATTTCTGAAGTAGACTGTGCACACTACGCGATAGCAGTGAGCACAGTGGTGCACATATATTTATTGCCACTGAATATGACAACATCAGCAGAAACGCTACGGAACCGGGAGGCGGTGGCTGATGCGTTATTTTTAAATTTGCCAAACATAGACGAAGTTCCGCAAGGACACAACAAAGAAACTATAAGCACAAATGATATTAAATCCTTAATGAAGAAACTAGAAAAATTACTCCGAACGGAGATTACTAAATGGTGGGGAAAGAGATCCTTAGAAAAATATAGAGAAGTGGGTAGAGTGCCGCGGGGATTGAGGGTTCTCATAGCTCCATCATTTGAGAACCCCAATCCCCTGATGCTTAAAGAATGGGCCACCAATAACCTAGAGGCGTCTATGAACATGGTTTCCATCCTTATAAAATATGCGGAGATTGACCGAAATGAAATCTTGAAGGAAATTGAAGGAATAAATCATCAATTGGAACAACATGAACAACAGGATTTTATTAAGAAAAGCAGAGAAGAAATTGATGTGCGCCTTATTAAACATGAAGAAGTAATAAAAACTCGTAAGATATTCAAATTTGCACGAGATAAACGTGACTACGAGACAGGAAGAGTATTCACGTTTGCCCGCAAATATGACACTGTTAAAAGGCAAGCACTTGTGTCAAAAATTCCGGAAATCCCAATTTCAACTGCCTCCAATCTTGTGGTCTCAGATACTGACCTGAGTTCAGATGCGAGCAGTATTGACTCAGATGACAATGAGTCTAATGCATTGCAGATTCAGGTGCTTTCAAAGTACACACCTTCAGAAGAACTTGGTTTTTTAATAGAAGACCGCCGGCAAACGTTACGGCCACGACCACAGCCGAAGAAAGGCGCAGAAGAAACAACAAGCGCAGGCAACAAAGGAGGAAATGCAGGCGCAAGAGGCTACAACAAGAGGGGCAGAGGAAAGAAGTGGTAATAGCATCTATGCAATCAACCACTCCAGATAATACCATGGTGAATTTATCTGATATTACTCTAACTAAGGCAGAAACTCAATTGTTATCTTTGGGACTTTCTTTTTGCCCTCAAAATTCTTTCAAATATGTTCAATCCCGAATTGATGTTTTTAAGTTTATTCGCAAATTAAAACTTAAGAAACACTTTAAATTGAATAAAGCCCAAGAACAGGCATCCAACATCATAATTACCAACCTACCCACTAGCAATTTTCAAGTCTCTGATACTAGCATTTTACGAACTGTGCACGCATTAAGTAGTGTGGATACGGACATTATAGGGTCCACTCAAGAAGACCTACAAGAAATGGGCATTAGAACTAATCTTCCATGTAGCAGTCCTTTTCGGCCACCCTCCACATTTATCCCCTTAATGCCGAAAGATGCAATCGACACATTTAGTGACTGTGTGATTGAAGATCTTAAAACCCTCAACTGCATCACTTTGCGCAAACGTAAACAACGTAAGTACATGGAAATACAGTACTCCAAGCTCATGCGTAAGTTGAGGAACAATCCTAATGTGATTATCAACAAAGCGGACAAAGGGGGAAATATCGTGATTTGGCCACGAACTTTATATATGGAGGAAGCAGATCGGCATCTTAGTGATAACACCTGCTACAGGAAAGCGACATTCAGTGACATAAGACAGATAAAAGAGACAATGGTGAAAGAATTGGGCCAGTGGAAAAGGGATGGATTACTGAGTAAACATGAATATAATTTTCTGAGGAATGAATTTCCTATTATTCCGACTCTGTACTTCATCCCGAAGATACACAAAAAAGTAACACCAATTCCAGGACGACCCATTATTTCTGCACAGCGTAGTCTCCTTGAACCTGTATCCAAGTACGTGGATTATTTTCTACATGAATTTGTGGAAGATCTTCCCTCATATGTCAAGGACACCGGTCATTTTCTGTCCAAATTACAAACCATCAGGTGGGAAGAGGACTATGTACTGATTGTAATGGACATCTGTACCCTATACACCAGTATTCATCATGTGGATGGCCTAAAAGCAGTTAAATATTTTCTGGGAAACCGGAGTATAAATTACCGCCAGCACAATGATATGATTTTAAAGATGATCGAACTATGTTTATTGAATAATTATTTCATGTTCAATAAGGAGATTTTTCAGCAGCTTCGTGGTGTGGCGATGGGGGCATGTTTTTCCCCCAGTTATGCGTGTATGCACGTGGGGTGGTGGGAGGAGCATGTCCTCAGAGGCACCCACGGAGAGCTGTATGATGCCCATGTGGTGGAATTCTGGCATTTCATTGATGATGTGTGCATAGTTTGGAAAGGGACTATTGATTCAGCCAAGGAATTTGTGAAAGTGATTAACAATAACAAGTTAAATCTACAATTCACAGCTGACATCAGCAAGCAATGTGTTCAATTTCTGGATGTAGAGATATATGTGGAGAATAACACACTACAGACTAGGCTCCACAGGAAGATAACAGCGGGCAATGCGGTATTGCATGCCAGCAGCTCCCATCCTAGTCATTTGATCAAAAGCATTCCGTACGGGGAATTTTTAAGAATGAGGAGAATTTGTAGTTCGGAGAAAGATCTCATAGAGTGCCAGACTCAAGCACAGAACAGATTGATTGCCCGTGGATATGACTCTAAAGAGTTAGAAATTGCCAAATTGAGAGCTAATAGCCGCACAAGAGAGCAGTGTCTAGGCACCACTATTAAGGAAAGAAATAGAGGGGCAACGAGGGGGAGTAGTGACCCCTCTCATTTTAGTGATCCAGTAAGACTAATAACAACGTATAGTCACCAGGAGAAGAAATTCAGAGGTATTATCAACAAACATTGGCCCATACTTAAGACTGATATAACATTGTCTCAGTGTTTACCTGATCACCCTCTTATTACTTTTAGACGGGCTCCTTCCATGAGGGATGTCCTGGTTAAATCTAGTCCGGAGGTAGGTGCCTCCAGCAACTGGCTTTCTAAAAGAACAGGGTTCCACAAGTGCAGTTCTTGTCGGGCATGTAAATTTGGCATTAACAAAACTGAATATCAGAGTGCTTTTGACCCAATTCCAGTTAAAATCAGAGGGTTGTTCACTTGTCGCACGGATTTTGCAGTGTATGTATTAGAATGTACTTGCAATTTAAAGTATATATTGGCAGTACCAAGCTGCAGGTATTTAATCGTATACTGCAACATTTACGCGCTATTGTGAACTCTGATCAAAGTTATCCTGTAGCTCGTCATTTCAAACTAGTGCATAAAAATGATTTAAATATTTGAGCTACTTTGTGATTGATTCAGTGCCCAAAGATCCTAGAGGTGGCAATAGGGAGAGGAAACTTAGACAACTAGAATCTCAATACATTGTATTACTTGACACCAGGATCCCTAAGGGTCTCAACACAGGGGAAGACCTCCATAATTTTTTGTGAACAGAGTGAATGATTAGTATTATTGGTTTCTTTCTGCCTGTAATTTGTGATTTGAGTATGGTTTTTAGAGAAGCGGCTTTTTGGCCTGTTTTTAGGACTGGTTTGGGTCTCGTTTTTACCTGGATTTTAACCGTCGGTTTGATCTTGGTGATGGCGGGTACTTTTTACTGGTTTTTTTTGGCGGGTTTTAAAGCTGTTTTTTTATCAACCTTATTCATTTTAAATATTATATTTAATGCTTTATTATGGATCTGTGCAATATCGTTGTTTGTGCTTACTATATTGATAATTTATGTAATTACTATGATCTAGGTGAGTCACAACGATTAATTTATTTATTTGATCTGTTTCGAGTAAAATATTAGATGGATTCATCCATATATTTTAGCTAAGTTGACCGCTATGTGGTCTTCATTTGAATTTGTGAACTTGCACTTTATTATTAATTAATTGAATTGCATCAGCCACTTGCCTTCCTTCCCTTCCCCCTTTTTTTAATTATTCATCTGGTGAATGATATGATGGTAATATCAACCTAGATCAGATGACACTGTATTTATAGATTTTTGCACCTGCACTTTATACGGTTGTTCCTGTGTACACCCAGACTTGGGCAAATTTGATTGTCAGCTTTGGTCCCCATGTTGATAGGTCATGAGATAGGTTTTTAAACCACTTGGTTTTATATCGTTAGCAATTATGTGCTTTTGATGATATTTTAAATCTATTTGATCGTATCAATATTAATGATGTGTTTATACTTTTAGTTTCACACAATTTCATTATGATAGAGGGAGCCCAATGAGCTGGTTACGACATTGTAGTATGTTTACTAGCTTCATTAAAAGCCCAGGGGGATGTAACCGGAATGAGATGTGTAACACTATAAAATGTAAGTTCTGGTTCCGGTGCGTTATGTGATCAAGGCTGTGGCAACACGGCCGAAACGCGTCATGCTGAAATTGCAATAAAGCACTTTATTTGAATCTCCACATTTGTGGTCCGTACCTGTCTTTCGTTACCAGGAGAGGTAATCCAGGACTTTGTGTCTTCATATATATATATATACATACATATGTATGTATCTATATATATATATATATATATATATATATATATATATATATATATATATATATATATGTATATATATATATATATTTGGGTAGTATGTACCTTTTTTAAATTAGAAACATGATATGTCTTCTATGTCTATGATGATGACATTGTATATAAGGTTAAAGAAAAATGGCGCTTACTAGATTGATAAAGGCTGCTGTGACAGCCGAAACGCGTCTTTCTTGCTTGCCGGGTCGGAGGAGGCCCTATGGAATAAAGATGCCTTTAACCCAGCTTTCCTCGTGTGCGTGCTCTCTTCCATGTGGAGCAGGGGTTGTTTGGATTGAATTCAGTGTCAGCGGTTGGCACTGCTCACGCACCACCAGTGGTCTTGGGCTTTTCACAGTCGACCGCAATTCGTAGTGAGGAGCATGGCTAGTGCTATCCTGATTAGCCCCCAGGGAATACGCCGGACAGAGGAAAAGAGGATGACAGCAGTGTAGGAGGCTGTGATCTTGGCGCGAGGAGGTCTGTTGACTTTCAGCGCAGGGTCTTTGCTTTCCCCTGGCTCGAAATGCCTCACTCTACAGACCGACGGACATCTGGTGACTGGGCACCATGTAAGCCGATGCTGCAATGGTGAGGTTCGCTTGGCTTTTGAATTTTTTGACATTATGATCTCCCCCGACCCTACATATGGACTAATTAGCATGGATTGTGTGCTGCGTTTACAGTGGAGACTATCTGTTATTTACCCCAATAAGGGGTTTTCTTTTAACTTATATTCTTTCCCCAACGGAATACAATCGGAGCTGGTGTCCGGAGTTTAGGGGTGAATTTGCGCATCCACAAAAGCGGTTCGCATGGCATTGGACTTGCCTGAGCATCAACAGGACTCTGTGGGCTAAGTTTCTATTGTGAGTTCGGACACCATTATATTACAGTTGCCGTTTGACTTTTTGTTGCCTGTTTAAACTTTTTGCATCTGAATATTTTGAGGCACTATGGGACTTGCAGTCCCGCTTGCTTTGACATGCTGCTCACGGGTCGACATCAGAGTTTCACATTGCACATTAGGTGTTTTATTTCGTTTGTCAGTCTGATGTTGTTTTCGACCTTTGGCCCCATTTGTGCCTGCATATGTATACGGAACTCACCACTAACCAGCCTTGCCCTTCATTTCAACCGTGAGTGAGTTTTACAGGCCCAGCCTTGAGTGGTCTAAAGGTTATTAAAGGGATCAAGTGTATTCATTGATTTTATCTCACTGGCGCTTTATATTCACACAGCATGCTTCTTGTTTTTAAGTGTGACGAGAAAGAGGTTTGTGCACATTTTTTTAAAACATGAGACAATTATATTAGATATCCTATTTCATTGAAAAAAGGTTACATTTCCAATATAATTGCCAATCATTTATTGTGCATGTATATTTTAGTGGTCTGACGAAGTATTATGCATGTAATTGAGTTATATGAATGCACATTGCGTTTTTATATTTTTTCAGTTATATCTGTGACCACAAAGTATACCCATGATATTAAATGTGAATGCATTAGCATGCACTTTTTGGGTAGTATGTACCTTTTTTAAATTAGAAACATGATATGTCTTCTATGTCTATGATGATGACATTGTATATAAGGTTAAAGAAAAATGGCGCTTACTAGATGGATAAAGGCTGCTGTGACAGCCGAAATGCGTCTCTCTTGCTTGCCGGGTCGGAGGAGGCCCTATGGAGTAAAGATGCCTTTAACCCAGCTTTCCTTGTGTGCGTGCTCTCTTCCATGTGGAGCAGGGGTTGTTTGGATATATATACATATATAGATTTAACTATGTTACACTAGTTGCAGTTGTAATTTATAGATGTATGTATATATATATACATACATATGTATGTATCTATATATATATTCACTTAAAAAACCATAGGTTTCAGGCACGTTATAGTTAGAAATTAGCATTTAAAAACCTTTGAAATTCACTGAAAAAACCATAGGTTTCAGACATGTTATAGTTAGAAATTAGCATTTAAAAAACCTTTGAAATTCACTGAAAAAACCATAGGTTTTAGGGACAGTTATAGTTAGTTGGACATTGCACTCGTACAAAACCCGTGAAATTCCCCCGTTATAGTTAGTTCAGCTAACTATAACTCGCGCCCCGCAATGCACTGCTGATGACATCACATATTACATCACTCATGACATGGTCAGTGACATCACTGATGACATCACTGATGACATCTCAAATGACATCACTGATGACATCACCCAGTGACTGTGTGTTTCTGTAAAGTTTAAATATGTTTAATATATATAGGCAAAGGCGTATTGAAGAATGAGTGGGTGTATAAGTGTCTGAATGGATGATTGAGTAGGTGCGTGACTGACTCTACAAGTGAGTGATTAAACGTATCTTACTGAATGCATGGGTTAGTGACTAAACTGTGTGAATGTCTGTATCCGTCTGTCTGTTGGTGTGTAAGTGGATGCATGGATTTGCGAATAGCTACATGAGTGTCTATATGGGTTATTGATTGGTTCTGTGAGTATCTGTATGGTGCCTGAGTGTTTGTGTGGGTGGGGTGTGTGTGACTCTGTACATAGATGTGTGAGTGGGTGATTCACTGGGTGCATGAATTGAAGAGTGCGTCTGTGATGGACTGCTTGGGTGGGTGAGTGTGTGTATGGGTGTGTTAGTGAGTGAATGTATATCTCAGTGGTACATGTGTGAGTAACTACATATGTGAAAGGCAGTATATATGTGTGTTGGAGTATATAGATGGCTATAAGTGAGAGTGTGTGATTGTGAGAGTGGCTGTATGGATGAGTACGTACTTGTATCAGTGATTGTATAAGAGCGTAAGAATGTGCTAGTATTTGTATGAGTAAGTGAGCTGGGGTGTGTATAACTGTACAGGTGAGTAAATGGCAGTGTGATTAATTATTTGCATGACTGACTAGGTGTGTGAGTACCTCTATGGATGAGTGACGGTGTGTGAGTGTCTATATAGGTGTATGAGTGCATATGATAGTACCGTACTGAGTGACCGTAAGTATGAGTGACTGTACGGGTGAGTGAGTAGATGTGTGTGTGTAGACCTAGGAATCACTGAGTGGGTATGTAGTTATTGGTGTTGGAGTGTGTATGGTTTTGAGAATGGCAGTCTGTAATTTAGAGTGGGTGTATCAAAGGTTATATTAGGGTGTGAGAAGATGCATGAAATTATCACATGGATGATGTCATCAGTGATGTCATCAGTGATGTCATTTGAGATGTCATCAGTGATGTCATCAGTGATGTCACTGACCATGTCATGAGTGATGTAATATGTGACGTCATCAGCAGTGCATTGCGGGGCGCGAGTTATAGTTAGCTGAACTAACTATAACGGGGGAATTTCACGGGTTTTGTACGAGTGCAATGTCCAACTAACTATAACTGTCCCTAAAACCTATGGTTTTTTCAGTGAATTTCAAAGGTTTTTTAAATGCTAATCTCTAACTATAACGTGTCTGAAACCTATGGTTTTTTCAGTGAATTTCAAAGGTTTTTTTAAATGCTAATTTCTAACTATAACGTGCCTGAAACCTATGGTTTTTTAAGTGAATTTCAAAGGTTTTTTAAATGCTAATCTCTAACTATAACGTGCCCCACCCCCTCCCTTCACCACTGTGCAAACGCGCCCCGTGCCGTGTTTTAAGTTGGGGGATTACGTCCCCTTGAATCATGAGGGCCCCTGGGGTCCAACTAGCCCACCGTGTACCTCCAGTATGCGCCAGGGAGCTGCGTTGCAGAGAGGTGTTCAGAGGCCACGCCCCTTTTACACCTCTCTGCAACGCAGCTCTGTGGCGCTTTCTGGACGTACCTGGTGGGCTAGTTGGCCCCCAGGGACCCCAGTATTCATGGGGAATTACTTCCCCTTCTTACAACGCGCCAGGGCGCGTTTGTAGAATGCTGCAGGGAGGGGGCGGGCCTCCGGCACGATGCCGGTCTTTTTTTTTTGGTTTCTTTTTTTTTATGGGAGGGGGCTGCGTGGACCCCTTCCCTCGTCCACTTTCCCCCGGGGCCTGAGGCTGTTCTTTTTTTTTTTTACGGGAAGGGGGCCCCCTTCCCTGGGCCTGTATTTGCCCCAGGGACCCCATCCCCCGGGGCATGCCCTCTTTTATTTTTTAAAATAAATATTTGGAGGGGGCTGCGTGGCCCCCTCCTCAGGCCATTTAAGGCCCGGGGACCCCATCCCCCGGGGCCGGCCTTTCTGTCCATTTTTTATTTATTTTTTTTAAATGGATTTTTGGGGAGGGGGGCTGCGTGGCCCCCTCCCGGGCCACTAATGGCCCCGGGGACCCTATCCCCCGGGGCCTGGCCACTCGTTGGGGACCGTGGGAGGGTCCCCAATCCCCGCACGGTCCCGCCGGCTCCCCGTGTCCTGCGGGAGCCGGCATTGTTTTTCCATAAGGGGAGCTGCTGACATGCAGCTCCCCTAATGGAAAAGCAATCTGCTTTGCTTCATTAAAGCGAGAGCAGGTTTCCCTGCTCTCGCTTCAATGAAGCAAAGCAAGTTTGCAATGACAGGACGGGAGCCGCGAGGCTCCCGTCCTGCCATTGCAAACAGCAGTGTCCCGGGGGTAGGCACCCTGGGACACTGCAGGAGCCGGCCCTGGGGGGTGGCGGTCCCCAGGGCCACCACAGGCTCCAGGAGGGGGGCCGCGCGGCCCCCCCCCAACATCAACTGAGCCCCGGGGAGGTGACGGTCCCCAGGGTGTGTGGGGGGGCTGGAGCCCCCCACACAGTTGCTTAAAATTAAAAAAAGAAGCCCCGGGGGTGGCGATCCCCGGGGCTGCGGGATGGCGGAGAGCCCTCCCGCACCATTTTTTCTAAGGCCCCGGGGTGTGGCAGAGAGCCCTCCCGCACCATTTTTTTCTAAAGCCCCGGGGTGTGGCGGTCCCCAGGGCTTGGGGGCCTTAGAGGCCCCCCACATAAAATATAACGCAACCCCCGCATGCCCCCGGGACTTGGGCCACCCGGGGGCAAAATACCATCGAAGCGCGGGAGATCGATTTTTTTTTTTATCGGCGGGATCCGCGCACCCTAAGCGCATCCCGCCGATTTAAAAAAAAATGCTTTTTTCTGCCCAGGGGGTCCTTGTGGGACCCCCTGAGTAGACTTAGGGGCTCAGGGTGTTTCTACCCTGCCCCCTTTTAGCGTTTTGCGACGTGTTTCTGTGCCTCGTTTTTTTGTAATCACGGCGGGATTTGTGCACCCTAAGCGCATCCCGCCAATTTTTTTTTTTTAAATGCTTTTTCTGCCCAGGGGTCCTTGTGGGACCCCTGAGCAGACCTATGGGGTCAGGGTGTTTCTACCCTGCCCCCTTTGTGCGTTTTGCGCACTTGTTTCTGTGCCTCGTTTCTACTGAGGGACAAAATGGCTGCCAACACTTCCTGATTTGGAGTGTTGACAGCCAATTAGCATGCAGCTCGTGATCGGGAGGGTACGCGGACCCTACTCGGCCATAGATATATATGTGATTTTACTTTTGATTTTCTCAGGAACTACTGAACGGATTTACACCATTTAAGCAAAAGGCACGACTCTGAACCAAGGGCTACCTTTTTGCCAAATTTGGTGTAATTCCGTTCAGCAGTTCGGGCTGTAGCTGCGATGAAAGGTTCCTATGGAAAATTGCATGGGGAAAACATGTTTTGGGACCCCCTTTTTTCTCGGCCCCCGCTTGCCGAATCACCCCGAAACTTTCAAAATAGGAGCGGACCGGAGTGGGCCACAAAGTTTGAAAATTTCGCGAAGATTCGTCAACCGGCGCCAAAGTTATTTCAAATAGAATGTTGCGGATTTCCTATGGAAAATAGGTCCTAACTATAACTATCTACTGGCGACCGCCAGTAGATATGTATGTATATATATATATATATACATATATATATACATATATTCACTGAAAAAACCACAGGTTTCAGAGACGTTATAGTTAGTTGGACATTTCACTCGTACAAAACCAGAGAAATTCGGCCGTTATAGTCAGTTGAGCTAACTATAACTCGTGCCCCCGCAATGCACTGCTGATGACGTCACATATTACATCACTCATGATATGGTCAGTGACATCACTGATGACATCTCAAATGACATCACTGATGACATCCCTGATGACATCATCCAGTGACTGTGTGTTTCTGTAAAGTTTAAATATGTTTTATATATATATGCCAAGGTGTATTGAAGAATGAGTGGGTGTATGAGTGTCTGAATGGATGATTTAGTAGGTGCATGACTAACTGTATAAGTGAGTGATTAAACGTGTCTTACTGAATGCATGGGTTAGTGACTAAACTGTGTGAATGTCTGTATCAGTCTGTCAGTTGGTGTGTAAGCGGCTGCATGGGTTGGTGAGTAGCTACATGAGTGTCTATATGGGTTATTGATTGCTTGTCTGAGTATCTGTATGGGTGCCTGAGTGTCTGTGTGGGTGGGTGGGGGGTATGTGACTCTGTGCATAGATGTGTAAGTGGGTGATTCACTGGGTGTATGGGTTCAAGAGTGCATCTGTGAAGGGCTTTATGGGTGGGTGAGTATGTGTATGGGTGTGTTGGTGAGTGAATGGATGTCTCAGTGGTACATGTGTGAGTAACTACATATGTGAAAGGCAGTATATGTGAGTGTTAGACTATATAAATGACTATATGTGAGAGTGAGTGATTGTGAGAGTGGCTGTATGGATGAGTGTGTGCTTGTGTCAGTGATTGTATAAGAGAGTAAGTATGTGTTAGTATCTGTATGAATAAGTGAGGTTGTGTGTGTATAACTGTATAGGTGAGTAAATGGGAGTGTGATTGATTCTTTGCATGACTGACTAGGTGTGTGAGTAACTCTATGGGTGAGTGGCGGTGTGTGAGTATCTGTATAGGTGTATGAGTGCATATATCAGTGGCTATATTGATGAGTGACTGCGTGTATGAGTGACTGTATGGGTGAGTGGATGTGTGTGTAGACCTATGAATCAGTGAGTGGGTATGTACTAACTGGTATTGGTGTGTCTATGGTTTCAAGAATGGTGGTCTGTATTTTATAGGGGGTGTATCAAAGGTTATATTAGGGTGTAAGGAGGTGCCTCAGATGATCACGTGGATGATGTCATCAGTGATGTCATCAGTGATGTCACTGACCATGTCATGAGTGATGTAATATGTGACGTCATCAGCAGTGCATTGCGGGGGCGCGAGTTATAGTTAGCTCAACTAACTATAACGGCCAAATTTCTCTGGTTTTGTACTAGTGAAATGTCCAACTAACTATAACATCCCTGAAACCTGTGGTTTTTTCAGTGAATTTCTAAGGTTTTTTAAATAATAATTTCTAACTATAACGTCCCTGAAATCTGTGGTTTGTTCAGTGAATTTCTAAGGTCTTTTAAATGCTAATTTCTAAATATGCCTACATAGGTAGGACATGTGCAGAAAGATGAAGAAAGGCGCAGAAAGAAGCAAGAGAAGTGCAGAAAGAAGCAACAGAGGTGCAGAAAGAGGGATGAGGGGTGGAGAAAGAGGCAAGAGAAGTGCAGAAAGAAGCAACAGAGATGCAGAAAGGGGGAAGAGGGGTGGAGAAAGAGGCAAGAGGAGTGCAGAAAGAAGCAAGAGAGGTGTAGAAAGAAACAAAAGAAGTGCAGAAAGAAGGAACAGAGGTGCAGAAAAATGCAACAGGGGCGAAGAACGAGGAAAGAGGGGTGTAGAAAGAGGCAAGGGGGTGCAGAAAGAAGCAAGAGAGCTGCAGAAAGAAACAAAAGAAGTGCAGAAAGAAGGAACAGAGGTGCGGAAAGAGGCAAGAGGGGTGCAGAAAGAGGCAAAAGGGGTGCAGAAAGAAGTGAGAGGTGCAGAAAGAAACAAAAGAAGTGCAGAAAGAAGGAACAGAGGTGCAGAAAGAGGCAAGAGGGGTGCCGAAAGAAACAAAAGAAGTGCAGAAAGAAGCAACAGAGGTGCAGAAAGACGCAAGAGGAGTGCAGAAAGAGGGAAGAGGGGTGCAGAGAGAGGCACAAGGGGTGCAGAAAGAAGCAAAAAGATGAAGAAAGAAGCAAGAGAAGTGCATAAAGAAGCAACAGAGATGCAGAAAGTGGGAAGTGTGGTGGAGAAACAGGCAAGAGGGATACAGAAAGAAACAAGAGAGGTGCAGAAAGAAACAAAAGAAGTGCAGAAAGAAGGAACAGAGGTGCAGAAAGAGGCAAGAGGGGTGCAGAAAGAGGGAAGAGGGTTGTGAAAGAGGCACGTGGTGCAGAAAGAAGCAAGAGAGTTTCAGAAAGAAACAAAAGAAGTACAGAAAGAAGGAACAGAGGTGCAGAAAGAGGCAAGAGGGGTGCAGAAAGAGGGAAGAGGGGTGCAGAAAGAGGCTCAAGGGTTGCAGAAAGAAGGGACAGAGGTGCAGAAAGAAGCAAGGGAAGTGCAGAAAGAAGCAACAGAGGTGCAGAAAGAGGGATGAGGGGTGGAGAAAGAGGCAAAAGAAGTACAGAAAGAAGCAACAGAGATACAAAAAGGGGGGCAGGGGTGGAGCAAGTGGCAAGAGGGGTGCAGAAAGAAGCAAGAGAGGTGCAGAAAGAAACAAAAGAAGTGCAGAAAGAAGGAACAGATGTGCAGAAAGAGGCAAGAGGGGTGCAGAAAGAGGGAAGAGGGGTGCAGAAAGAAGCACGAGTGGTGCAGAAAGAAGCAAGAGAGGTGTAGAAAGTAGTAAGAGGAGTGCAGAAAGAAGCAACAGAGGTGCAGAAAGAGGCAAGAGGGGTGCAAAAGAGGGAAGAGGGGTGCAGAAAGAGGCACGAGGGGTGCAGAAAGAAGCAAGAGACCTGCAGAAAGAAACAAAAGAAGTGCAGATAGAAGGAACAGAGGTGCAGAAAGGGGCAACAGGGGTGCAGAAACAGGGAAGAGGGGCAGAGAAAGAGGCAAGAGACCTGCAGAAAGAAACAAAAGAAGTGCAGATAGAAGGCACAGAGGTGCAGAAAGAAGGAACAGAGGTGCAGAAAGAGGCAAGAGGGGCGCAGAAAGATGCAAAAGGGGAGCAGAAAAAAGTGAGAGGTGCAGAAAGAAACAAAAGAAGTGCAGAAAGAAGTAACAGAGGTGCAGAAAGAGGCAAGAGGGGTGCAGAAAGAGGGAAGAGAGGTGTGAAAGAGGTATGAGGAGTGCAGAATAAAGCAAGAGGAGTGCAGAAAGAAACAACAGAGGTGCAGAAAGAGGCAAGAGCGGTACAAAAAGAGGGAAGAGGGGTACAGAAAGAGGCACTTGGGGTGCAGAAAGAAGCAAGAGATGTGCAGAAAGAAACAAAAGAAGCGCAGAAAGAAAGAACAGAGGTACAGAAAGAGGCAACAGGGGTGCAGAAAGAGGGTGGATGGGTGGAGAAAGAGGCAAGGGGGTGCAGAAAGAAGCAAGAGAGCTGCAGAAAGAAACAAAAGAAGTGCAGAAAGAAGGAACAGAGGTGCAGAAAGAGACAAGAGAGGTGCGGGAAGAGGGGTGTGAAAGAGACACGAGGGATGCAGAAAGAAGCAAGAGTGGTACAGAAAGAAGGAACAGAGGTGCAGAAAGAGTGAAGAGGGGTGGAGAAAGAGCCAAGAGGGGTGCAGAAAGAAGCAAGAGAGGTGCAGAAAGAAACAAAAGAAGGAAGGAACAGAGGTGCAGAAAGAGGCAAGAGGAGTGCAGAAAGAGAAGAGGGGTGCAGAATGAGGCACAAGGGGTACAGAAAGAAGCAAGAGAGGTGCAGAAAGACACAAGATAAGTGCAGAAAGAAGCAACAGAGATGCAGAAAGAGGGAAGAGGGGTGGAGAAAAAGGCAAGAGAAGTGCAGAAAGAAGCAACAGACATGCAGAAAGGGGGAAGAGATGTGGAGAAAGAGGCAATAGGGGTGCAGAAAGAGGGAAGAGGGGTGCAGAAAGAGGCAAGAGGGGTGCAGAAAGAAGCAAGTGAGGTGCAGAAAGAGGCAACAGAGGTACAGAAAGAGGCAAAAGAGGTACAGAAAGTAAAAGAGATGTGCAGAAAGAGGCAAGAGAAGTGCAGAAAAAGAAAGAAAGGTGCACAAAGAAGCAACAGAAATGCAGAAAGAGGCAAGAGAGGTGCAGAAAGAAGCAAGAGTGGCTTGCACACCATTAGTACCATTTTAACACCCGCATTTAGCAATAAGTAACAGGTGACCATTCTAGGTTTGCAACAGACCTTCCACCATGCTGTAACACTTGATGGATTATGTGGCTAATGCGGAAAATGTATAATTGTGCGAAAGTCGGTGCAGCCAAACACTCGCATAATTCCAGTGGGCCTGCTCATACCTCTGACTAGGTCCAGAAGTGCTCCTCAGTGATTCCTTCTTTTTTGTCTCATTGAGTTCATAGTTTAGCTTCTATGGAAACGAGGAAGACTAAACCTGAGGTTACCACTCCACAACACAGACTACCATACCACATAATTACTCTCCATAACATATAATCCCTCTCTACATAATTCCTATACACTAAATACTACATACTTTCTATTCACATAATTTCACTGCACAACATACCACATAATTCCACTACACACAACGTACATCCACTCCAAAAATATTAGTAAAAAACTTTTACATTTACAATGCCAATAGTCTCTAACTCTCGCAAATGCGAAACCTATTACATTGCAAATGCTTCTTTAACTAGTAGTCGCGTTTGAAGAGTGGTGGAGAAAGGGTGCTGGGCCTCTGACCAGCGCTCAGGAATTCCGCTGCGAAGGACTTACAGGCGGTACAAGGAGGGCTTCTTGGCCCCCATAGTCCCTCAGGAGTAAAGTGGACTTCATCCCACAACCCGTAGTGTGCCAGGAGGCGCGTTTGCAGAGTGGTGGAGAAAGGGGGGCTTGGCCTCCGAAGACCTCTTGGCAATCCCACTCTGTGGGACTTACTGGAGGTAACAGGAGGGGTAGGCGGCCCCCAAGGACATCTTTGGGGGCCAACTACCCCTCCTATTATCTCCAGTAAGTCCTACACAGCAGGATTGCTAAGTTCTCATAGCAGGCCACGCCCATTTTGCCCACCACTCTGCAAACGCGCCTCCTGGCGTGCTCTTGGATGGGGATTGAAGTCCCCTTCGCTTGTGGGGGACCTTAGAGGCCAACTAGCCTACCTGATACCTCCAGTAAGCCTCAGATAGTGGGATTGCTGAGTGGTGGACACAGGCCATGCCCCCTTTCTCCACCACTCTGCAAACGCACCTCCTGGCGCGCTCTTGGTTGGGGGATGAAGTCCCATTGCCTCCTGAGGGTCCCTGGGGGCCAACTAGCCCTCCTGTTATCTCTAGTAAGCCCCACACAGCTGGATTGCTCCGAGGCCATGCCCCCTTTTACACCACTCTGCAAACGCGCCTACTGGTTCAATCCTCCTCAGGGGATGAAGTCCACTTTAGTCCTGAGGTCCTCAGGACACAAGAGGACCTCATTGCCCCACCAGCAATGCGCCAAGAGGCGCGTTTGCAGAGTGGTGTAAAGGGGCATGGCCTCGGACCACCTCTTAGCAATCCCACTGTGTGGGGCTTACTGGAGGTACCTGGTGGGCTAGTTGGCCCCTAAGGACCCTTAGGATTCAAGGGGACTTAATCCCCCAATCCAGAACGTGCCAGGAAGCGCATTTGCACAGTGGTGCAGGGAGGAGGCGGGGCCTCCAGCGAGACGCCGGCTTCTGCTTTTTAAATTATTTTTCGAAGGGGGCTGTGTGCCCCCTTCTCTTAATATTTTTAAAAACAATAAAAAAACAGGAAGGGGCCGCGCGGCCCCTCCCGAGGCTGATTTCGACCCCGGGGACCCCATTCCCGGGGCATGGCCACTTCTTTAATAAAAAACATAAATAAACAACATTTAAAGGAGGGGGCCGCGCGGCTCCCTCCTGAGGCCTTTTTCGGCCCCGGGGACCATATCCCCCAGGGCTTTGCCTCTTTTTTTTTTAAGTTTACAGGAGGGGGACCATGTGGCCCCCATTCCCTGGGCCACTTCTGGCCCTGGGAACCACATCCTCCAGGGCCGGCCCGCACGTTGGGGACCGCGGGGAGCCCCAATGCCCCCATGGTCCCAGCCGGCTCTCCGCATCCTGCGACATGCAGCTCCCCTTGTCCAAAAGCAATTTGCTTCGCTTCATGGAAGCGAGAGCAGTTTTTCTGCTCTCGCTTCCATGAAGCAAAGCAGGAGTTTGCAATGAAAGGGTGGGATCTTTGCTCCCACCCTGCCATTGCAAACTGCAATGTCCCGGGGGTGGGCACCCTGGGACATTGCTGGAGCTGGCGTTGGGGGGTGGAGGTTCCCAGGGCCATGAAGGGCTCCTGGAGGGGGGCCGCATGGCACCCCTCCCAACATGTATGTAGCCCCGGGGAGGTGGTGGTCCCCGGAGCCTGGGGACCGCAACAGACCCCCGTATTTCAATAATTAGTGCCTTGAGGAGGTGGTGGTCCCCGGGGCAGTGTGGGAGGGGCAGGAGACCCCCCACACTAATTTCCACTATTGAAGCCCCGGGGAGGTGGTGGTCCCCGGGGCTTGGGGGCCCACAAGGCCCCCACCCTATTTAATTTGAAGCCCCGAGGAGGTGGCAGTCCCCAGGACTGTGGTGGCCCCCACGGGCCCCCGCACCATAATAAAACTTTGCCCCTGGGACCTGGCCCACCCGGGGGTTAAAGAAACGAGCGCGGAAGTCCGCGCTTCGTTTTTAAAAATATTTTCGGCCAGATTCGCCACCCAGCGCGAATCCCGCCAAAAATATTTTAAAAATGCCTTTTTGGCCGTGGGGGTCCCTGTGGGAGCAGGCCTAGGGGTCAGGGTGTTTCTACCCTGCCCCCTTTTTTGATTTTTAACATTTTTTGACCTTTTTTCTTGTGACTCGGTTCCACTGAGTCACAAGATGACTGCCAACACTTTCTGGTTTGAGGTGTTGGCAGCCAATCAAAATCAAGGTCATGCTCGGGAGGGTTCGTGGATCCACCGCGGTTACCAGATATCGATATTTTTATTTTTGAACTACTGAACGGATTTACACCATTTTAAAAAAGGTCGCTTTCTGAACCAAGAGCTACCTTTTTGCCAAATTTGGTATAATTCCGTTCAGCAGTTTGGGCTGCAGCTTTGTCTAAAGTTTCCTATGGAAATTATCTTACGGGGTGGTGCACACTCCGCGGCTGGACTGCTGCGTTAAAATCACTGCTCCAAGGTTGTCCACCTGTAAGTAGCACTCGAGCAACAGCTTGATTCATGTGTAGGTAAGGACGGGGAACCGTTCCATTAAAGCCTCTGAAGAGAATCATATGGTGATTCGAAACGCGTCAGGCAATACCACTATGGAGCGGCTCCTGCGGGCGGTTCCCCGTCCTTACCTACACATGAATCAAGCTGTTGCTCGAGTGCTACTTACAGGTGGACAACCTTGGAGCAGTGATTTTAACGCGGCAGTCCAGCCGCGGAGTGTGCACCACCCCGTAAGATTGGGGGCCACGAAAGTGGAACAGCAGCTGTATACAGGATCGTGGACGGGCCCACCTGTGGGGTCCATACAGGACTTGATTAAGTGCCCCCCGCACTACACTTCCCAGAAGGCACAGTTTCATTCGAGCCTCCCATTGGGGGGGTGTGTCAGAAGTGGGTCAGCGGTTGCGCACTCCGTTCCATTAAAGCCTCTGAAGATAATCATATGGTGATTCGAAACGCGTCAGGCAATACCACTATGGAGCAGCTCCTGTGGGCGGTTCCCCGTCCTTACCTACACATGAATCAAGCTGTTGCTCGAGTGCTACTTACAGGTGGACAACCTTGGAGCAGTGATTTTAACGCAGCAGTCCAGCCGCGGAGTGTGCACCACCCGTAAGATTGGGGGCCACGAAAGTGGAACAGCAGCTGTATACAGGATCGTGGACGGGCCCACCTGTGGGGTCCATACAGGACTTGATTAAGTGCCCCCCGCACTACACTTCCCAGAAGGCACAGTTTTATTCGAGCCTCCCATTGGGGGTGTGTGTCAGAAGTGGGTCAGCGGTTGCGCACTCCGTTCCATTAAAGCCTCTGAAGAGAATCATATGGTGATTCAAAACGCGTCAGGCAATACCACTATGGAGCGGCTCCTGCGGGCGGTTCCCCATCCTTACCTACACATGAATCAAGCTGTTGCTCGAGTGCTACTTACAGGTGGACAACCTTGGAGCAGTGATTTTAACGCGGCAGTCCAGCCGTGGAGTGTGCACCACCCCGTAAGATTGGGGGCCACGAAAGTGGAACAGCAGCTGTATACAGGATCGTGGACGGGCCCACCTGTGGGGTCCATACAGGACTTGATTAAGTGCCCCCGCACTACACTTCCCAGAAGGCACAGTTTCATTCGAGCCTCCCATTGGGGGGGTGTGTCAGAAGTGGGTCAGCGGTTGCGCACTCCGTTCCATTAAAGTCTCTGAAGAGAATCATATGGTGATTCGAAATGCGTCAGGCAATACC